>CM021101.1:339198725-339585036 GCA_007115665.2 Sequoiadendron giganteum | reverse complement strand
TTTGTTTTGAATTCAATTTGGTAATCATAGGATTTCCTAATATGTTTTCAATAGCTTAGTTTCATTTCATAAGTGTAGGATTAGATCTTAGATTTATGTTCTTGATCTTAGATTAGATTATGATTTCAATTGCATTTCTCTTGTTTAGCATCTATAATTTTTTCCCCTCACACAATTGCAATTAAATATGAGAAATGTAATTTGAAGAATTTCATCCCCTTAAGACATCCATAGGTGAAGATTTTTTGTATTATTCGATTTGTATTTTGAAATCATTTGGTTTAGGATGTTGCCAATTACATGGAAACTTGTAGATTAGCTTAGTTGTCTCTTTTGACAGAGGATGTGACTCCCATTCCAATAGAAAGTACTAGAAGAAAGGGTGGACATAGAGAAAGAAGGCTATAGTATTTTTGTTGGATGTTATTATTTGTTTTGACAGATTATAAATTAGTATTTTTTATGAAAGATGAGGGCAAGAGGAATTTTATGTTCTAAAATTTTCTCTAGCACTTTGCATGATTTGTAAATATGGGAGTACATGATTTAATTTCAAAACTTTAGCCATTTTTTGGATAATTAAGCTCTTTAATTTTATGTTGTAAAAGAACTAGGAAATATGGTGTATACTTATAGAGTAATTTTTTTGGTAAAAATCGTTGCAATTTGATTGGTATTTATGTTTAGTTTATAGAAATTTTTAATGCTTTTGTTCTCCAATCTTGTATGTTATTGTTTATTTCTTAAAATTTCATCCTTTGTGGTATATAAACATATTGCTTTTGTTTGTAGATTATGATTTATTTTCTTATTTGATTAGATCTAACTTGTGTATTAGGACCCCTTTAGACATCCTATTAGGAAGCAAATTAAATAAGTTCATTGACTAATTATCACTAATTATTGAATGTGTATCATGTATATCATGTAAGGATCACTAAACTTGTAAAGTACAAATATTAAAATGTCTTATTAATTTCAACTTTAATTTTATATTTATATTTAATTTCACATTAATTTCCTATATTAATGTCTTGAATATGAATCTTTTGAAAAGTACAAATATGTCCTATCAATTACATATTAAAATTTCACATAAAATGCATAAATGTACATGCATAAATTAAAATTAAACAATAATAAATTCTATTATTTACAAGATATTAAGTGCATGAAATAAAGTCCATCAAAGTACAACCGATGAAATAAAGTCTAACATAGTACTTGACCCATGAAATAAATTCCATGAAACAATATATTAAGTCCATGAGAAACCAAATATGTAGTCAATGAAATAATCAAATATAACCCATAAAATCATGTTTAGCTCATGTATCATCTCTATAATCAAGAGATCTCTGCACACCATGCAGACTAGATGGATGACCTGAAACACTTTGTACAAGAAAAAGATGAAACTAGATGTAAGACAACTAAAAATGATTTAATGAAAATTTAATTTATAATTCATCATAAAATTAAATTATTGTCATATCTGGCTTTGGTGCACCTAGACCAACCTTTAAATTCTTTGAATCAATCTACGCATACAATAGAAATAAATTTGAAATTAGATGTAAGTAAACAATTAAAAATGATTTAATTCAATTTAATTTATAATATCATATTTAAATTTTACCATAGGAGGTTGTGCACTCTCTACTCTAGGACCTATTTGTACATGCTCAACTACAAGATGTGTCTCATGTTATAAAAGAAAAAGAATTTAATATGTATGGGCTCATATATATATATATATATATATTCAATTTTAAATTTAATTAAAGTTATTCACAATGTATAAGTTGTAATTGACTTTAAATATAATAAGAAAATTAAAATTCCATGATATCTAGTTGTTTTTCATGTCCTCCTTGAGTTGTAACTATGACCGAGTCAAGGAAAAAGTGACACTAACAAATTCCTACAAGGTCAACTTTAAAGAATGCATACTTGAAAATCAGATGCCTCATGAGTAGCTGCTACATCTAATGTTTTCCTTATCCCCATTCTTATTTTCATGTCAACCTAGACATGCATATAGATAGTTAACAATTATAATATTTACAAGTGTACATGCACATTTGATATATAGTGAATTCAAAATTTATAATTGTAACTATAGTAATGTAAGTTAAATAATTCACAGTGCAAATCTACTTGCCCCTGATCTGAGACGCTTGATAGTGGATGAGCACTCAACAACCCCTCGGGTGGAATTGACATGGAATTTGATTAAGTCCCCTAAACCAACATAAATATTTAAATCATATGTTCATGATTGAATTATAAATTAAAAAGTCAAGTTAAAAAATTGTTTTATATATAATTAAAAAAATTAAAATCAAAATACCCCATAAGGGTTGTCGACTTAGACTAGTGTTGACATATGTAATCGAGGTGCAAATGATTGCCCTATTGTTAGTTTCATCTAGACCAAATAGTTTGATTGTTAAAATTCATTGCAATTTTTTTGATATATATGTTCATTAAAATTCTTATAAACTCAACATGTAGATGCATATTTGTACCTATGTTGCACTACCCTCAAGGTGATTCTCTATAGTAAGAAATTATATGAATGAACTGATACAACTAGATGTTCCACCAGAATCTCCACTTCTACTCGAACTGGGTGTGGCCTGATCAGGTCCATAGCATAATTGATGGAAACTAGTACATACATGTGATGTTTGCACTCATGGAGTGGTACTAGGACCAACTCCATGGAACACTCCTCCATCATCATGGTCTCTAGGCTCCCCAGCCACCATAATAGAAGCATGTTTATCAAGGTCTCTTGTGAGTGTTCTCAAGGATCCTAATGTGGATATCATTGCACGTTGATTCATAGGTGCTGGAATGGCAAGACCAAGAAGAGAAACAAGTGGTTGTGCATGCATGGGGAATTGGGGATCAAACCTTTCCCCCAACCTTTGTTGTGGCATGTCACCACCAACACCCTGAAATTATTTAAAATCAAAATAATTAGGATTTTCCCCCCAAAAAAAATCTACATATAATTTCCTCAAAAATTATAATGGGACCTCCAAATTAGCATGTGGTAGATTGTCAAATACCATCCACCATTGATTTTAAAAAATCACACTCATTTGTGGTTGTATACACCACCTCATGGATATTCTAGATTTAGTTGCAAGAATGGGATGGTGAGTATTAGGGTCAATAAAATAAGATGTTAGATGGGATTTTGTTACTTTTTAGGTCTAAAATATGTTTATATGAGAGACCATCTACATAAATTCATCTCATCTCCTCTCCATCTCATCGATGCCTATCTAAGTCACAATCAATAGACCTAATGGCATCGACAATGTTTTGCATTGCAAATGAAAAATGTCTCACTTGTGGTGGAATCAATGTTTCATTTTTCATAGGATTGATCTAGTTTAGAATGGATGCCACATATTCATTGATGCATGCTCGCAAGCAAGCCTCATTTGATCCAATAGGTGGTGGAGGTGGGATATGAGGTGGAGGGGGTGGAGGGGGAGGTGGAGAGGGTGGAGGTGGAGGGCATGGAGGTGGATTAATGATATCATCAATGCCAAATTTATCTATGATATCCATATAAGTGTTCACCTACATTAAATTATACAAAATTAGCATACAAACTTACAAAATTACAAGAAATAGTTAAATTTTAAACATACTTAAAAATTTGTTTATATAACATGTGCATATTTATACATACACATACATACATTAGTTCAACTTGAGCATGTGCATATAAATTTCAAAATTTAAGATGTACATACATTTAAAATAAGAATATGATGCATAATGCATGCATACATCATTCAACCAAACTATGTGTACATACATTTATTTCAAAGTTTTAAGATGTACATACATTTAAAATAAAAAATACGATGCATAATGCATGCATACATCATTCAACTAAACTATGTGTGTTGGATTTTGTGGTTGCCATTGATGTTAACTCTATTAGCATTAATGATTCTGAATGTTGTATATGTCGAGGATATTGAGAAAATTAGAATAAATATGTTGTAGGTAGTCTGTGAAGCTATGTTGATCTGAATGGTGGAAAGTTGTGTATGTTGATAATCAGAAGCCACACTTCCAATGGTTTTTTGCTGAGCCTATCTAGTATGTTGTTTGAAAGTTTCAGTGGTATGCATCAAGTTTGGTGTGAGTTATAAGTTTATGAGTTTCTATAGTTATTTTGTTACTGTATTAGGTGTTTCTAGAAGAAGAGAATGCAATTTTGGTAAATTGAATTGTTGTGTATACTGTTATGATGTTCAATGATGTTTCTAGATCATGATATATTTGTGGTGTGTCTACATTGATCGATGTGCTTTTGATCAAATATTTTCCTTTGTGTTTGAGGTTTTCATGTTCTTGGCCGACATGATGGTGGTACCGTGTTGCGGATCCTTATGGATTAAGTTTTTATTGTTTGGAATGTTCGAGGATATTGATTTATCTCTTTATTATGATGTGACTGACTTATGTTGGTGCGCATTGAGATTTATTCATGAATTGGGGCTGACGGTTGTAATATATTCTTTTATTTGTTGTTGACAAAGTTGTTGATGTAAATTAATGTAGCGGATATATCAGAGCGATTGTTTCTTCATTTTGAAGTGTGTTTTTTTATGTGTATACTTAGTGAATGTAGGAAAAATGTGTGAATAAAGATCAAATCATTTTATTTCAAAGAAGAGTGTGAACAAGATTGAGTGAAGTGTGAAGAAGTTCTTTTGTGCCTAACCAAAACTATCATCAAAATTTTGTAGAAGCTAATTTCTCATTTCAACCTCATCAGATGGATTTAATTTGATTGTTCTATGTAAGGCAGTGAGACTTCCCTTTGAGCAGTGAGCTCTAGGAAGTGTGTCTAAATGCATGCGCATTCCCTATTTATTTTTCATTATACTTCTAACAGGTTATACTAATGTGGACTAACATACACCATGGTTTTTCCCCTAATAGGGTTTCCATGTATAAAATCTTGGTGTTCATGTTTTTCTAATGTGTTTTTGATTTATGCTTTCACTATTAATTATCAGATCTAAGATTAAAGGTTGATTAAGGTTGAATAAGTTTAAATTCTATAACAAATGATTCACCCCCGCTCTCAGTTGTTTATCATTGTTTTTCCAACAATTCATATTAGATCTGGTTCCTCAGAAGAATTTTATTAGCTTGAGGTGATTCGATATGGCATAATACAAGAAGGATAGTGCCAAATTTGATGGTACAAATTACTCTTTGTGGAAAGTCAAAATGGAGTTTCATTTGAAGTGCATTAGTGAAACCTTTTGGAAGATTACAAAGAATTGATATGATATTCCTTAGAATGGTCCTACTACTACTGATGAGATCAAAGAAGTTAAAATCAACGTCAGAGATATTGAAGAATTATTGAGTGCTATGACAGATTCAGAGATGACAAATGTGATAGGTCTGAAGATAACACATGAGATCTAGAAGAAATTGGAAACATTCTATGAAGGATATGCTCAAGTGAAGATTGCTAAGATAACAAATTTGAAAGTTGAGTGGGAGAACTTGAACATGAGTGAATATGATAATTTTTTTGTTTTCATGCATAAATTAAATGAACTAGTGATAGGTATTAGCTATGCTAGTGGAGTCATGGATGAAGATGAAATTGTGGCTAAAGTGCTGAGATATGTGCCTTCTTCCTACAAAACAAAATCTCATTCTATTGAAGAACTCGAGATAGTAACGAATTTGACAAGAGACATGCTAATTGATAAACTTGCTACCTTTGAGTTGAGTGAATTTGGTGATTCCACTCCTAAGATAGAATCTACATCCAAAGCTACTGTATCCAAAAAAATCCAACAAAGATATGATCTAGGAGAAATTTCTAGAAAAACATTCAAATATGAAGATGAGATGAGACATATTGAAGATTAAGAAAGAGAGCTAGAAGAGTTGGAAGCATTGATTGTGAAAAGAGTATCCAAAGGACATGGTAAGTACAAAGGAAAACTACCTATGAAATGTTTCTCTTGCAGTAAGATAGGTCATTTTACATCAAGGTGTTCTGAAAGAGTTTCTAAGTATAAAATTGACAAGCCTAAATTTCAAAAGAAATGTTATTATGCTGAAGAAGGTGTTATTGATGATGAATCTAATAAAGAAATTGGAAATGAAGATGGATGGGTATTCATTTCTATCAAGGAAAATGGTACGGTGTCCACTGAATCTACTAACAATCAGAATATTGAGAAATATCTTGCAACCAAAATTGATGAAAAGGATGAATGGTTGATTATTACTGGATGCTCACATCATATGACTGTTGACAAAATAAAGTTTATAAGCTTGGAAAAGTATGATGGTGGTGTTGTAATATTTGGAGATAACAATGCTGGTGTGATTTTTGGCAGAGGCACTATTTCTCTTGGTGGTAAATGTAATACTAATGATGTTCTTTATGTTGAAGGATTGAAGCATTGAAGCATAACTTGTTGGGTGTTGGAAAGATGGTAGAAAAGGGATACAATATTCAGTTCAAAGATGGTAAGTGAAAAATATTCGAAAGCTTTGGAAATGTAATTTCCTTAAGTACAAAGACAAGAGGTAATGCTTTTCACCTGAGTGCTACTAGTGAAATTTGCTTAATTTCTCAAGTTGATGTAAGCTAGTTATGGCATAGGAGGTTGTCATGTGAATTTTGATAACATTATCAAAGTAATCTCCACTCAAGCAATCAAAGATCTACCTAAGTTAGTCAAGCCTACTAACACTATGTGTAAGGAATGTCAGATGGGAAATTAGACAAGAATTTATTTTAGGAGAAAACAACATCATTCAAATGGTGTATTGGAGTTGGTTCATACTGATCTATATGGTCCATCTAGAATAAAAACTCTACAAGGAGAAAGGTACTTTATGTTGATGATTGATGATTACTCTAGGATGATATGGGTTGCTTTCTTGAAAGAAAAAACATGAAGCACTAGAAAAGTTAAAATGTTTCAAGGTTTTGGCAAAAAATGAGATAGGTTTGAAGGTCAAATGTTTAAGATCAGACAAAGGTGGTGAATTCACTTCCGGAGAGTTCAATACATTTTGTGAAGAGGATGGAATCAAAAGATAGTTATCCGCTCCCCGAACCCCTTAATAGAACAAAGTTGTTGAAAGGAAGAAAAAGAAATTCTAGATGTTGTTAGAACTATGATGTTGGAAGGTAATGTTCCTCATATCTACTAGAGAGAAGTTTTAAGCACTGTTGTATACAATATCAACAAGGTAAATGTTAATGGTAATTTTGGTAAAACTCCTTTTTAATTGTGGTTTGATTATAAGCCTACTATTAAGTATTTCAAAATATTTGGAAGTAGATATTTTATTAAGAGAGATGAAGATATTGGCAAGTTTGATGCTAGAAGTGATGAAGGAATCTTTCTGGGTTACTCTACCAAGATCAAAGCATACCGGTGCTACAATAGAATATTGAAGAAAATGGTTGAAAGTGAAAATGTTAGAGTTGATGAAGACACTATTATATCATCCAGGTACTATGGATATGATTTATATGACCAACAAGATAGTACTGATATTGGAAATAATACACGTACACAAAATCAAGTTCAAATTGTTCCTATGAATCAAGAGAATCATGAAGAAGAAGCTAGCGGAAGTGTAGAAGAGAGAATAGAAAAACCAAAAGTTAGAGAATCCAAAAGTTCAAAGGTATGTAAAGCTAAATCACTCTGAGAATTAGATTATAGGAGACAAGAAAAAAGGTGTGCAAACTAGAAGAAGAATTGCAAAAGATTTCCTTATTTCCAAGACTAAGCCTAGTAATGTCAGTGAAGCATGCAAAGATGAATATTGGATGGAAGAAATGAAGGAAGAACTGATGCAGATAGAGATAAATGATACATGGACTCTTGTTCCCAAAAATTAGGATAAAATTGATTGGAACCAAATGGACCTTTCGAAATAGGCTTAATGAACAAGGTGAAGTGGTGAAAAATAAAGTCAGACTAGTATGTAAAGGATACTCACAAATGGAAGGTATTGATTTTGAAGAAACCTTTGCCCCTGTTGCTAGAATTGAATCTGTAAGGTTATTTATTTTATGATACTTTCAATAATTACAAATTCTATCAAATGGATGTGAAGTCAACATTTATGAATGGTGAGTTAGAAGAAGTCTATATTGAGCAACCAGATGGATTTCAATTGACTGATGAAAAAGATATGGTTTGTCAGTTGAAGAAAGAATTGTATGGACTCAAACAAGCCCCTAGAGCCTAGTATGAAAGACTAAATAAATACTTGTTGAAGGTTGGATTCAACAAAGGTACTACTAACAACAATCTATATTTCAAGATGGATCCAGATAAAGGGTTGATTATTGAATTTTTTGTTGATGACATTATTTTTGAAGGTGATGATGATTTATGCATGAAATTTGCTGATGAAATGAAAAGTGAATTTGAGATTTCAACGATAGGAGAGATGAAATTATTTCTAGGGTTGCAAATAACTCAGTTAGATGATGCAATTTTCATATCTTGGTCCAAATATGTAAAAGAGTTACTAAAAAAGTTTGGCATGGAAAACTCAAAACCAGTTGGTACACCCATGGTAATCGAATGCAAGTTAACATAGAATGATGATTATCCTAAGGCTAATCAAACAAAGTATAGGTCAATGATTGGTGGATTGCTATATTTGACTCAAACTAGACTATAAATTATGAATTTTGTGTGCATGGTTTCTAGATATCAAGTTGATCCAAATGAATCACATGTGACTGCAATAAAGAGGATTTTTCAGATACTTGAAAGGAATAGTTGATTTTGGTTTTTGGTATCCTAAGGATGATGATCTTACTCTAAATGCCTTTACATATGAAGATTGGGTAGGAGATGTAGATGAAAGGAAAAGTACAAGTGGTGGTGCATTCTTCTTAGGGAAGAAGTTGGTATCTTGGCTAAGTAAAAAGCATAATTCCATTTCCTTATCTACTATAGAAGAGAGTATATTTTTGCTTCAAAAAATTGCACTCAAGTATTATGGATGAAACAAATTTTGAGAGATATTAGAATTGAGTATAATGAGCCTATTGCTATATTATCTGAAAATTCAAGTGCCATAAAAATTTCCAAGAATCTGGTGTTACATTCAAAGACAAAACATATATCTATCAAGTATCACTTTTGAGAGACAAAGTGAGTGATAAAGAAGTCAGATTGCAATATGTACCCACTAAGGAACGAATTGTAGATATCTTTACTAAACTATTGCCTAAGGATAATTTTGAGTATCTCAAAGGTAGGTTAGGGGTGATTTCCCCTCCTAATCGGAACTAAGATGCAAGTCTCTACATCAATATGTGCACTCATAGTCACATATTGTTTTGGATTGATGTTGTGGTGGTTGCTAATTAGGGGGAGTAGTCAAATGTTTCAGATATGTTGTTCAGATTTTGTGTACCTTTGCAATTGATGTCAAAGGGGGAGAAGTGTAATGTGAAAAACCTTGTACTGTAAGGAGCAGAAGTTTAAGGGGGAGAAGTGTAGAAAAAATAGGGAGAAGAGTATTGTGTGAAGAGCTAATTGTGTTGATGGTATTTTTCACATCATGTGTTGCCATCAATGACAAAGGGGGATATTGTTAGATGTTGTGGTTGTGTTCATGATATGTGGTTTTCATTGATGTCAACATTACTAGCATTAATGATTCTAAAGGTTGTATATGTCAAGGATATTGAGAAAATTAGAATAAATATGTTGCAGACACTTTGTGAAGCTGTGTTGATCTAAATGGTGGAAAGTTGTGTATGTTGATAATCATAAATCATGATTTAAAGGGTTTTTTGCTGAGCCTATCTAGTATGTTTTCTGGAATTTTCAGTGGTATGTATCAAGTTTGGAGTGAGTTATAATTTTTTGAGTTCCTAGAGTTATTTTGTTACTGTAGCAAGTGTTTTTGGAAGAAGAGAATGAAATTTTGGTAAATTGAGTTGTTGTGTATTCTATTGTGATGTCCAGGGATGTTTCTAGATTGTGATCTATCATTGTGTTATGTCTGCATTGATCAATGTGCTCATGATCAAAGATTTTCCTTTGTGTGTTTGAGGTTTTCATGTTCTTGGCTGACATGATGGTGGTAGCATGTTGTAGATCCTTATGGATTAAGTTTTTATTGTTTGGTGTGTTTGAGAATGTTGATTTAGGTCTTAATTATGATGTGACTGACTTATGTTGGTGCACATTGAGATTTGTTCATGAATTGGGGTTGACCGTTATAATTTATTCTTTTATTTGTGGCTGACAAAGTTGATGTAAATTAATGTAGCGAATATATAAGAGAAATTATTTCTTGATTTTGAAGTGTGTGTGTCATGTGTACGCTCAATTAATGTATGCAAAATGTGTGAATAAGGATTAGATCATTTTATTTCAGATCAGAGTGTGAAGAAAATTGAGGGAAGTGTGAAGAAGTGTTTTTGTGCCTAACTAAAACTGTCATCAAGCTTTTGTAGAAGCTAATTTCTCAATTCAACCTCATCAGATGGATTTAATCTGATTTTTCTATGTAAGTAAATGATCCTTCCCTTTGAGTAGTGATCTCTAGATAGTTTGCTTGAATGCATGTGCATTCCCTATTCATTTTTCATTATACTTCTAATAGGGTATAATCTTTTGGACTAACATCCACCGTGGTTTTTCCTCTAATAGGGTTTCCACGTATAAAATCTTGGTGTTCATGTGTTTCTAATGTGTTGTTAATTTATACTTTCACTGTTAATTATCAGATCTGATATTAAAAGTTGATTAAGGTTGAATAAGGTTAAATTTTGTAACAACTGATTCACCTTCTCAATTTTCTATCCTTGTTTTGCCAACAATGTATACATACAAATTTCAAAATTTAAAATCTAGAAATATGTAATTTAAATACATGTACATACTAAAAAGTAAACTTTAAAAATTTACAAAAATATCATTTATGTCTGATGTATATAAATTAAATTTTCCAATAGGAGAAATTATGATAGTAGTCATAAAATATACTATTATAAATTCATCATGATCTTATTATATTAATAAATTAAAAACTAAAAAATATACATCCAACCAAATTCATAAATTCATCACTAAAAATATCCATCCAACTAAATTCATAAATTCATAACTATAAGATCATTGTCTTAATTTATAAAGTGTTGTGGCTCTCTACTGCATCTCTTCATTTCTTTATGTTTTCCTTTTTAGAATCAAAATTTCTCCTCTCCTCTAGCCATCTTCTATGCTCATCTAAGACCACATCCATGGACCTAAAAACATCAACAACATTTTTCACTATAGATTTAAAACTCTTCAAATGTGGTCTAATACATTATTCATTCTGAATAGTGTTGATTTGATTGTGAATGGATGTAACATTCACATCAATTTGTGCTTGCAAGCAAGCACCATCAGATTCAGGTGGTGGAGGTGGGGGGTTATGAGGTGGAGAGGGTGGAGGTGGAGGTGAAGGTGGTGGATATGGAGGTTAAAATGTAAGACATGTTTAAAAGTCCCTTTAAATCATTCAATATAAATGACCTAATTGAATAAAAATGATAAAATATGCAAGCCTCATTTATGTCTAAGGCATGTTACTTGAATGAAAAATAATTAACTATTAATGTGATGTGAAATATCATTAAAATTTGTATTAAAGTTGCAGAAATTATGTTGGCTTTTAAAGAGGTCCTCATATGATGGCTTAAAAGGAACTATGAATTAAGGTCCTAGGACAAAATGACATGGTAAGAGGAAATAAAATTTGGTGGAGTTTCCCAAGGCAACCAAATTTCATTTTAAGGTCCTAAGACAAAATGAATGCTTTAGGGTTTAGGGTTTAGGGTAATAGGATGACTTAAGGGGATCTATGAATTAAGGTTCCTAAGACAAAATGATGGATTTAGGTTTTAGGGTAATAGAATGGCTTAGGGGGATTTATGTACTAAGGTAATAGGAAAAAATGACATGTATTAAGGGAATAAAATTTGGTGAAGTTTCCCAAGGCAATTTGATTTCACTAAGGTCCTAAGACAAAATGATGGATTTAGGGTTTATTGTTTAGGGTTTAGAGTTTAGATTTTAGGGTTTAGGGCAATAGGATAGCTTAAGGGATCTATGCAGTAAGGTCCTATGACATAATGACATGGCTTAAAAGAATAAAATTTGGTGAAGTTTCCTAAGGCAACCAAATTTCATTAAGGTCCTAGGAAAAAATTATGGCTTTAGGGTAATAATATGGCTTGAGGGGATCTATGTAGTAAGATCCTAGGAAAAAATGGAATGGATTAAGGGAATAAATTTTGGTGGAGTTTCCCAAGGCAACCAAATTTCAATTTAAGCTCCTAGGAAAAAATGAATGCTTTAGGGTTTAGGGTTTAGGGTTTAGGGTGAAGTTTGGATGTCACTTGGAATAATGGACTTGATAGAACCTAAAAATGTTAAAGTTTGGGTGACCCTTGGAATAATTGACTTGCATGCTAGTGAACAACATTTGTTTGTGGAACAGTTGATAGAGATAGCTCTTGATTTGATTGACCAACCTCTCATGAAATATTATTCATATCATAATATTGCACAATCTTATTATTGTTAAATTTGGTTGCCTTGGGAAAAGTCACCAAATTTTGAGAACTAATTTTATACCCTTAAGAAATGTCATATTAGGACCCCTTAAGAATCAGTTTAGGGTTTAGGGTAATAGGATGACAAGTAAGGGGGTTAATATTTTTGATTCAACACATATGCAAGAACATTATTTTATAAATATTTTTTATTTTATGAATAGATTGAATTTTTCCTTAGATTACTTATATGATGGATGAATTAAGTTCACAACTATAAATTGGCCCACTTTTGACAATTTAGGATAGTCTTTAACTATCTACTCAATTTTTAATAATCATGGATTAAATTGTAACATATTATGGCATAGTATCATGTTTTAATATAGTGTGAATCATAATAGATGTGTAAGGCCCATATTATTAACTCAATTAAGGTACCACATACATATAACATTTAATTGGCCATTAGAAAACAATATAAAACACCAAAGTATTCATGTTAAATATGTTTTTCATTGTAAAGTAAAAATAATAATTTAACATCTCAATAGAAAAAATGAAGCATCATAAATTATGCATACAATTAGATCTATTAATTTATCATGTGGTAATAAATACATAAATTAATTGAGCATACTTTGTAATAGAAACACAATTTATATCAATTCTAATGATCCACTAGTCCCACAAGTAAGGTTTAACATATTGTTTTCTAATATAATTATATCTATGTTCATAACGTTTAATTGATTGTGTCCCTTGACATCTCTCTAACTTAATGAATATACATTTAAATGTATGGTATTTATCAAAACCCATTTCATTGTCAATATCAAGGACCCTTATTTACCATGTATCAACCTAAATCTATCAAATAATTTCTTCAATGGGCATGCCTAAATACTTGTCTCTATACAATGCAAATGAAATTTAAAACATTTAAGCAATGCAAATGATTTTTTTTTATTATCAAATATTCTTGACCTTGAGATCAGGGTTTTCAAATGCAATTTTTTTGTTTGAATTCAATTTAGGGTTTCAAGAATAAATTAGGGCTTTCAATGCAATTTTTTTTGTTTGATTTCAATATAGGGTTTTCAAATTCATTTTTTTATTTCATTTCAATTTAGGGTTTTCAAATGCAATTTTTTTGTTTGATTGAAAAATTTAGGTTTCAAAAGCTAAATTTTCTTCTTAGGATATGATTTAAGGTTAATTTTTTCATTTCTATTCAATATCTCAAGGTTTCATTTCATTTTTTCTTCATCTTCTACAAATCACCATTTATTCTATCACGGGTAAATAAAAATACATAAAACTCTTAACAAGTAAAAAAAACATACTAAAATATATCATTGTATTATTATTATTTTTAAACATGAAAACAAAGAAAAAGGGGGTGGGGCGCATACCTGGAGGTTGTTGTCTTCTCTCCACAGTCGGGATCATGTGTGCTATTAAAATGACTAACTTCCATTTTTTTTTTAAATACCACTTAAAAATGGGATCCCCTTTTGTAAAGAGCAAGATCCTATTTCATGAAGGCCGACTTAGGACCCATTAATAAACGGGTTCCCATTTAAAAAAAAATGGGATCTTATTTAGATTTTAGGCTCGGGATCTCGAAACTAAATGAAATCCCATTTTTTAAAATCAGGATCCTATTTTTTTTAAACAAGATCTCATTTATTAAAAAGTGAGATCTCATTATTTGCATACCAATTTTGATTTGTTTCCTAAGGTAAAAACTTCCATGTTTCATGGACTCATCTTCTTTATCTTACCCAATAAAATCTCACAAAACCATAATATCATATAGACCTCTTTAAAGTTTCATCAATGCTTAAACTTCCACAAATAGGATGCATACCTAGAATTTGGGAAAGTAAGCACACACTTAACTAAAATGTGGGAATCTTTCCCTTATTCTTTTACAATGTGGAAAAATATCAGGGAAGCAAATGTTATTCCGACACCAATGAGGATGCATGAATTTTCCAAAACTATTTCCACATACCATAAACCTTGGTTTGATGGCTGCAACATGTCATTATTCCTCCTATTCTCCCTTAATTTTCCTCTTCAACCTTGATCACGATGTTGCAATGTGCCCTATAAGTCCTCTTCATGCCTCCATGAAATAATTCTTCAATTCCAATGAACAAGAAACCCTAGTTTCTTTTCATGCAATGTGTTGAAGATGTCAAAAGAAAACAATAAAAAAATATCTTCATTTTCCTCATTTTTTCACTTTTGTGCGTTCATGTTTTTAGCAAGAATTTCAAAAGATTTGATTTTCTTCTTTAAAATCATTTTTTCAATAAATAACCTTAAAAATTATTTTATGGTCATAAATTATCAACATCTTTGGTGACCTATGATATGAATGTTTGCTTTCTAAACATGGTGACCAACTACCTTATACAATCCATTGGGCATAGGAGTCAATATCATCTTGGAGACATACTAAAAATCAGACCTTCAAACCTTATACATTAATCTAGCACTCCAAAATAATGCTTGACACTTTCAAAACAGTGGCACTATCTTTTATTTTCATGACATGTATTATGAATTATACTTTCGATTATCTTTTACCTTGAAATCTGATTGCAATAAAATGTGAAGAAATAGTATTCTTTCCCAAATGAAGCAATATAACAGTCTTGAATACATCATTAACTCTACCCTTTATGACCACCCATATCTTGCAATGATGAATTTGTTCTTTAAAGTTTAAATCTTGGCATTGTCAATGGTGACTTCATGTGTCATATTCTTGATTTCTATCATAACTTCAAAGTCCATTTCCTATAGAATCTCATCTTCCAATTATTTATTTTGATTGTCCATGATCTCTACTTCATCATTCTTAAGACTACCCTCGAGACTCATGATTTTCTTTCTTGTTAAAGGAATATGGCATGTATGAATACTGCCTACATCCAGTTGATTTTTTTCCTTCTTGCATGCATATACACTTTGTTTGATTTGTGTTCATTATATTTCTAACATCCTCATGACCTTTTCATGCACAAAATCCCTTTGAAAGCTTCTAGTAACATAGTAATCCTCACTTCATTCATGTGTACTTCATTGTGGCATTATCACTATGTTGACTACATGACCTTATCATTGTATCTTTGCATCCATTAACACCACATACCAAGAGTTTCCTAGCATTGTACTTCAATTTTCCTCCATCTGTCCATCAACTTAACCATTGAGTTTCACATAAAATCTATCGTTCATGCCTCTATGAATCCTTCATGAGCTAATTGAAATTATTATTTCCTATCCATAGCTTAAATGATTTATATAATGTACCTTTCTTAAGTGTTTTCCTTGATACCATTTGGTTTCAATGAGCTCACACCTTAACTCTATCAACTTCCCTCATTAACACTGCTTCATCAACATGTGCAATTTGAAACATAGTGAGCATTGAACTTTTGAATTTGCAATAGTCTTCTATCCCACTGGACTTAGTACTTTCACTATTATGTGATCTAAAAGCACCATATTATGCTCAATATAAGAAACTAGGGTTGGTTCTTCTCAACAAACTATCTAATTGAGTTATTAACATGTGTCACTTAGACTGTAGCTTTCTTCAAAATTTTGGGTAGTGTGCCTTTAATACAATCAAGCATCTTGGACTTTCAATGCCTTTTGGGACTATCATATTTTTAAAAAGGTGTCTTTATTTAATGATTTATCTTTTTTCTTGAAGAGACTTCATCTCTTGGTCACTTGATAAAAATATTTTTCCCTTTCTCCTAGGCTAAGAATGTTGTCTCAAATCACATTCTAAAACCTTCAATGTGTGACTATATTGGTGTTTTTTCTAGCTAAACCTTGAAATCCTCTAAAGGGTAGCCAACCCTTATGCTCAATAATTTTCAAAATTAGTGGCCAACTAATGAGTAAGGATTCTCAAGCCCTCACTCCTACTCTTCAGGCTCTATGAAACCTAGGAGGGTACTCCTAAAAATACTCAAAAGAGACTTAATGCCTAGAGAGTATTTCTATACACAAATCAATTCTTATTGAGTGAAAATAGGAATTCTTCATCAAATATTTGGCTGACCTTTGAAAAGTTTACAGCCTAGTCCTAAGAATTACAAGGACTTTCAGAGTTAGACATTATAATTGAAATTATTTTAAATCATTTTTATTCTCATTCCAAATCTCTAGTCCAATGCATTACTAACTCGTTTATCTAAAAAATATGCTAATGAATAGACCGATGCTTTATCTATTGGAAAATGGAGTCAAATCATGTAATAACTAGTAATATATTATCCATTTACTCATAGATTAATGAAATATTGTAACACCACATTGTAGAATTCAACTCACTATGTTTAACACATAACTTATTACCAAATCCTATGCTCTTCCCTAAAGACTTGTGACCTCATCTTAGAATTTAATCAGTTAATTGAATTGAAGCCAAACAAAATCCACACAATCAATAAAAACAATTGAAGATGAACTAGAATATTATTAACCCTTTCATTCATAAATTGCAGGAGTATTACACAAGAGATTATATGCATTAGAACTTAAGATTTTCCTTCATATCTGTAGCTTCCGTAAAACTATTTTAAGATTACTACATATATGACTTATACCCTAGACTTCTTAGAATTCTATTTATCAACATTTATACAATATGCTTATTCCTGAGCCTAGCCTCATAGACAGACCATTTTGAGACACAAAAATTGAACCCCTATAATCAACCTTGAAATCCCTTTTATAGAAAAAGGAAGAAACAAGAATCAAGCTGAATTATAGTTACATTTAACTTCATTTTATTCTTAATTTCACCAAAATTCAAAATACTTCCTTAACAGTTACATGTAATCATTTGAAAAATAGGGGGAGAAAAATATAAAAAACCGTTATTTGGAGAAGACCCACCAGCCTTCCAAAAGACATTGCTATCATAGTATCAATTTTTTTACATCCACACTAAAGTAGGAAATGTCACCATCAAAACATATGCTTGGACAAATAGAAACCCATATCACAACAAACCAACCAGAAGGAAGCAAGCTAGCACAAAGGACCAAAAACTAAGCACTGGATCATAAAGGAAATGGGGTTCTATTCATCTTTGTCAACAGTAGAATAAGAATTCTTGTTTGATGTCCTTATTGATAGTGGAGTGGCCATCACCACCTCATCTTCAGAATCACCCAAATCAGTTATAGCCATAAGATATTGGTGGTAGTCCCAGTTAGTTTTAGCTCCACTCTCAAAGGAATCATTTAAGACTTCAATGAGAGAATGATGATGTCTCACATAGGCTCGGTTATATTTATTCTTTCTCACAACTTCCCTCTCAAGCCTATCAAATTTCTTCTCCTTACCCTTAGTCAAATCCAATGAGATAATTATTCTCCTAAAATGATAAGCACACTTGATAACACCCCATGTAGACTTCATATTAGCTCTTTCTTTCTTCTTTGGAGTCACAGGGACCTCAGGCACATCCAGTTCAATCATGGGAACATCAGTCTGAGATTCAAGAAGATTAAGTCTCCTAGACCTTCAGATTGGGCTAACAGACACACTTGCCCTACTCATTCTTGATAGATTAACTCACCAAAAAAAATTAGGACAAAGACACCACCCTCCACATAAAATAGCTAGCTCAAACTTTTTAATTACTTGGATCACTTCATACGCTCATTCCCAAACTCTCAATTATCACAAAAAAAAATGGTGAGAATAATAAGTAGGAAATATCTATTAAATAGATCAGCTGCAGCATGTATTTATTAATTTTCCAAGGGATTTCACACAAGAGAGCTAGCAACCATATACTTTGATTTTGAATATCAGCCATCGATCACACATTGAGATGAAACAACATATAATCAATCAGAATGATTAATTATGATAAAATTAATTTACATGTGCTAGATACCTTTTCAATAATTAGAGAACTCAAGTGGATAAACACCCACTCCATTTGCATAATTAAATATACTTAGTACCTAATAAAACATCTCATTTTACATTTACCCACTCGCTTGTGGGAATTAATTTACTCATAATTCACCACAACAAGATAGCAGGGAGAAATCATAATTTATCCTTGGAATATCAATCTGTACTTTGTCTTTCTTCAATTTCTCCATCCCACATGTACTAGCACCTAATAGAATTTACAACTACAACCGCAAGCATCTCCCAAATCTTGAATGCATGCCAAAGACTCAACTCTAGTTTGGTGACATTTTAGATCTTAGTGGAGTCTCGACCAAATTTTATTAGTACTTTATCTCTGCTAAAGTTCATTGGAGCCTTTGAAGTAGTCCATGAGGTAGTTTCTCACCTACCCATTGAGAAATAGGACACACAAATGAGCCCCTTGCAAGATGGTGGGGAGTGGTCAAGATAGTCCCACATCACTCTCCATGGAGCAACAAATGTAACTATGCCTGCTTTCCTATGTCGCTTTATAAGTATTACATAAAATCTGATGAGGTGGTGGAGAGCAGTGGAGATTCAACCACACTACCCCACAACCATCGTAGATTTTCCTTTGCTACCATTCACTCATTATAAAAATATATATGTCCCACCATATAAAGGATACACATGTCTAGTGCCTTCTAACCCATGTGACTTCTTCACCATAGGACACAAAACGAATGGGGGTGCACAGAATGGCCCAAATGAAGACAAATGTAGCAATAGCTATTGTTGATCTTTCCCAAAGATCTTCCCACTTACCCCTTGGAAAAACAGGGCCCACCACCTATCATGACACATGAGAATTTCATGCTATCTTGTTTGAATATTGTATTGAAGAATAAATTGGAACGAGTGCACAAGGAATGTTCATGATGGTTCCATGTGATTCATCAATCACTGTTGATTCCCTTTTGATACCGCCTATAGTCTTCAACAAATGCATTGGGCCCACCTAAGTACAAGACATGCGGCTTAAGATTGCTAGCCTATGTGAATAAAATAATAAGCAATGACACAGGACAGGCACGTGGGGAACATTTGTGATCTACTTGCGATGATCAAACAACCACCATGGATTTTCATTTATGAACATGTTAAAATTGTTAGTCTTAAATGAGTGACCCAACTAGGTTGATAGGGCACAACCCTTAGGAATGAAGATAAAACACAAGTCATTTAAAATAAAATCCTATCCCGACCATAGGAAAATTTTTAAAAATGAGAAGGCACCTAGTGACCGATGAGGCTAACCTAAGGGGACTGTAAAAATGATTGTGTGAATGGCTCAAGTTGTAACTTAGACTACTAGAAACCAGATCCAACAGGTCAACAAAATATTAAAATTCCAAGGGTTTAAGACTTTTAAAAAACTGTGTTGGTGTTTTTTTAATACAACCCAAGCAGACTTCCTGA
This sequence comes from Sequoiadendron giganteum, assembly GCA_007115665.2. Taxonomy (NCBI): domain Eukaryota; kingdom Viridiplantae; phylum Streptophyta; class Pinopsida; order Cupressales; family Cupressaceae; genus Sequoiadendron; species Sequoiadendron giganteum. The sequence goes on along the minus strand of CM021101.1, from coordinate 339,565,010 downwards.
GAGCTTCTATGAACTCACCACGTTCAATGATAAAATTCTAGGAAGCGATTGGCCAACTCGATGAGAAAAGTGATAATGCTAGTTCTCCTATTCTTCAGGCTTTGTAATACCGAGGGAGTATTCCCTAAAATGTGCTCTTCAAATACAACTTAAACAATTTACACTGCACATTTATGAACAACAAATAGATTCCCCATCCATGCTAAAAGGATGAAAATCTTCAATAAATTGGCTATTTCTCGAAAAGGGTCAAGTCCAATTAGTAGAGAATCGTAAACACAACTAAAATAGGTTGATAGGAAATATCTGGATAAAATGTTCTAAAGTCCAAAAATAACACATGATAAATATAACCATGATCAAAATACCAATGCCATATCCTAAAGCACTGAGTCAAATGAGAAAACTAAACTACAAGGCAAATTTCATTTTAGACAATTATGATCTATATGAATTTCATTACAATCCACATATTTGTACCAAAGTTTATCACTACATTATGAATCCAGTTGCTAGCTTGCATGAACTTACACATTAACTAAGGCATTTAACCAAACCTTTGAACTAGAGTCATCGTTAAAACATAATTCACAATAAAGAACAATGAAGATCAATGAAAACAATCTTGGACTAATATTTCATTAATAATTCACACAAGAAATAACAACATGCGAGAAAACAGACTCAAGAGATATTCATATTCAATACAAACATGCCTAAGAACCCCATAATTTACCAAGTTATTTTATCTAACTCAAAATCTTAAGACAAGGACTTACATTCATACTCTCTATATCAAAAAACTCTTCTTTCTCAAATCTCAAATTCAACATCAGACCCTGCACCATGGCCCAAAATTCCCTTTTATAAAATAAGGGAGCAAAACAAGCTTCAGGCTGGAGGGTACACATGTCCATTTTTCATTGGACCACTAATTCCCAATTCAGTTACATTTGCATCATTCGATTGGAGGGAAAATTCATAAGAAAAGAATAATCTTTAGTTTCTATGGAGGAGGATAAACCTCTTTTCAAAGGGAAACTCATTCATACCAAAGGCATCTTTAACCGTTGTAACACTTTATTCCACCTCAACAACTTGTACAATTTCACTTGCAGAATGTCAATGGTAGTGAGGTTGAATTGTCACGAAGATGACTCGCTTCACTTGGTACTAGGAAATTCTTCTTTAGCATGGAAATACACATGAAAACAAAAACTCACTGATATTTTAGCATTTAATTATGGGAGCACAGTCCGAACTCAACCATTACTACTCACTCGCATGAGATAAAATGGCTATAGTATAGCACTAGCCTATTTCAAATTCCAACTATTGATCTAAATCAATGTAAGTCAGAAAGAATGACTCAGATCAAGTCAAAAGTGGTTTGAAAATGCCATGTTTGTTCACCAAACCTTAGGTGAATAGAAATTCATCTACAAGACACCACCTCAGCATGAATGGTTCCCACCTCAATCATCTCTCATATGACATCAACGTCCATGCATCAACAATTCACACACCTCGCAACATTATTGAAATTGGTGTTTTAATTGCATGAGATCAACGAGGAATGACCATGATGCATTGCTAAATAAAATAGATGTCAGCATCAATGTCCTTCATCGGTCAGGGAACAAGGACCGGGTCCCATGATCACAAACAACATATGGCAGCTTCTCACATACCTCACAACATTATTGTGACATCATCAAAAACCTTGTGAAGCTAGTGGGGAATGGTCAGGATGCAAATCATTACATCTGATGTTATGAAACCTACACATGTGAAAATTTGTTCATAAAAAGGGGACTGACTAGGTGGATGGGGAAATGACCCTTGAGGTCAAATATTTTAGAGATTAGTCTAAAAAATTGAATCGTTTATCAACTCGACACTAAGGAAAAATAAAACACAGTCAGAACGCAAAAGACTAAGAAGGCAGGTAAAGAGTGGCCAGTAATGCAATGACCAAAAAGGGTTCAGACCATACTTAAGCAATTGACCACCTACAATAACAAGTCAATACTTGAATAGAATAGCCATGACCAAGATTTGTGGTAAAACCCCAAAACCCATAACCAAACCAATTAGAGCCAAGGACACAGTAAAAGAAAACCCATGGGGGGGGGGGGAATTTAAAAGCTTCACCAGTGGCTTTGACTAGGATGTATGCCCCCTGTGGGCATAGCAATATTCTTGAATATTTGGAGAGTAGACCAAAACCAAGGAATTGTCCAAACAAGACAAGCAGACAAAGAAAAAAATAAACGTACCTATATACACTACTTACATGACTGAACATCATACATGGAAAAAGAGCTATTTAAAGAACTGTCCATGTACTGGTAGTTCTAGAACTTCACCTGTGAGTGACTGCAAGTAATATGAATCCTCCCCATGTGTTTCTATATTTATGTAGGGGCCTAGCCATAGGGGATCAAACTTTCCATGTTTGCCTTTATCCTTTGATCTTTTATTCTAGAGGAACACCATCACTCCTGCATCAAACATTCTTTCAATTCCCTTCTTATCATAGAGGTGCTTCACCTAAAGCTACAATTTTTCATTTCTCTTATGAGCCTCTCTTCTAGTTTTATCTAGTTGATTCAATTCTTCTAGTCTTTGATGCATTTCATCACACACACCATCATCATATTCCTGGACAAACTCTTACATCTTCAACAAATTGTTTTGTTGTATACATGCTTCCATCCCATAAACAAGGTTAAAAGGTGAATGACCAATTTCCTTCTTGACAGTTGTTCTATCAGAACATAGTTCTAATTTTAATTTTGAATCCCAAGCCTTCTTATTTTTCTCAATCACACACTTGATAATATTCATTAGGCTCTTATTGCTAGACTTCGCTTGTCCATTTCCTTGGGGGTGATACAAAGAATATTATGAAATAGTTATACCATATTGATTACAAAAATCAACAAATTCCTCATATCTGAAGCACATTGCATTATCTAAAACAATTTTTTTAGGTACCCCAAATCTGCTTAAGATATAATTAGTCAAAAAAACAATGACTACTTTACTTGTGGCCCTTCTGGTTGGGATTTCTTCAATCCATTTAGTAAAATAATTAGTTCCCACCAATATCCATGCATTTCCTCCACTAGATTTTTCAGATATTTCTCCTATGAAGTCAATGCCCCATTGTTGGAAAGGAGCTGAAACAAACACTGGTCTTAGTGTTAAATTAACAGAAAACTTCAACTTCCCGAAAAACCTCTGACAAGCGTCACATCTTTTGACATACCTATGAGCATATTTGAATATAGTAGGCCACCAAAAACCTTGTCTTAAAATCTTGTGAGTTGTTGTCTTAGCCATGTAATGGCCTCCACAAGCTCCTTTGTGCATTTCTACCAATAGATCCTCAACTTGATCTCCATCCACACATTTAAGTATAATACCTTTAGGGTTCCTCCACTAGAGCTCACCATCAATAATGACATACCTAATTTCTCATAATTTAAGGTTTCTATAATCATTAAGTGGCATACCTTCAGGACACTGCATTGTCTGTAGATATTCAACAATCCTCCTATACCAGCCACAAGTTTGCATATCACAAATAAGTGCAATATTCTTTTGTTTTATCTGGTTTATTTCAATAGCCTCCAAATTGGCTTCAGCCATTAATTTGGCTAAACCTTGACCCCTTACAATCTTGGTGATTTGTATGTCAATATTAAATTCCTAGATCCTATTTATCCATCTACACCGCTTTTCTATAGTCTCTTGTTGGGTGAGGATATCCTTAACTACAGTTGTTGGTACATATGTGGCAAAAAATTCTCCCATCAAGTAAGGCTTGAAATTCTTAACCGCTTTTACCAGAGCATACATCTACTTCTCAACTATATCATACTTTAATTCCGTAGCCTGTAATGATTTACTAAAAATGCAATTGGCTGCTAAAAACCATCATTATTTTTTTGCAATAAAACCCCAACTATAGTGTGAAAAGAAGCAAAAGTAAAAAACTGAAAAGGTTTTGAGTAATCAGGTGACTAAAGAACAGGGGCTTGCTTGATAGAATCTTTAATAGCTTGAAAATATTTGGAAGGCTCCCGTATCCATACTATCTTTTCTCCTTTTTTTTGCATCTTAGAAATTGGGCGAATAGTCTTAGCAAAATTTGTGACAAACCTCCTTAGAAAATTTATTTTCCCAAAGAAAGATTGAATACCTTTTACATTTTTTGGTTGTGTGATCTTATTAGTAGTCGCCACTCTTTCTAGATCAATATGAACCCCATCCTTTGAAACAATATGCCCTAACAACTTTCCTTCTTTTACCCCGAATACACACTTCCTAGGGTTCAAAGATATCCCATATTCTAGAGCTCTAATAAAAATGTTTTCTAAATGAGAACAATGGTCATCCTTATTCTTTCTATGGGAAGTAAGATCATCCTGGTAATTTGCAAGGAATAGGTGAATAAAATCTGCACAGGCTACATCCATAGCCCTTTGAAAATTTGCACCAACATTTATTAGTCCAAATGGCATTCTTACATAAACATATGTTCCCCATGGTGTGGTAAAAGCAGTGTTGAATTGCTCAAATTCCTTGACCATTAATTAGTTATAACCAGAAAATCCATCCATCATAGAGAGCAATTCACACCCTATGACCTTTTGTAGCATAGCTTCCATATTAGGTAGTGGGTAATTATCTTTCAAGGAAGCAACATTCAAGTTTCTAAAATCAACACACAACCTAATCTCCCCATTTTTCTTTCTTATAGGCACCAAGTTAGAGACCCAATATGTGTTCCTAGTTGGTTAAATGATTCATGCATCCCTTAATTTAGCAAGCTCTTCCTGCATTTTGGGTTGTAAGGTAGGGTTAATTGGTCTCTATTTCTGCCTGCATGGCTTCATATCAGGATTTAATGGGATTTCATGCTCAAAAATATCCTCCCTATATGCTTTGAGGTCCTCATATGACAAAATAAAAACATGTCTATATTTTCTAAGTAGGGTAATCAACATGTTTCTAGCATGTGGCTTCATTTTCATTCTAATATAAACCTTCTTAAGAGCACTTTTCATTCCAAATTTTATTTCTTCTAAATATTCCTTATGAGAGGGTGGTTGCTTGGTATTTGACATATTAGGACCATGAAAATCCCTTTCAAGTGCAACCAAGCCTCGAGGAACAGTATTTTTTTTGAGCTAAATTACCTCATTCCCGAATAGGGTTTCTTTCTCATCAATATCAGTTACAAATGATAGACTCTAGTGGTTCCTCCACATTTTTAATCATATGAGGGGTTCTCTTTTCCCTATTTACTTTAACATCTCTCTTCTCAATAGATAATGTAGCAAAAGATAAATCAAATTGTATGCTCCCACCCATTGAATCACTCCAAGGCCGAGATAACAACATCCCATAAGTAGGTGATATATCCACCACAGTGACACTCATGTATAACTCCTTCATAGGGAATGTTTCCAATCTATATGGAACATCATTTATAATCCCTATGATGAGCACTTCCTTAGAATCCATTGCATAGAATTTACCATATGTACTATCTATTTTTAAGCCCATTGCATGCATTATATTTACTGGCATCACATTGTTAGAAGCTCTTGAGTCAATCATACAATTTCTTTAAAAAAATTCATCAATAATCAGGCTCAAGAAAAATTTATTTACATGGTTGGGGTTAGCTGTAATAGTAGTTACTAGTATATTTGAAGTCTATCTATGGTAACTTCTTCCACAATTGTTTTCTTTTCTTGATCCTTTTTTGGGTCTATCTCATCAGGGACCACCTTACCCCTTTTACTTGTAGGAATGCTATTAATGAGTGCAACAATTTTATTCTTCTGTTCATCTATTCACATCATTTCTAAAAATGGAACAGTAACCCTGACTTGAGGAAGTACTTGGAACATATCTATTGCAGTGTATTTTGGTAATTCAGGAAAATTTGTGTCCTCAAAAATTACCTTTTATTTTCCCTTTGGATTTTCATCATCATGAGGGTGTTGATTATCGACCTTGATATTTTGGGAGACAACTTCACCCTTTATCTTGGTCTTATCCACTTTCTTTGCCCATATCCTAGGCTCCCTAATTTACTTAGGCTTTGAATCCACATTCTTAGCCTCAAAATTGATATTTGTTCTAGTTGCATCTTTCTCCTTTACAAATAGACTGCAAGGCTTACCTGAACCACCTGGAACAATTCGGTTTCTCAATTGTATGTTTTTCCTCACCCTAGCAGCCAGAGAAACTATATATTTTTCAATTTCCTCATCACAGAGTCTTCTCAAAATAGTATTATCTATCTCCAATTCATTTACAAAGAAATCATCATTGTCTACTTCATTTGAAAACACTTACAAATGATGTACATCATTCTGTTGTCTTTGGATATCAACATCTATGCCACATGGCTCATCATCTAAGGAGTAATCCTCATAGGCCAAATCAAATGGCCCTAGTAATACATTAGTCATTGTATCTTGATCATGGGAAGACTGAGCATCTCCTAGGTCATCCTAATATTCCACAATCGATTATTCTATTGCACATTGTTGTGAAGAATGTGGCATCCCTCACACTTCACACCAGGGTAAATTTTCTATTACATATAGAGAATTATTTTGTAAGGGATCAGGCGGAACTTGATTATTTCTCTAATTTCCTTGTATGGGCTTCCCATTATTCTAGTTAGTGTTGTAAGGATAATCCTTCTACCTAGGAGGTCTTTCATTTCTTTAAAAATGAGGCTTGTCATTTTTTTCTTGCTTTTGTAGCAAGGTAAGGACCTGATCTATCTTCTCATCAGCAATCATGGGCTTACTAGCCTTCTCGATTTGATTCTTTGTTCCTTTAGGAGATTTGGGTTCTTCCCTTCTCCCCACTTTTCTAGAATCTCTTCTATTATTTTCAATATTTACCGCCATCTTATATGCCTGTCTCAAATTCTGAGGGTCTTTATCTCTCAGTAGATAGCACATTTTAGCATCATAGGCATTACAATATACAAATAGGCACACACTTTTGTTAGGCCTTAAGTATGCATGAACTCTTATCATAGCTTTCTAGAAGCAAGCATTAAACTTAGTAACTAGTTCATTATATCCCTTTTTAATATTATTGAAATCATTCAATTTAAACCTTGGGTCAGTTTGATCCCCATATTGTTCCCTGAAGACTCAAAAAATCATCTCTAGAATCAACACTAGCATCCGGTAACCCTCTATACCAATCTATAGCATCTACAACCAATGACTACATGAAATATTTCATTGCTACATCATCATCCCATAACTCAAAATATTCAACAAAACCTTGGAAATCTTTTACATGATCTTCCCCACTAAAAGCATTATTACCAGTGAATTTTGGGAGATGCTTATATGTATTATCTGGGACTGGATTTGGGTACCCCCAAATGTTTCCAAAGCACATTTCTCTGTATCTATCAACATGGGGTACTCCCCCACCACGTTCATTTCTGAGGGTGCCTTGTTTCTCAACATCCTTCTTATCACACGCTATTTATCTTTCCCACTACTACCATGCTTTCTAGTTTTTCTAGTTCTTCCTTCTTCATCCTCTGAGTAGGCGTTATGCCTTACATAACCACCCCATCTTTTTGCCTTGGTCAAAATGGTTCCCCCTTTGTGTTTTTTATCTTTTGTTGATTTTCAAACAAAGTTTGGAGTCTTTTGTTTCCAACACTTTTTTTTTCTTTGGTTTAGTCTGTCAGAATTGGGACCGGAACCAAATTGGGTTCTAAAACTTCTTTCAAAACTCATTTCGATCCGCATCCTGATGGTCTTTCTTTTTAACCTTTTGTTTTGTCTTTGTTGGAGCCAGAACCGGAGTGGACATAAAGTTAGTATTTATTCAAAATTGCAAAATCAAAATCCATCCCGCCTCGGTGTCCACTTTTTGAACTTTTGTTTTACTTTAGTCCTGGTGTTAAGTTTTATTATTTCAGTATTTTTGTTTCACTTTTGTGTTTGGTTTTGTTTTATGCTTTTTTGGCATAACCAAACCCAAAATGAGAATGAAGTTGGGAAATTCCTTGAGTTTTTGAATCAGTTTCCATTCCGATTCCGCTCCCGCCATTTTTTGGGTCGTTGACTTTTTAATGAAGTCGCACTGTAGTGAAGTGTTTGTTCTTCTCCAGTTCTGACTCCGCTTAAATGCATTTAATGAGTTAATGATAGCTGCCATGCATAGGTAGAAACTCTGAATTTTATCTTAATTAAGGTTGAAACAGGTTATTATTATCATTGTTAAGAAATCAAAAGAGCATAGTGGAGCAGCAGTGGAGTTCATCTTAGAGAATCGATTGAAAGAAAAGGAGATAGTTTCTTACAAATTTCTTCAGAAGGTTTGCCAAGTTTTGTGTTCGAGGTAGGGTTCCTATTCCTTTTTTTATTTCTTTTACTTTTGTGTTTTCTATTCGTGATTGATTGTTTTGATTTTTTGGGCAAGTTCCCTATCTCAGTGGGTTTGCATCTTTATTGTTTGTTGTTCTTGGGTTTTTTTTAGTTTGCATTTTTGGTTTTTGGTGAGTTTGAGCGTGGTTGTTTTTACGTTTTGTCTTAATCACGTCGTGTTGTGTTGGGTTTCAAATTTGTAGATTAATCTAGGTTTTTACAGTGAGGTAGATTAAATCTAGGTTTTTATAGTGAGTTAGAATTGGTAGAATTTGGTTTTTACTTAGGATTTTATTGCGCATTTGTTTGGTTAAAATAGAAGGGTTAAATTTGTGCCCTAGTTTTATATCATGTTTTCTAGTTTAGGTTTTTTGCGTTTCTGAGATCATCTTTTGAAAATGATTAAATGTGATGCCCTAAAATGCAATCGCCTCACGGTCATATGGGCACGGTCCTTTCAGGCTATTTTTTTTAAGGCTCATTTTGATTAAAAATGACCTTGGTCTTTAATCATGAAGTAATTAAAATTATTGATGACATCATGGTCAACATAGATGATGTTATGGTCAACATAGCCAGAAGCGAGATCAGAATTGATTTAGGTTTTGTTGGATGTATTTTATGATTAATGTTAGTTCCATTTTCCATCATGTCTCCTACTCCACTCGTAGTAAGAAGCTTTATTTCAAGATAATGTTAACTTTAACGGAAGCAGGAGTAGAACTGAAACCGAATATGAAAATAGAAAATCTAAAGGAAACCGAATCAATTTCCATTCTAGTTCTAGTTCCCATCACTATTCCACTTCTGACTTGGAGCCCGCTTCTTGTTAGTAGAATATCAATAATAGTTTTTGCTTCGAGCCTGGCAGTATGTTAAAAGAGGATTGTTTAGGATTTTGTTTTCCTGGTTCCGCTTCCGATGTATGTTTGAAAGGTATGATTTTAAGACACATTTTAAGATGTTTATTCAGAGATCTAACTAGAGGTTTTTTTATAGGAAAAATGAAAAATGTCGAGAACATCAGGAGAAGCTTCCCAAAGGAACCGACCTGCAGGAACATCAAAGGTAGCAGCCAAACCCAAGAAGATCAAGCCAGAAACAAGTTACCTTATACATTGAGGTATAACCACAAGAGTCCTATTGTCACATTAAGCAAAGTAGAATGAGATTGGTCAGACATCATTGACACAAATCTTGGCCAATACAATTATAAGGAGCTATATTTAGAAACCTTTGCTAAAGATATAATAGGGAGGATGCAAAGAATTGTTGATTTTGGCTTGGCTCATATCACCTTGTTTCCTTTATCAATCCAATGCCCAAAGTTAATCTTGACAACAGCCAGTGTCTACAATCTTGCTACCCGACAATGCATGGATTCCCAAGATAATGTAATCATTGATCTTACTCCTCATATGTTTCAAAGTATATTTAATGTCTCGGATCCCAAGAACTTGGTGCAATTGGATAAGGCAGAGGCCCTAGAGAAATATAGTAAGTATAAGGAATCCAATAGTCTCATTTGAACAAAAAATGGTTGAAGAAAGAGAAGAAGTCTCTAACCAAGCTTGTAGACCAGCTAAAGAGGGAAAATTTCTACAAAGAGGTATCAGATTTAATAATGATGTTTTCTAGGGATTTTGGGAAGAGAGATGCCTTTCATTTCAAGGAGTGGATGTTTCGCTTCATCTAGATAATTTTAAATGGCACCCATCAGTTTGATTGGTCGATGATTGTATCAGATGCTATTCATGATCAATTGACTAGCATTAGGGAGACTAAATGATTTTTTATGACTTCTTACATTGTGTATACATCAGCAAGATTGGGTATCTTCCCAAGTTTGAATAGAGTAGGGATAATGGGAGTGTTAGATGGACAAAAGAAGGTGTGGGAGCATTATAACCAGCTATCCCTATAGGTTGCTGAGACTCAATTCAAAAAGGTTAATGATGCATTCATATATGTGATCATTAACCAACTCAATGGAGATGCAGGGTACATACTAAGTCAAGAGGCCATGGCGTTTATTGCTGAATGGGGATGTTGGTATATTCAATACCCAAGGTTTACATACTTCAAGCTAGCTGGTTTTGAAGGTTATCCACATTTTCTACCAAGATGTCATAATAACAAGATAGTGTTGATGGAATTTGTATATCAGGCTCTTGGAGTTAATGCCTGATTTGGATTAAAACACAAGACAAGATGTTACAAGTTCCCCATGAAGCTGGGTGAGTATAGCTGTCAGCATTTGGTAGGAGCAAAGGTGGTGTGCAGAGAATTGATACAGTTAAATTTAGGTTTGTGTACAGCTCGGAAGCACTTTGACCCAAGGGTAAGATGAATGCCTTGTTGCCTTCTGTGTTTGACAAGCATTTCAATTTATTAGAAGATTTCTGGAGTGACTGATGAGATGAATATGATTTGAGAAAGAAGAATTATGAGAGATTACATGTCTCACTCATGTCAGAGTTTGGAGTCAAGAATGACATTCTTGACACCTTGGTGGATGATGGAGTTGTATTGGATCCATCTTATGAAGCTTTGAACATTGGAACTAAAATTCTAGATCCAATTAACTGGGATAGTGAGGAAACTATTGATATTAAGAAGATAGGAAGAGAAGTCTTGGATAGAAGTGTTCAATGGTTGGTTCTAAGAACCAAAGCTCCTCAAGGACTAGCTCCTAAAAAGGGGAAAGGATATAAAAGGCTCAAAAGAAAGACACCTCCCAAAGAGCCTTTGGAGTTCCTTCCTCCAAATATTGAATAAATAGAACTTGAAGTAGTAGATGATGAACCAAAGACACAAGAAGGAGATTCCCAAGTAGGATTTATTATTTCAACACCTACATTAGGTGAATCTTCTACTCAAGTCCCACTTGCAAAACAACAAAATGAAGAATTTCAAAAGGGGGCTCTTCATAGTGTGGTTGAAACCATGAAGGAAAAAGGGGTAGAGATTCATGATATTGGAATAGACTCAGATGAGACTATGTTAGAGAAGGATGTGCAAGAGAATATGCCTCTAGAGGAGGAATGGGCATTGTTTGAAGAAGTTAAAAAGGATGTTGATGCAAAAGCTGCTGCAATAGAGAAACAAAAGGTAATTGATGCCAAGACACAAGCTGATGCCATACTACAATAGCAACAAATTGAAGCTAAGTCAAGAGCTGATGAAATAGAGAGGCAACAAAGGCAACAAGAGCATGAGGTCAAGGTTAAGGAGGAAAATGATAAGTTGAAATTGATACAAAAGATTCATGACCTTGAGGAAGCAAAGGCAAGACACTAGAGGGAGAAAGAAGTCTTGGTTTCCAAGTTGAAACTTGTTGAGGAAGCTCACCAAAAGGAAGAAGAAGCAGAACGATTGCGAAAGGAGAAGGGCACTGAAGAGCTGGTTAGAAAGCAAGAAGAAGAAGAAGAAGAAAAGGTAGAAAAGCTTAAAGCTCTAGAGACAGAGAGATTAAAGAAAGAAAAACTAGAGGCTTTAGAGAAAGAGAAACTAGAAAAAGAAGCTCTAGAGAAGGAGAGACTAGAAAAGGAAAGATTGGAGAAAGAAAAATTGGAGGAAGAGAGGTTGAAGAAGGAAGAAGAAGGTAAGAAGATACAGGAACAAAAGGATAGGGAAGAGGCTGAAAATATTGTACAGGTCCATGTGGTGCAAGAACAACAAGAGGAACCAAGGGTTGATTCCCAACCCCAATTAAATGTGCAACCGCCCTCTACTACTACTATTGCTTCTTCTTTGACGGTGATGACTACTCCTCCATGTGCTCCCACTTGGTTGAAATTGGACCTACAGAAAAGAATAGCAACACCTTCACAACCTCTCAATTGGGAGGATATGATGAAGGAGATTGAACAAGAAAGGCCTAAAAATAAGGCCAAGATCCTACACTCCACCAAGCTCACTAACAAGGGAGAAATTTTTGTTGAGTGTGCCATACCAATGATAGAAAAGGAGGTAGGAGACATGCAGTTAACGGATTATCAATTAAATACTATGAACTTGGGAAGGCCTACCAAGAATCAGCAGATGAATCTAATTGATGTGGTAACTTCAACAACCAAGTCAAGGATGTTAAAAGATAAGTAAAAGAAGGATGATCTTAAGGCTTAGCTAGATCAATTGCATTCCTTTTTGAAAAGTGTCTCTTCTCCAAAATCACAACAAGTAGTTGTTACTGAGACTCCAATCTTGCTAAGAAAAAAGGAGGTAGATGATTTAGTAAAAGTAAGGGGCAAAGCGGAGATGTTAGATAGGTGGGTTGACAAGTTAAATCAAGAAGTAGGTGAAATTTTGGTCGAAGGTTTTGAGGTTCACAAAGGAACAGAAGAGTTGATAAGGGAAATGCATCAATATATTGAGGCATTGGACAAGCAGGAAGAGGAATATAAAGAATATAGTCAGAAATTAAAGAAGGTTAGTGCATTTCCTTTGACTACTCTTCTTGAACAGTCAATACTCGAGGAGGATAATAAATATTTTGTGGAAAAGACCTCTCGTACACTCCGATTCAGAATAGATTTCTTGTGCAAACACATAAATGAGGTCCAAGATGTTGTTAATAATCTAACTGAACAATTTGAGGAGTTGGAGGCAGTCATCGCTATCATAGTAGATGTTAATATACTAACAAAGGAGGACCTGCCTTTGAGTCAAATAAAAGAGAAATGGGGTGAAAGGTTTAAAGGACTCATGTAGAAGGGAGATGATGGTGAAGTTTTTTGATAGATCGACTGATGGACATCAAAGAAGAAATAAAGGCTACTAAAAGATAATTGATGAAGCTAAAGGATATGAGAGGGTTTTCTACAGTAGAATTGGAGTGAATTAAGTTTGAAGACAACTGGGTTGATGGGCTAGAATTAGATGTATTACAACAAGTCTTCACCACTTATGATGAGTTTATTGTAGAACCAACTTCACATGCATGACTTTCTTCTTCTTTGCATGTTGCATGCAGCACTGGTAGTCCTTGAAGCGCATGACTTCCTTTTTCTCTTCTATTTTTTGTTCTCTAGTTTAACTGAATGTTTAATGTAAGAACTCAAGATCAAATTGATCTGAGTTTCTAAAGAGAGTGTTAGTTCATAAAAAGGTGGATCAACTTAAAATAGAAGTGGAGTTCAGATTTTTGTATATCTATAAATACCCTTTGGGTATCATATTTTAAGGGTCGGCTGATAGAGAATAGAATTGGCCTACCTGATATTAGGAGATAGAATTTTTCATAGTGATTACAAAGATACATTGTTACTTGATATTTACAGTTAAATAAAATTATAGGTTTTTGCAATATGGTGTTAGAATTAAATTTTGCTTGATAAGGATGATGAGTTATAATCTATTTGTATGCCAGTGATTGTGTTGAAGTATAAGAGTTTCTTTTGTGATGAAATTCCTTAGAAGAAACTAGATTTAAGGATTATCTTGTTAGATTATCATTGAATTAAATTTATTGAAGTCTATTGATCTATGATCTTGGAAATGAATGAATATGTGTTCTTTTTGGAATCTTTGAAGTAGTTGTGATAGGCGAATTAAAATAAAGCACCTTAGATGCATACAATGGTATAGATTATTCTGTGGATTGTATCATGCTTTGGTTTTCTTGATCTAATTGGAAAACATTCATTGTTGAAGATATATGTCTGGATGCTAAATGAATTTTGTTCATGTTTAGTGGTTTACCCTTTGATCTATCTATTTATTTTTTTTGAAACCCCCCTTGATTTACTAAAACAGTTCAATAAAATGATTCATTGCTTGCATTCTTTGTTACTAGCATAGGCCCCTTGAACATTACAGATTAATGGACTAATTGGGTCACACCAGACAGTTGAGAACCAATTACCAGGACCTTGGGAGTTAGGCTACTATATGTTGTCTTTCTTTTTCAGGAGAAATAGAGTAGAAATATTCTATTTTAACATTGTTTGTATCATTTTAACCATCAATAATAGGAACTAATGTTTTTGTGACCACCTCCACCTTGGTTACCGCCACCACCCCCTTTAGGGATTTTCTTTTCAAAATTCTTACTTAGTGAATCATTTTCGCTCTGCCCTGAACCAGAGGCTTCAGGGGTAGGTGTAGACATCTTTAGGAAAGCTATTTTTCTTTCCATTTTAGTATTAGTAGATTCTATCTCTGCCTTTCTTAGATCAGCCTACAACTAATCATTTATTAATTGCAATCTCAGGAGTTTGGGGTTTTGGGGGAAATCTAATGTCTTGGGATAAGTTTTGATCACTTTGTTAGTAACATTATTTGTTTCAACATTAGTATCAACATGGCTCCTATAATTGAAAGAACCGTGGGAATTTTTTTTGGACTGATCAATAGGGGCTTTCCCATGATCCAAAAAGGTTTCCTTCTTAGACCCAACAAATGGGTCAGAGGTTTTAGTAGCTAGGATAGAAGAGGTATATGTAGCAGTGGTAGAGGTTCCCATAGAAATTGTTGCTTTCGGCACCTCATGAGCCCTTTCAACAACTGCCTTAGCTACCATTTCCTCAAAGGCTTTTCTCTTAGCCACTTCTTTTCTCATATTTTCAACTTTCTTTTTTTGAGTATTTCTTTCAAGCTGCTTGGCCCAAAATCTTTCGAGATTATCTTTTCTTATCTTGTCTCTACTATCCTCCACCTCTTGCAACCTTTGTTCTTCTTCAATCAAGGTTTGTATATCCCTATCTATATCCATTTCATTTTTGAGGATATCTCCTACCTCACTTGGAGCAAGATTATAATAAGGTTGTTCTACCTGGTCTTCATCTTGAAGAAAAGGCACTTCCTCATTCAAAGAAGCCCCTCATGGTTTGAAATTTTGTCCACTGAAAAAAAACATAGCACCAAGTGTTGTGGCTTCTAGGAACTGTTTATCCTATTCCAAAAAACCCCATCGTTCTTCCTCTTTAGACATATCATTTTCAACCTCATGATTCATTTCAATAGGAAAACTACCATGATCCATATTAGATATAACAACTTTTGAGGAATATCCACTAATAAAATCACTATTTACCTCAACATTTAAAGTAGGAGAAGAAACAACAAGAGACAAAACAAACTTACTTGATGTATCATTTACTTTCACCCATCTTTTTTACTATCTAGGTTCGAGCTCTAGCATTGGCTCCAGATTTTTTTTTTGTAGCTTCTAGTCTTCTTCATGGATTTTGGTGCACAAGGACCTTCCTTTGTACATTTCTTTCAATAATTTTAATGAATATTAGTGTTGGAGATATTAGAGTTGCCACCCAAAATTTTGGGAATTATGAAGTGATTGCACTTCACTTTTTGACTCATGACTTTAGATAAGATCCTAAACATTACCTGACACACTGACAAAGAACATATGAAAACTAGATGCATGTGCTAGACATGACAAATATACTCACAATTTCAAACAATTATTTTCCAGTAATGAAGAATATCGTGACAAATGACTCTAACTATACCAGATCTGCACTAGAGACTTTGAATTCGATAGCTCCTAGTAGAGTCACCATTTTGTTGGTTTTTTTTTTAATACAGCCCAAATGGACTTCCCGAGAGCTTCTATGAACTCACCACATTTAATGATAAAATTCTAGGAAGTGATTGGCCAACTCGATGAGAAAAGTGATAATACCATTTCTTCTACGCTTCGAGCTCTATAAGACCTAGGGGGTATTCTCTAAAATGTTCTCTTCGAATACAACTTAAACAATTTCAACTGCACATTTATGAACAACAGATAGATTCCCCATCCATTCTAGAAGGATGAAAACCTTCAAGAAATCAGCTATTCATCGAGAAGGCTCAAGTCCAATTAGTAGAGAACCACAAAAACAACTAAAATAGGTTGATAGGAAATATTTGGATAAAAATTTCTAAATTCAAAATATAATACAAGAGAAACATAACCATGATTGGAATACCCGTGCCATATCCTAAAGCACGAAGTCAAATGAGAAAACTGAACTACAAGGAAAATTTAATCTTAGACAATTATGATTTATATGAATTGCATTATAATCCACATATTTGTACCAAAGTCTATCACTACTTTATGAATCCAGTTGCTAGCTTGCATGAACTTACACATTAACTAAGGCATTTAACCGATCCTTTGAACCAGAGCCATCATTAAAATATAATTCATAGTAAAGAACAATGGAAAAAATCTTGGACTAATATTTCATTAATAATTTTCACAAGATATCACAATAGGAGAGAAATAGACTCAAGAGATTTTTATATTCAATACAAAAATGCCTAAGAACCCCATAATTGACCAATTATTTTATCTAACTCAAAACCTTAAGACAAGGAATTACAGTCATACTCTCTATATCACAAAACTCTTCTTTCTCAAATCTCAGATTCAATAGAAGACCCTGCACCACAACCCAAAATTCCCTTTTATAAAACAAGGGAGCAAAACAAGCTTCAGGCCAAAAGGTACATATGTCCATTTTTCATTGGACCACTAATTCCCAATTCAATTACATTTGAATCATGTGATTGGATGGAAAAAGCATAAGACAAGAATAATAATTAGTTCCTATGGAGGAAGAGAAACTACCTTTCAAAGGGAAACTCATTCATACCAAAGGAATATTTAACCGTTATAATTGTTTCACCTACAAAATCTCAATGGGAGTGAGGCTGAATTTTCACAAAGATGGCTCACTTCACTTAGTACCAAGAAATTCTTCTTTAGCATGGAAATATGCAAAAAAATAATAATTCACTGATATTTTAGCATTTAATTATGGGAGAAAATTCAAAACTCAAACATTACTACTCAATCACACAAGATAAAATGGCTATACTACAACACCATCCTATTTCAAATTCTAGTTGTTGATCCAAATCAATGTAAGCCAGAGAGAATGACTCAAATCAAGTCAAAAGTGGTTTGAAAATGCCATGTTTGTTCATAAAACCTTAGGTGAATAGAAATTCACCTACAAGACACCACCTCAGCATGAATGGGTCCCACCTCGATCATTTCTCTTATGGTATCGACATCCACACATCAACAATTCACACATCTCACAACATTATTGGAACTGGTG
Source organism: Sequoiadendron giganteum (assembly GCA_007115665.2). NCBI lineage: Eukaryota > Viridiplantae > Streptophyta > Pinopsida > Cupressales > Cupressaceae > Sequoiadendron > Sequoiadendron giganteum. The sequence goes on along the minus strand of CM021101.1, from coordinate 339,547,495 downwards.
TTTTAATTGTGTGAGGTTAGCGAGGAAATACCATGATGCGTTGCTAAAGAAAATAGCTATCAACATCATTATCCTTCACCGATCAATGAATAAGGACTAGGCCCCACGATCATAGGTGACTGTAACAGTGGGTATTTTCCTAAGTTTAGCAATGTAATATGCAGAACATAAAACCCAAAGTAGGTAATGGAGTCCAAAGGAATAGATGAACAATCTTATAGATTGTCTTCATCCACCATGATTAACCTCCATTACACCACCTTAATTTGCTGAAATAAACTGTTTGCCCTCAGATTTGTGAAGAGCAAGCCAATAGAAATGACAAGCCCTAAGCAAATATTGAAGGATTTGAATAACCTAAATGCAATACTATGCCCTACTACAACTAGTAAGAATCTATAATGTCTAAGCTATGTCAAATAAAATCTAAAATGATATGCCAAATGAAACTTAACAATGCTAAAAGTATGAAAGTGCAAGATGATAAAATATGAAAATGTAAGATTATCTAAATTGGAAGAGATAAGAGATGCAAGATGTGACCAAAATTGCTCTTTTATAGAAGATGCAATTTTGTGTGAATGGCCAAGATTGAAAGTTAGCAAGTGCCCTAGAATCAATGGACGAGATTCCATATAGCAACCCACAATTAGGGTTAGGGCAACATTAGGCCAGATTCAAAATAAAGGGTCAAGATTGATTTCTAGAAAATCAAATCAAGGGCTGACAGTGCATGTGACAAAAGATTCTGGGCACAGAAAACAGAGTCGTTGGAGAATTAAATAATTATTTAAAATTATTTAAATCAAGAGGGGATGTTGACTTTTTGAATTAAAAACTATTTTAATTAAAAAAGGGGTGGGGTCATGTGACGGTAAATAATTTAAATTAAATTATTTACTAAAGAGGGAAATTATAAAGGGGGATTTATTTTAAATAAATAATATTTATTTAAAATGAGCACAATAAAAGAGGAGAAATTAAATAATAAAATTATTTAATTTAGGTGTTGGGACTTATTTTAAATAAATAAGATTTTAGAGGAAATTAAATAATAAGAGTTACTTAATTTAGGTGGGAATTAAATAATAAAGATATTATTTAATTATTAGAGGAATGTGACAAATGGAACCTTTGAAATTAAATATAAAGATTTAATTCAAAGTTTAGGAGAGTGGACCAAATTAAATAAATAAAATTTATTTAATTTATGAGAGAAGAGGCTAATGAATAATTAGATAATTAAATATAATTATTTAATTATAGTGGAAGGTGGATTAAATAAATACAAATTTATTTAATTTCAGGAAGAAGAGGACTTTAATTAGTGACATAATTAAATAAATAAATAAAATTATTTATTTAATAATTAGGAAGACATAAAGGGAGAAATAAATAAAGAAATTTATTTAATTATAGGAGGATACTTAGACAATCAGTGACACATTAAATAAATAATTACAATATTATTTATTTAATAATCATGAGGAATAAACAGATATGAATTAATTAAATAATTATGAATTATCTAATTAATAGTTGAGAGTGAGTCGGGGACATAATTAAAATGTCCTAATTAGGATTAGAAGAAGAGCTTGTGGGCCTAGGTCATTTTTATGTGTCTACATTTGGCCCTCTTTGTCATAATGCATCCTGTCACATTGTGGCAAAGAAATTAAGTCAAAAGTATACCCCAGTGCAAAATAGGATGAGGAAGAATGATGAGGAGGGTTGCAGTATGCCCCCTCGAGAGGAAAGATGGGTTCCAAGATCACGGGTGTTCTCTCAAAATGGATGAGAAGACTAGAATATGGAGAGACAAATAAATGTTAGTGAAAAAAACTATGGATGATGATATGGATGCAATGCCTATATGAGATGCATGTTAGTTCCTAGACCAAATCCTTCAACATATTACCATAGGACTTTAATATCTATTGCTCTTTAATCATCATTGGGTGGTAAAAATGACACAAATGGACAACAAACACCATGGTATGACATAGACCAAGGTGTGCAAGGTCATCCACTTGCAAAAATAGACAGTCGTAGACAAGGAATGTCATAACTCATACTAAGGGTCATGTTGCCCCAGTCTTTTTGTCAAGACAATCCATAGATAACAATCAAAGAAAAACATAATAGATCATGAGATGTCATCACACCTCTAAATCCTCCATGGGACATCCTTGAGGTAGCTAGTAACATGACCAAAAGACAAGTCAATGAAAAGATAAGACAAAATAGCCATTTAATTGTATTGCCAATGTTTTTTTTGCCGAAGATTAATTGTTTGGTAGTTTGACAGTTTTGACGGTTTGACGGTGCCCAAAGTCAGGAAGGACACATCCTGAAAAGGCAAATGACATTTTGACAAGGTCCAAATCCAAGAAGGACACATCTTGAAGAGGACCAAAAAGGTGACGAGATTGACATTTTGACTAATGTTTTGGCAAGTTGACTGATTTTGACTGTATGATTGATTGGCTTAAGTTGTCTGATTTTTACCAATTTTGACGCTGACATTTCAAATCACTGTCTTGTGTCAAGTGCGACCATGTCTGCTTTATTTGACCAACACGACCATGTTTGACTTATGATTTTTATTTTGACAAACCTAAAAGGACTGACCTAATGTCTCGGGGATTCAAAGATGAATCTTGCCTACATAGCAAATGCGCAGAGACAACGTAGTTCAGACAGGGACAAAGATTGATTAACATGATTGAATGGATTGATAATATAGAAATTGACTCTTTTTTTGGGATTTTGACATTGATTTGGATGTTTTTGTATTTTCTCAAGACATTTTTCAATTTTTTTTAGGTATTTTTTTCAAGACTTTATACGATTTTTAGGATTTTATTCAGACTTTTTCAGATTTTTAAGATTTTTTTCAAGACTTTTTCGAATTTTTAGGTCTTTTTGATTTTTTACGAAAATTGTGACAAATGCATGTGAATGATGCCAATGCACATGAATCCACGGACAACCATGATTTTGCTACTAGTCAAGCTGAATACCGATTGACAGTTGACAATGACATTGACAACATTGTTTGAGGTGGGAGGGACACATCCCGAAACAATGTGAGGATGACAATGATATGACAAGAGGATAAAAGTCTACAGCAAGGCCAAGGACAAAGTCAAGGAATGTTTTGGATGATGGGCTAGGTTTTCCATATTTTTATATTTGGAATGACTTAATGAGGATTAGATGGGATGATGAGGGATCTTTAGACCATTGACAAGGGAAACCAAGATGGGTGATAGGTATAAAAGGACAATGGATGGCTTCTCTAAAAGATAGGAGACATGGATGGCTTGGACTAGGAGAATTACCATATGGTCTCCAAGGATTATGTTGCATAGCGAAAAGGAGGCTATGAAAGTAATGACATGATATTTCATGAAAGTGTAGACCAAAGGATAGATATGTCAAAAAAATTTCCAAAGCATGATTTGTGTTTTTCACCCTAGTCTTTGTCAAGATAAAAATAGGTGGGAAAATAGATGGACATGATAAGGTTTAGATGGATGGATGGAAATGTCATAAGAAATGTCATGTGAAGGGCATGGGAGATGAGACAACTTTCCCCCAAGTGTAATGGTCCACATAGATGATTTATTCTACACATGACACCTATTTTCCAGGTTTTCATCATGGTACTTATCCAAAGCACCATAAGAATGGTTTTCACTATTGGACGAAATTTTTCTCTTTACTATTTTTGTCTTTTTTGTCTTTTTCAATTTTTTTGTATTTTTGATTTTTTGCCGAATAGCCTTGATTCTTTAGATGACCACTGACTATGTTGAAGCCTTTGACAGTGCCGATGTAGAGAATGGTGCCATGACATGCCAATAATGACCTTTCTGAAGTAGTTGCCTTGTCAGGATGATAGCGCTTGCATACAGCTGATTGATGTCATTGTGATCCTTGTTGATACTAGAGTTGGCCATATCAGAATATGCACATCACGATAGAGTTCCATGAGAGTCCTTATGATAGAGAGTTGCTGCCAAGATGTGATGGATTTGTGACATGGGACATTTGGACTTTAGGTAAGATGTAGGATTATGATGGATGATGGTAGACATGGACGGGTTAGTTGGACATTTGGATGTATTGATTTTTATTCTCCAAACTTTAGGTGTTGGGTTAGGAAGTTGTTTGGAACCAACATTTTTATGTCTTTCTTGATGGCCATTTTGAAGGAGGTGGACATGTATTATATGTAGGAGTCCTCTTATTCTGTGGCTCCACATTTTGATTGAATTTTGGATTTTGCATACTTTCTTTGCCTGATTCATTCTTTTCTTGACTTGATCCATTTTGTTTTGGGATCCATTTTAGCTTCATTTTTCCACTTGACTTTTTGTCTGATTCCATGGCCTTTGAAATGTGATTTTGAACTTTGGAATTATAATAATTTTGTTGGTTCCAAATGAAAGGCTTATTCATGTTGGAATGACAGTGTATGGTGTGGATGGAAGGAGTGTTGGCAGCAACCTTATGACAAGGACTACTCATGACATCCATTCTGATGTTTGTATTAGATAAAGTTGCCCCCAATATCGAGGAGGGACCACTAAAATCATTAGATTTTCTGACTGAGGAGTAGCCAAGACCTTCATGTTTGTAATTTTCCTGAACTTGTACTGGTTCAATAATTCCTTGCTCATGTAGGCCCAGTCCTTTTCCTTGATAATGCATGTTCTGACAGATTTTGTTGGCGATGGGATACTTGTTACTTTGGAAGCAAGATGCTAACCCATCCTTATTATGGAAATTAATGCTCAAAATCTTCTCATCTGTGAGAAAGCCTGCTTTGAAAAAGATAGATGATCCTAATTGATAGGATGTTGTAGCTTCACTAACATGTTGGACAGATTTTTTACTGTCATCTTTGGTTTGATTTTCTATCATATCAGATTTTGATGATTTTGCTAGTGCTTCAAAGTTGATATCAAAACCATCTTCATGGTCATTGTCATAGAGCCCACTGAATTCAATTATAGCTTGATCATTAGAAAATATGTCCATGCTAGGAGACTCTTGTTCTAGTGGTAGATCATTTATGTGTCCCATGGAGGCAAGTGTCTCATTGTTGGTAGTGTCAATGTTGGAATCTTGGAGAGGTTCATCTTCAAGTGTTTCATCATGAAGGGCATAAAGGTCAAGGAGTGGACCATTTTGGACTTCTTCAAAAGTAATGTCTTGATCAAATATGGGCTCAGTTGGAATGACATGATCGAAAATAGGGTCTTGAACAAGGATAGGTTCATCTTGAATGATATGGTTTTGGATGGACTCTTGACCAAGGATAGGTTCATCTTGAATGACATGGTTTTGGATGGACTCTTGACCAGGGATAGGTGTCTTTGGTATGTCATGATTGTCTAGGAGGGATTCTTGAATGGACTTAAAGATGGGGTCCAATAGACTACTTTGATATGGACAAGATGGTGATGTTATGATGTCATGCTTTGGACTTGCCTCTTGACATGTATCCTCAAGTGTAGGTAAGAAGATGGGACTTTGGAGACCATGACTAGATGTGTTTTCATGAAAAAATGGAGTGTCTTGGAATGGATTAGTTTGTAATGGACTATAATATGATATGGAGGTTTGGAAAGGGTTAGTGGATGAAGGATTAGAATAGGACAATGATGCATGACAAGGATATGATGTGGACAAAGGAATAGGATATGACATGACTGGAGGACAAGGATATGATGTGGATGAAGGATTAGGATATGATGCAAATGAAGGAATAGGATATGACGTGGATAGTTGGTTTGGATTGATGGATGGTTGATTTCCCTTGTCAAAGTTAGGGTGGGTATGACCAATGGAAGTTTTTTGTGACTTAGTGCCATGGATGGTGTTAGGGGACCCTTGATAGTAGATGGGAAGAGGACTAGGACTCATGGATTTTTGGCAAGATGGATAGATGGATGGAGGGCTAGGGGTTGTAAATTTGGACTTGGATTGGAGATATAGTGTCTTGAATTCCCTAGCAAGTTGTGCTTGACCATTACTAATGAATTGGCATTCAAGTCGACTAGAAAGCATGTCATAGTGATTTGAAGACATGATGGTGGATGGAATGAGACTAAGGCTATGCAAAGTGATAATACAAAGTTATAATAGGGGATTCCTTATGCCAAATGATCTTGAGGAAAGGTTTTCTAACCACTCAAAGTTTGGCCAATGTCTCAATTTGGATTGCCAAAGGACTAGTTTGAAGGACAAGATGATAAAATGACAAAGTGAGATTTCCACACTAGACTTATGAGTTGGAAGTAGCTCACCAAAGGACAATGACTAAGGACTAATTTGTTTTGAATTGGTCCAATGATAATTTAATTTTTGAGACAATGGTTTGACAAAGAAAGGAAATTTTTCCTATCCCAAAGTGTGCAAAATTGAGGACTTGATTTGACAAATGTAGTTCATGATGGCAAATGAGTTGTAGAAAGTGATTTCACATAATTTTAGGCTGATTGCAAAGATTTGTTTTAGTTTGGCAAAGTTATTTCAGATTTTGACAAGTTTGATGTTTATTTGTCCCAAAACAATTGGAAAATACATGGTGTTGTAAAAATGATGAAAATCAACCACATAGAAGTCATTTTACAAAATCTTATGGCTGCAAGGACAGTATTCTTTTGGATCCCACTAACCGCATATCCTTAGCGGATGAATTCAGAAGCTTGGCCCCATGGGCTCCCCCTTACAGTGCACTCACTTCTTAGGGCAATCAAGCTTCCAACCTCCATGAAACTCCCATAGCAAATTGATCATCTCTACTAAGAACTGTGCAGGCACGGGTGTCATCGCAATGACCATTACTGTACCAAAGAATGGAAGGTTTTTGGCTTGCTAGAACAAATGATTTAATTCGGGCATCTATTCGAGTGGTTATACATGGGGCCAAGATTAAGCTTCGTTATGGAGACACTCCAGCCTGAAGAGGTTAAGCTCAATAGGGTTTTGGGGAGTACTACTTGGTCCATATAACATATTTGCACTCGTAATCCTAGGTTTTCCCTTAGGATTCACATTTATATATCGGCTGGAAGTGGCTCGGCTAAAGAGCTTCATTGCCGGTTTGAGTCACTTTGGGGTGAGTACTTTTTCCCACCAAAACACGCCCAATTTTCTAAAGTTGACAAAAGCAAGCCAAAATATTCATAGTTCAATCAATCCTTGTTTAAAAACAAAGAGAGAACACATGAGTATCCTAACTCACACTCGCATGGTGTTCATTTTAAGCCCAAATTGAAATGTGTTGACAAACATAAAAAACATGGAGTTCATTTTAATCGTTTGTAGTATTTGTCAAAACATGGGGTTCATTTTAACCGTTTGTAGTGTGAGCTAACTAAAAGTTCATTTTAACCAAATGCTATGAAAATGCAGATTCATTTTAAGCCAATGATTTGTAATGCAAGTTGTCTTCTTTTTAGCCCAATGAGTACACATGCATTTTCATTTTAACCCGTGAATGTAAAATGCAAATTTATCTCAGATTTGTGAAATAAACAAGGAAAATGTTAGACTCCTCGCCACAAGCTACAAACAAAAAAAAAAATCAGTAACCCGAAAATCTTTAAACTACCATGCATAAAAAAGTGTTTGCCCTAACCCTAATTGAACTAGTGCAAGTCTGATTCCTAGAGTCAATAACAGTTTCTCTTACACCCAGGATCACACAAGTGCGCAAGGGGAGAGGATACTTCTATTATTGATCACTAATATTAGAGGGTTAACTAGTCAACACAAATCTTATTTTTGGAACTAGTTTTTGCATCAAAAGTAAAAAAAAAGAAATTAGACCCTTGCTGAATTTCAAAGATATTTCAAGAAATGTAAAAAAATTTGAAAACTTCACTGTTTTGCATCCAAAATTAATTTTTTATGAAAAATCATAAAAAAATAATTAAAAATGAAAAACAGCTTCAAAAAAATTTATTTTTTTACTGTAGGTGCCTGACATCATTCCAAACCTGCAAAAAAAATTTGTGAATAGATTTGCAAAATTGTGTGAGATATAAGTCAATCTTTGTAAAACCCTAATTTTTAAAGATCTATTTTTTGTCAAACTATTCTGCAAGAAAATTAAAAACATAAAACACAGAACCCTATTGAAATTAAGATAGCTTTCGGAAACTATAAATAAATCTGAAAAATTCGCTAATGTCCTCTCACAATTGATTTTTCATGAAAATAACCAAATAAATTATAAAAAAATGAAAACAACCCCAAAAACTCTGGTTTTTGGATGGGAAGCTCTTGATACTATCTGCAACCTACAAAAACAACTTTCTCTAAAAATATGTAGCCATTTGAAAGATATGGTTGAATCTTTGAAAACCATGGTTTGATCTCCAAAATGGTTCATAACCTGCAGTAAAAAGCCAACACCTGCAACAAAAAGGTCCAACTCCAAAATTCCTCAAACTTTGTCAAAATATGTCAGGTTCACTAATGTAACAATGGGTATTTTCCTAAGTTTAGCAATGTAATATGCAGAACATAAAACCCAAAGTAGGTAATGGAGTGCAAAGGAATAGATGAACAATCTTATGGATTGTCTTCATCCTCCATGACTAACCTCGATTACACCTTCTTAATTTGCTGAAATAAATTGTTTGCCCTCAGATTTGTGAAGAGCAGGCCAATAGAAATGACAAGCCCTAAGCAAATATTGAAGGATTTGAATAACCTAAATTCAATACTATGCCCTACTGCAACTAGTAAGCATCTATAATGTCTAAGCTATGTCAAATAAAATCTAAAATGTTATGCCAAATGAAACTTAACAATGCTAAAAGTATGAAAGTGCAAGATGATAATAATTCCTAAGTGAGATGATAAAATATGAAAATGCAAGATTATCTAAAGTGGAAGAGATAAGAGATGCAAGATGTGACCAAAATTGCTCTTTTATAGAAGATGCAATTTTGTGTGAATGGCCAATATTGAAAGTTAGCAAGTGCCCTAGAATCAATGGACAAGATTCCATATAGCAACCCACAATTAGGTTTAGGGCAACATTAGGTCAGATTCAAAATAAAGGGTCAAGATTGATTTCTAGAAAATCAAATCAAGGGCTGACAGTGCATGTGACAAAAGATTCTGGGCACGAAAAATAGAGTCGTTGGAGAATTAAATAATTATTTAAAATTATTTAAATCAAGAGGGGATGTTGACTTTTTGAATTAAAAACTATTTTAATTAAAAAAGGGGTGGGGTCATGTGACAGTAAATAATTTAAATTAAATTATTTACTAAAGAGGGAAATTATAAAAAGGGATTTATTTTAAATAAATAATATTTAGTTAAAATGAGCACAATAAAAGAGGAGAAATTAAATAATAAAATTATTTAATTTAGGTGCTAGGACTGATTTTCAATAAATAAGATTTTAGAAGAAATTAAATAATAAGAGTTATTTAATTTAGGTGGGAATTAAATAATAAAGATATTATTTAATTATTAGAGGAATGTGACAAATGGAACCTTTGAAATTAAATATAAAGATTTAATTCAAAGTTTAGGAGAGTGGACCAAATTAAATAAATAAAATTTATTTAATTTATGAGAATAGAGGCTAATGAATAATTAAATAATTAAATATAATTATTTAATTATAGTGGAAGGTGGATTAAATAAATATGAATTTATTTAATTTTAGGAAGAAGAGGACTTTAATTAGTGACATAATTAAATAAATAAATAAACTTATTTATTTAATAATTAGGAAGACATAAAGGGAGAAATAAATTAAGAAATTTATCTAATTATAGGAGGATATTTAGACAATTAGTGACACATTAAATAAATTAAATTACAATATTATTTATTTAATAATCATGAGGAATAAATAGATATGAATTAATTAAATAATTATGAATTATCTAATTAATAGTTGAGAGTGAGTCGGGGACATAATTAAAATGTCCTAATTAGGGTTAGAAGAAGAGCTTGTGGGCCTAGGTCATTTTTATGTGTCTACAGTGACATATGGCAACATCTCGCATACCTCGCAACATTATTGTGATGTCATCAAGAAACTTGTGATGCCAACAGGGAATAGTTAGGATGTGAATAATTTCATCTGACGGTTATGAAACCCGCACATGCGAAAAAATTATTCATAAAAAGGGGACTAACTAGGTGGATGGAGAAATGACCCTCGAGGTCAAAAATTTTACAGATTAGTCTAAAAATTTAATCGTTTATCAAATAGACACTAAGGAAAAATAAAACACAATCTAAACACAAAAGACCGAGAGGGAAAGTAAAGAGTGGTTGGTAATGCAATTACCAAATAGGATTCAGACCATACTTATGCGACCAACCACCTACAATAACACGCCAACGCTCGAATAGAACAACCACGACCAAGATTTCTGGTAAAACGCCAAAACCCAAAACCAAACCAATTAGAGCCAAGGACATAGTAAAAGAAAAATCATCGGAGGGAGAATTTAAAAGCTCCACCAGTTTGAAGTGAGGGTTTTTAACCTAAAACCCTAAGACCTATCATAGAAGCTCATAATCATGACAAGGCAAGACCAAATCAAAATTTATCCAAATTTAGTCCACATTTAGGATTACTACCAATGGCTCATGCTCAGGGATGCATACCCCTAGTGGATATGGTGAGAAACTAGATCTCATGGTGAAGCAGACCAAAATAGAGAGACAAAAACCTAGGAGCCCTCCTAGACAAGGCAAACAGACACAAACAAAAGCAAACACACCAAACCTATATACATTAATTATAGGCCAATATAGTGCACATCTCTTGGAGTTTAAGAAGCCTTCTTATGCAACTTAATAGGCTCCACTCCTCAAATTGGTTTCCCAAAATCTTGCCTCTATCAAAAAATTTATCCTCTATTGTTTGTAATGGATCAACAGTTGTACCACTTGTTTCCTAACAACCATCTCTATTGTGATTAACACAATCAACCATAACTGATTGAATTAGAAAGTGAAACATTCATATTCAACCTAGTCAATAACATCATAGACTTTGATCTCATACTCAGTTTGCACACCAAACCTAAAACCTTCATAAACACTTTGTTGTGTACCATGCAAACAACCCTCAAATACATCAACAAGTAAAAGAGCATACTTAGGAGCACCCATGGATTGTGTTGCATCAATAAATTCTTTAGTATCATGAAAATAGAGGTTGAATGCATTATTAACATCCTGAAATTGGGTAAATGCATTCATCTCAGGTTTAGTAATATATTTCGACTCATTCTCTAAATCACCATTCAACTAAAACAAAATACCTCAGGAATAGGCCCAAACAAGCTAGCACTCACAAGATCATCAAAGAGACACTCATGTACAAAGGTAAATCCATCTGTAATATCAGGTAGACCAAAAAAAATTTCAACATTATCAGTTGGTAGTGATGTTGATTCATATTCCATATACTTGTCATGATGTACACTATAATCATTCAATAACGAAACCCTTCTTTCATCCATGAGTACATTATCATATTTTTTCATTTATAGTAGATATTTCAATTTCCACTCCACACAAATAAACATGGGTAGTAGGGACATAAGCATGCTTATCCACCCCTTCGTCATTTCTAGCTCTATGCTCGAGATCAACCCATTGAACACATACATTCTTACCTTCATATTGTTCATCATTCACACAATTAACATGACCCATTGATGGCATGTCCTCATTTCTTTCCATGTTTACATCCAATATTATTTGTTCATTCACTTGTGCATAAGTGACCTTATCAATATTCATATCACTACACTTTTCATGTGAATAAAGTACCTTTGAATCATCTTCATAAGGATAGTTACAATCCTTAGAGGAACAAGAAAAAACTTCAATCCCATGTTGATTCTCAAATTTATTGGCTATATCTATGTCATATGTAAGATAATCAAAAGAAATACCTTCAAGGATCTCATCAATGTGTTGCCTTATTTTCTCATTACAATACTCCAACGTTGCATTGGATGCATCATCATATTCATCAACAAAGAGTGGATTATTAATGACCAATAAGGATCACCATTTCTCATTTCTAGTGAAGATGGAAGCTCATCAAATAAGGGGTTATGTCCCACATTCATTTTTGTCATAAAATATTATCCTCCCTCAACATGATGGTCCAAATCTACCATATCATCATTATATTCAAAATCATTACAATCACTAGAAGATCATAGAGATAAATTTTCAACTTCATTCACATCATTAATATTCAACATGTTTGATCCACACTTTGAAAAATCTCTATAGGAGGAGAATTTTTCCTCCTCAAGAAGATATACATCTCTATTATCATCATCATACACCATATTTTAAGAAAAATATTACACCTCCACTTCACCAAGAAAATTAGATTCAATAGAGGAGTGACCATTTATTATGTCATCATAGTTCCTACAACAAGGACATCCATCAATACTAAGACTTTTTTCAGACTGAATGCTCAAATATTCATTTCTAACATCTTGCCCCCTAATTTTCAATGAGGTATCAACAACACATGCATTATTTTTAGTGACCGAATCTTGGTAGGGAATGATCTCCCTCATATCTTCTACTTCTTCCTCATTCAAGATATCCCAAGGATGCAGTTCATGCCTCTCTATTTTGTCTTCAAACCTTGTTTCTTCATTATCATCACTATTGTATTGATCAACAAATGTGTTACTTGTGAAGTGATTACAATCATTACATCAACCCATGTAAAAAGATGGATGTTCATGTTCTGTTATACCTTCTCCATTTGTTTGCATTATTTTCTGGCTTTCCTCAATAGGAAAACCACTACCAATATTCTGAAACATCACCTCCTATACATGATCACACTTGACTCCTACAATCTTTATCCACTCATTTATTTGATCAAAATTTTGAGGCTTCAATTCCTTTGTCAATGTACTCAATTTAGAATCATAAATTTCACAGAAAAGATCAATGCATATTGAATCCTTAGGTCTGAGATTCTTAGGAACCTCCAACAAAGCATCCAAAAATCTTGAGGAAAAATCATAGAGTGACTCTTCTTTGTGTCTTTACATTTCATACAAATTCTTAACAAAAATAAATTTGATCAACTTTACTCAAACTCTATTGATATTCATCTTGAAGCTCACTATGATTTGCATATTGTGATGATGGAGAAATCAAAACAACAGAAGCACTATTATCTTGACAAGAATTTATATTGTATGATCCATGAAGTCCATTTGCAAGAAGTGTGCTAGGATAACCAACACTTGTAGGCTTATATCCTTTCATCATTTAATATTTCAAGTTATTTTCAATATCCATAGAAATTTGATATGCCTAATGTAACGTTGTGGGTTCCTGTCTCTTAGCCATTAACTCACCTTACTATCAAATGCACCAAGATACACAACTAAACAATCAACACCATTTGGTCTTATACTTTCTAGAATATCCCTTATTTCCATTTAAAATAAAAGGTTGAAAGTAGGAGCCAATTCATCTTCATTTCTATGGATTTCCATAAAGTTTTCTCTTACCACACTTGCATTTACCCTTTCACCAAATTGTTCTACAAATAATATCATAAAATGATTCCATGAAGCTATAGAACATGTTGGTAAATATGAGAACCAGTTTCTAGCATCATCCTTCAAAGACTGAACAAAAAGCTTCATGATAACACCCTCATGATTTACCTCATAATCCCCCATCACATCCACAAATGTTTTCAAATGCTTAGAGGATAATTATGAGCTCTGCCCTATGAATTTGGGAAAATATTTCCTAACACTTTTAGGAATCAGGTTTGGGAAACCTTTAATACCACTAAAAGCCAATGGAATATAACTTTCAATAGAAAAATCCCTTTGAGGGTGTGATAAAAATTGTTTTCCCTACATACTTTTACTTGCTATGTCACAGGGAAACCCTCTTATGTCCATATTCAGTCATTATTAATTCCAAATATGGTCATCAATTTCCCTAGTCATTAATTTAACCATAATTCTAAAATATAGATCAAATTTTTGTGCCTTAAAGATTTCTTAGAGGAAAAATTCAGAAATAAGCATTCTTCTCAAATCATTATTTGAACATAAAATTCCAAAGTTCCCTTCAGGTGATTCTATTTTTCTTAAGTACCAGCCATGATCTCCCTTTAAAAATCAACATCGGGCTCCTTTTGCAAAGTCTCATTGTGAATTCTACCACTTGTTATTTGAGCGCTCCTCACAAGGTTTTATCCACTCGCTTTTCAAAATCTTGCATCGTGCTTCCACGTGTTAGCAATTCACAATATTTAATGCCCCTTTGTATTGCTCTCCTTTTGGGACCCAACCACATGCCATGTAGCATCAATCCATGCACATTCCTTGGCAGACCCCACCTTCAGTGCAGTATGCTTGGAGACCTCCACATGTCTTCACAATGTAGGTTTTTCATCACTTAAGGGGGAGAACGAATGTCAGCCTCGATCGCCTGCCATGTGATCTTCTAGAGGCTTCCTCACAAAGGAAAACCAATAAGGTGACAAATTGTTGCTAGCTTCCATGTTTTGTAACTTCCGCCATGAGTAAATTGCACATGTTAGTGCTCTAGTCTATTGGGACCACCTCCATCATTTGTAGGGGATGCATCTGACTCTAGGGAATCCTCATTCATCGCTTGAATCTTTTCAGATGCAAAAACAAGGGGAAATCATTGCTAAATGCATCATTTCTCATGATCAGAGGATCTTTTCTATTATTGGCTCATTGAGTTGGGTTTCATTATAAATACTGCTTCTTCCATTGAAGCAAGAGTTCAAATTTTGTTAGGAAAAATTGGTAAAAGAGCCAGGCCTTTACCACTTTTGAGATTATTGTAAAGAATCACAAACTGTGCCATTTTTCGTCCTTTCTATTTTCTTGAAGATTTTGATAAAGTTTTATTGTGCCATTGTGGTGTTAATTGTTTCTTTTGTAGAACTTCTATATATTTAATACAATTTTGTTGGTTTGGATCATGTCTTTGACTCCTCTTTTCAGTAAATACGTATGGATATTATTTTATGTCATTAAGTGAATGATTTAGACTTTTATATTTGTTTCCTTTCATTCTGGAACATAGTAGATTGTTGAATGGGCCCTTAGATCACATCTACAAGATAGTTCTATCATGCCTTACATCTAGTCTCAATGCATCGCCCTAGTTAGATCCTTTATTTTTTATACCTTCTTCCTTTTCCCATTAAAAACCCTAGTTATAGAAGAGTCAACTTCTTTAAAATATGGAGGTTACTTAGTTTAGCGCAATAGGCCCCCCTTTTAACTAAGTTTCCCACAAAGGGTTGTTACCTTGCCAATTTTTGGCATCAATATTTTTTTTCTCTTTCCTGGCACTTCCAGTGGGACCAATTAAAAATATCAAATCAGAAGGTTGTACAATTCATCGACCTGTTACTAGGTCACGAACCACAAATAATTTTGGCTTGTTAGTGCCTCCACTAGTAACGACGCATACCCAAACTCGGCCAATAGAGATTTTAGATATCAGCCTTAATGTTGATTGCAAACCAAAATTGTATGGCATGGGACACCGAAAGTCCCCTTGTAGCCCTAGTTGCACCTACTATATGAGCCCCTATCATAGTCTCCACTCTCAAATCTATTCCAAATTTTACAGGAGATGGCTTTAGAACACCATCCAAACATCTGCAAAATGTTGCAGACATGTGTCTGGTGAACACAGTAACATATCAGAATATAGCACTAAGATTGCTTGTCACTTCTCTATGAGAAAGAGCACTATATTGGTATTGCACTCTATAGGATAATACTATCTCTATGAGGAGGAGCACTATATTGGTATTGCACTCTAGAGGCTAATACTATTAGTACTTGGGATGATCTCAAGGATCCTTTTTATGAAATATTTTCTAGCAACGAAGATAGGTATTTGCTATATCACCAGCTATCAATGATAAAGCAGGCCCCATTTAAGGCCATGATTGATTTCAATGCCTAATTTCATACAACTTGGTAGAGGATCCATAATGCCATCTGACCACCAACTAAGTTGGAATTTATGTTTTACTTAAGGTCCATCAACACTGACATGTACATGATGATCCAGTCACTTGGAAAAACCACATTACCAGATGCATACAACATAGCAGTTAAGGTAGAGAACAACCTAATTGATGCTAGGAAGTTTCCACCTCGGCCCATTATGTCAATATTCCCCAAAATATTGGCTTCTACTCAAGACATTCCATCTACAAGTACACCCGTGTTTCCCCCATATATGTATACATATCTGAGTGTACCCCAAAATGTTGCTTCTACATCTAGTGCTTCAAAGGACAAGATGAGCGACATAAGGGAGATTTTAATATAACTTGAAAAACAAAGTAACCACTATGAAGCATAATCAAGCTACTCCCTCGAGATCGTCCTACCAAGGATATCAAACTGGTAGATCCTCCTACCAACAAAACCAATATCAAGGAGTTGCATGCACGACTCCGCTGACTCAAAAAAATCACCAAATAGTGTCAATACCAACTCCTTTGGGGGCCGCTCAAACTAGTACGAGTAGAGAACTGACCACGGGGCAAAAAAATATTGCTGAAGATTTCAATCCCTAGTGCTATCCTATGATGATGCTCATATGCCTCAAAATTTCTCATGCGACAATTTGCAGAAAAAATCACGGATTAGCACAACCAAGGCATGGAAAAAAATTGGAGATATACATATGCCCCTCCCCAAGTGGATAATGTGATTGTCACTAAATAGATGTAGGGAATGTCCTTATAGCCAAAAAATGACATAGCTCTTGACCATGCTTTCCTTTCATGGATGGAAGGGGAGGAAGTAGTGCACTTATAAAGCATCTACATTGGCAATCTCGCAAGTACAGTCTGACTACAAAACTCAATCAAAGAGAAGATTCACAGGATAACCAGTCACTTCGTAGCCTAGAAATATCTTGGACCAACCCTTTGGCTTTTCCATGGTTTCTCTGCAACTGATCACTCTATAGTCATGCAAGGAGATTATTATCACCAAATCCAAGGAACAAAAGCCCCCAAATCTGCCACTCTTCAATGTGGTGGAACAACTGAAGAAATATTTCACTAATGTAACCCTTTGGGATATCTTAGCCATTCCAAAGCAGAATTGATTACTATAGAAGGTAATACTAAAAGATACGACTGAGCAATCTATGAGATAAAATCCTGAAAAACACAACGAACTCATTACCTCCAGCCAAAGTTCTTGTGAATACTATAGAAGAGGCTCCACCTGAAGCCAAAGAAGAAAAATTGAAACCTAAATCTTTTTTCTTGACTCTCATTATGGGGAAGAAAATACTGCACAACTCCATGATTGACTCCAGTACCAACACTACCATCATTCCCAAGAAAATAGTTGAAGCTTTGGGGCTTAGCTATGAGCCCTTAAAGAGAAGAGTTATGCAACTAGATGGGAACAAGGTCAAAACTATAGGCCTCTTTAAGAACTCCCCTTTAACTTTGTTTTCCTATCCTACCATCATAGTGCTGCAAGATATCATGATCATCGACGTCCCTCCCATGTTTTTCCTCTACCTATCCTAGGAATTCACATCAAAGATAGGCATATACCTTTCTTTGGATTGGTCCCACCTAATTCTCAAAACTAAGCATGAGGCTAAAATGAAGATAATATCATAACCTTTGCAAGTTGAACATGTAGTTGATGAAGCCATGATCAACTTTAAAGATAATGATACCTCTATCACCAAAGAAGAATCCAATAGTAGAAATTTGTCAGAACATGAGTAGGAAACTGAAGACAAAGCCAATCAAGAAGAAGTCTTCTCAATTGATAATGTGGGCACCAATCCTTTTGGCAATTATTATGCTACCGGTTTGGGAACCTATGTCATCCATGATGAAGATCAAGAGTTCCCGAGGGTATTAAATTACTCCATGCTCAAACAAGCCTCAGAGCTCTGTAAATTACACTTCAAAAGTGTGAGATGCAAAGTCAAAGTAGGTGCCTAAATATGCCTAACATCTCCATCTAATGAGTAGATCTTCAGGTTGTTTTGCTTCCATTTTACTTTCTCAAACAATGAAGATGAATATGAGGGTCTTATGCATGGACTAAGCCTCATAGAATGCATGGGTATCAAAAAATTAATGGTGTTCAAAGATTTTGAATTTGTAATCTACCAAGTTCGAAACATCTTCATTGCAAAAGATGTCTATATGTGGTCTTATAGGCATAGGATAAGGGACCTCATCGAAGGTTTGAAAGCTTTTAACATCAATGTTGTGCCAAGGGAGAAAAAATTAGATGTGGATTGCATGGCCATGATAGGATCTCAATTAGATCCTATCTCCGACTTAATTTAGAATGTGAACATTGTGTGAGTAATTTTCTAACCCTCCATTCCTGAAACATGATCAGAGTTGGAAAGTATTCAAAATAAATGAACACATCACCTTGTTCATTCAACAGTTAGGAGAGTTTGCCGATCAGTTTTAGTCAAAGATTGAAGAAGCATATGAAGGACATATCATCCTGTTGAGATAAAATAAGCTTTTGAAGGGGTTGGTAACTCTCAAAAAAAAAATTGGCTGTGATGAAGCAAGAAATAATAGAAGAAAATTTATAGCCAACCAAGCTAACTATGCCGACATTGAGATTAGGAATGAAAGGAAACTAAAGGTTTGGAAAGACGTCTCGTAGCATGATAAAGATGGGCTAATACACTTGTGTGAAAAATATAAAGGGATTGTGGCCTAATCTTATGATGACCTCAAGAGATATGATCCCGGTATCATCTAGCACACCTTCAAACTAACAAAAGGTACTAAACCGGTCTGGAAAAAATAGAGGCTCGTCAATCCAAAGATTGAAGCCTTAATGGCACAAGAGATAGAAAATTTGATCCAGTCCAAGATTTTTTTCCAATCAAGCACAACACGTGGGTATCCAACCTTGTTCTAGTCTGAAAGAAAAATAGATACATTCATCTGTGTGTTGAATTTTGTGACCTAAATAGGGCATCACTAATATACCACTACCCGTTACCTTCCATGGAATAAATCTTACAGATTATGGTAGGTTCAGAGATTTTTCTCTATTAGATGGTTTCTTGGGCTACAATCAAGTTCAAGTTAAAGCAGAAGATCAACACAAGACCACGTTCACCACCAAGTGAGGAACATTTGCATATTCCAAAATGCCTTGTGGCCTATCAAACACAGGGGCTACCTTCCAGTGGGAAATGGGTATCGCCTTTAGCAAACTGATCAAAAGAATCATCCTCATCTACTTAGATGATCTCACCATATTTTCCAAATCTAAAAATGACCATTTTGATCATCTAGAGAGGGTTTTCAAAAAATGCAAGGAATTCGGGGTATCCCTAGACCCAAAAAAATGTGTTTTCAAAGTACTGCAAGGAAAATTGTTGGGGCATGTAGTGTCCCAAGAAGGAATCGCTATTGATCCTGAAAGAGAAAACTAATAAAAGAACTTCCTCTTCCAATAAACAAGAAAGGTGTACAATATTTTTTGGGAAAGGTTAACTTTGTAAGCAATTTTATCTCTGAATTTGCAGGAATAATTAGACCAATCACCTTAATGCTAAAAAAATACCAATTGTTCAAATGGAAAAAAGAAGCGAGGGAAGCCTTAGAGAAGGTGAAAGATGCTATTTTTTCAGCTCCTGTGCTGGTGAATCCCGACTTGTCAAAGGACTTTATAATGTATGTTTTTAGTAGCAAGACAAGCATCGACACTGTTCTGATTCAAAAAGATGATGAAGGAAAGGGAGAAAACCCTATAGCATTCCATTCCTGAACTTTGAATGAGTACGAGATGAACTATAACTTCATAGAAAGAAAAGCTTTTGCAATTGTAACAGGACGCAAGAAGTTCTGACACCTTATAGCTTGCACTAAAGTAAATTTTTACATCACACATTCCAGTGTGTGAGAGTACATCATGGAAGGATAAATCACTGACAAAAGAGCCAATTGGATCACTAAGATCCTAGAATATGACATTGGAGTCAAGCCTACGAAGACTGTCAAAGAAAGAGGGTTGTGTGAATGTTTGTCACATGATGAAGAGATGGAAATTGAGGAAGAACAAGTAGAGATAGTCCTAAAAAATTAACCTGGACCTGAAGGCTGCTAGTTGATGGATAGGGTAAGGTTTATGCATACCGACAAGTATCTAGCGGGAAATCTATCTCAAAGAAGAGATTCTACCAGTTGTAAAATAGCGGATACTCACTTATTGAAGGAATCCTTTTCAAAAGGAATTTCAATGACATCCTATTGCGATGCGTCACCATGGAGCAAGCAAAGAAAATTTTCAACTCCTTCCACAGCAGCCCGAAAGGCAAAAAATTCTCTACAATGACCACCATTATATAAAGTTTGTGCATTGGGTACTTGTGGCCTACATTGTTCAATGACTCCTATGAAATTATTCTACAAAGAGTGCCAATTCTATGCAAGGAGAAGAAATAATTTTTCCATGCCTCTCAATTTGATAGTAGCAGACAAACCATTCACGCATTGGGGACTAGATTTCATCAGGATGATAAACCTTGCCTCCAACATTGGTCACAAGTGGATCCTAACAACCAACGACTACTTCACAAGATGGACCACAACCCTACCCTTGAAGAATGTGACAAAAGAATAAATTGTAGATTTTCTCAAAGGGTTGGTAACGAGATTTGGCATGCCCAAGACTATCATCTCAGACAATGTCAAAGCTTTCCTAAGCTCTAAGGTAAGTCAGTTTGCATTAAAATATGGCATATTTTTTAAAACATCCTCAAAATACTACCTTTAGGGAAATGACTTGGTTGAGTCAACTAGCAAGAATCTGGCCTGACTCATCAAAAGGATCAGTTTGAATCATGAGAAGGAATGACATAAGAATCTCTAAAAAACATTATGGGTTGACCACATAATTCCTAAGAAATCCCTTAAGACTTTTCCATATGAGCTAGTTAATGGGAAGGAGGTGATGCTACCAATACCTATAGAGATACTTGTATTATAGCTACTTAACTCTCTATAAATTGAAGAGAATAGAGTTATGGAGGTTTGGTTGGCCGAATTACTAGAGGTACAAGAAAAAAGGGGGAAGGCCCTAATAGCCATGACTAACCACCAGTAGGTGGTTAAAAGGTGGTTTGACAAGAAAGCTTTAGACCAAGGTCGAAAATGTGGGGACCTGGTACTAAAATTCAATGAAAGAGCCGCAAGGCCTAGCCAACATGGAAAATTTGACAAATTATGGGAAGGCCCTTTCGAAATAATTCAGTGCAAATAGAATAATGCATTCAAATTAGAAAGCATGGAACAAGAAGCATTACAAATTTTGGTTAATGGAATTCACCTAAAGTTGTTCAATTAAGCTTTAGATACTACATATAGATGTAAATATGTGAATAATATAATTATTTTCCCTTTCATGTTTTGTCAGTCAGTTCTTTCCAACATTTTTCTAGTTATAGGAAGAAAAAAAAATCATGAGATGCATTATGATAGAGGAGAGAAAGGCTATATTGCAAATATTAAGTCCATATTCGAAGAATTCAATAAAATTTGCAAAGAGCACAAAAATTAAGACAAAGGGTTTAAGATAAGAAAGTATATTCATTATATATATTGATAGAAACATTGATAAAATGGCTCTATGGCCATGAGTTCAAAAGTATGACTATATATGAAGCTTCCTTATATATATATATAGGAAATCCCTCTTTTAGGTATATATATATATAGAAGGGAGAAAGGTGTGATAATATTCAAGTTGTTGGAGCATGGACATTGTCGCCATCTGTGTGAGAATTTACTTTGTCAGCTGGAGCATTGTCAGGGGCAATAGGAAGGTTATCACCAGCAGCAACAAGATCCAAAATAGAAACACAAACACCTAGAACAAGCGGTGAAGGGAACACATGGTTCCTAAAGTCGGTGTACCAATCCACGTCATAGAAAAGCACTACATTGTAGTAGTGCAAAAAAAAGTGGCAAGTGTGGGTGGCTCTGTGATGGTGCTCAAAAAGTGAGTGGAGCCAGAACCCACTCAAAAATGGCACCCATGGTACCACTGCATCTTCTTTGATATGCCTCTAAAAGTTGCTCGCCACCAGAAGGCCCAAGCCATACACTGCATTGGTTACCACTTCACCAAGGCCTCTAAGGCACCTCTTCGGGAAAATATGAAGCGTCGGGAAAAGTATCATGGCTTTTGGAGCCTGAATTGTGAGCAACGAGGCAAAAAAATGAGAGCATAGATTGGTTTTCACCCAATATTTATCTTCATACTCAATATAATCTCTACCCAAAACCCATTTCATGACTATGATAACCAATGAGTGTTTTTTTGGTCATATGTTTCAAACGCCTTTTGGAGATCTCTCCCAGAAAATTCATTTGAGACTTGTTGCACACTAGCCTAATTGGAGTATTCATTGTGTTAGCCTCTTCTCAAAAAATCTAAGTCTAGCACTATGAAAGTTTAAAGCCTACTCAACCGCCTAAGAAATTATGCTATCAAAATTGCCTAATGTTTTGCTAATCGCTAAGTATAGTTCTTCTTCTATGACAAGGCCCTTTTATAGAAATATTTGAGGTAGCCTACATCCCAAGCACAATGATAATTGAGTTTAGCTCGAAAATCCTACCCAAAAGGCCAACTCAATTTTCCAACCCGATTGCGTTCGTAGGTATGAATTGTTGTATGCAGGACTAAGGAGTGGTAATCAATTAATTCAAATTGGTGGCAAGCTTAGGTGATGGCTCATATAGACAAATTCTTAGGTGTCATGATACAGGCCTTTTCAAGCTCTCTGGTTGAGCATGAATCCTTCTAAGGTAATCATTATGGCATCAACCTAATTATGCTTTTAGGGATATTAATGGCAAAGACATGGGAGAAGGTGAAAAGCAAGAAGCTTGTGGCTCAATTTCCCATGAAAATCATGTTGAAGGGATGTTATCGCTAACACAAAAATTTAAATATTGTCTTTTCAAAAGGGGAAAGTAGTTCATTTCACGTGGATAGAGGAAATAGTGGTACATCTCGAATTAAATCTAGAAAGGAAACAGTTGTCTATCGGTTGAGGGTAGGAAATTAAATTAAAAACTAAGCATCACATGGAAAAATATTATATAGAGCATAAAAATTCTGGAGCACACGAAAGGACTTAGAAAAAAAATTTGTTAAAAGAACTAGGTGTGGAGAAATTTCAGCAGTGGAGCTGAACATAGAGGTAATTATGGAGAACTCATTGCCCCAGTATGAACTAGAGGCCATCTAGCTGTCAATTCAAAGCTTCATGTTGTGTTTTAGGTGCTATTCATACTATCTCAATATAGTTTATGGGAGAGGATTCGTAGAAGGATGGAAACTAATCAAGGTTCTCAAGAAGAGATTCAAGAAGGAGATGCCCAAGTTTTATTTAATATCATGTGTGCGGCACCAACCGCCTACATCTTCGAGGATGTTTCTTATGCTTCACTTGGAATTCTAGAAAATTTGACATGGGTAAATACATGGGTTATAGAAAAGAAGAACCCTTGCAAAGATAAGAAGCGAATTAAAGAAGAATGGGAAAATATTCATGACCCTATTCTTGCAAAGAATCCTAAATCACTTAGGGAAGTGGCTAGTGAAAGGATAAAAAGTAGTGACCTAGATTCCTTGGCACTGAAATATTGGAATAGTGGGCTTCCACAATATATGGTCCCATTCGTACACTAATACACTAAATTGGTAGACGAGGCCATCAAACACTTCAACCTAGATACCAAAACCATTGAGGGTTGAGAGGTGAGTGTGGTTATATGCAAGGAGGCTAACTGGAATATGCTTTGTATCCCAAAGTTTCACTCCAAAGTTCCTCAAATGGAGAGTTTTGATCCAGTGAAGGGGGAAAACTATTGGAGGACTAGAGACCTTGCCCTGAGTTTCTATAACATGGAGACTCAATGACTCAGAGAAGCTCAGAATAGGCCAATGCAGATCCCAGTGACACATAAAGGCTTGAAGGATGATTTCTCGATGATGACATTTTTTTGCAGCCTAGAAACCGATAAGAGGATCTAGGAATTTCAACTCAGTTTGGGTTTTCAATTACAAAAGAAACATTCTTTTTTTTGGTATGATTTTGTTGAATTCCTTGTGCAAGAGATGCTAAGCCAGATATCAGAATACCAACTTCAGCAAAGTTTCAGGTTCCCATCCTTTCTCGCACATATGTTCTTACATCAGAATCCAAACTTCTTCCAAAAGAATCTAGGGCTCTCAATTTTTGACAAAAAATAGAGGAGGAAGTCAGTTTCCACGTGGACTCCCCTTATCTTTGTGATGTATGACTACTATGCATTTTTCGATTATTTTTTATATCTAATTTTGCAGGATTTAAGAGCAGACAACACTGTCTTATGGTTCAACTCAGACCAAACTAAGTTCATGTAGAGCTTCACCCTAAGGTGTGACTGTTGTTGATGGTGTTTTCTGCACAACAACAACTCAGACAGAATATGATATCCTATCTCTCTTGAAAGGTAAATCTCTATGGGAAAAGAGATAACCCCAAGGTCTCTAATGTCAGGTCTTGATAATGCAACAAAAAAACTCAGTGATAAATGTGAAAATGTTGGTAATCACAATGGGACCTTACTACAAGAAAACACTAGACTTTGAATTTATCAGATCTAAACAACGAATTGATACTTAAAATCTTGATTTGAACCCTGAAAATAAAGAAACAACAAAAGATAAAGGTTTTAGAAATGATTCTACGACTACTTCTAACCCCAAGATTGAAAACGCCAAAAGATAAAATGTTCAAAATGGACCGATATCTCATAAACTACTTTCTCTTTGACCTAGATGAATCTATAATTTCATAGAAATAGTGCAATCTTCTAAGGTATTTAAAGATTTTCAAATCAGAAACATTCATTCAACCAATCTTTTTGCAATTGAGATGAACAAATCCTTATAATTGAACTAAGCACAATTTTAAGTCTAGGCTAACTTTGCAAAGCAGCTAACAATCAGCTAACTGCAAAAAGTATGGACTAGAGATTGCTGCAAACATTCCTAACATGAAACCCTAAGCATTACCAAACCATTTAACTATAAACTTATACACAATTTCAAAAGATAGAACAACAAGAACCATGCCAGATGCAACTCCACAAGATAGATACCAAATCACAATATCTTTCTTATATTAAATAATCCAAAATAGCAACAACTACAACTTTTTGTTACAACACTTGCTTGAGAATAAACCCTAAGTCGCTCTAATATCACTTTTCTACTTCCTCTCTATCTCCTTCCTTATCAATCTATCTATTCTTCTATCTATCTCTCAAATGAAGTGACATGCCTGTTTTATAGAGAATCCCTAAGATATGTCATACCAAAAAGATAATTTACAATAAAACATGACCTACAAGAGGTTGGCTCCAAAGTCATTCGAACATAATATGAAATGTGCCCTTGGCACCAATTTCATCCAAAACGGTCAAGATACCAAAAACGTCAGCCCAATACATGTGAATAATGGGAAGCACAAATCTCAAAGTAACCCTATATAGCTACTCCCCATCCTTGTCTTTAGCTCGATCTTCCTCACCATGTATGGCCAATAGGACCCTATCAAACTCAGTAATAGGTGGCACAGGAAAAACCATAATCCTTCTCTCAAGAGACTTGATGTCATCTATTGCCTGCCCAACTGTACCATCCCAATCAGCTCTATTAGTCAATTATCTGTCCATGACTACAATATAAGTTGCAGCATCATCTAGTTGATGCCTTGTAACTAGCCCTTCACTGACTAGATAATAAACATCTCTCCACCATTTCCTGAGTTACTCTATATTAAGATGTTTTGAAGAAAACTTCTTCCTTCCATTCATGACCTCCAAGAATGAGATACACTTATCATGGATACCAGTCCAAGTGTCCTCAATCTTCCTTACCTATTTATGGATCTTTCTCAAGGCCTTCTGCCTCATTTGCAGGATTTCAAACCATTCCCAAGGTTCGGAAAGCCTTAGAAAAGGAAGAATCCCACACTTTACTAGTTCATCTTTGGTGAACTCCATGATTGTTGTGGTTTTATGTAGTAGGAGATCAATATCCTCCTTATCTTGAGCCAATATAGCCTTTAACCAATCTATCAACCTCATAGCATCCCCTCCAGTTGATAAGATGTCCTTAATAGAATCATCTCCTTTAGTTTCGACACCCTACAAACAAGCAACTGCATAATGTGTGGTGCCTTTCATATTCTCAAGATCAGAGATTGTCTCCTGAGGCAAGAAACCCGCAGTAGAGGAGGAATAGCTAATAGATTGCAAGTATTTCATCAATTCTTGCAAGTACTTCTATAGTTTCTCATTCTCCCTCTCTAGCTCATGCCTAGTTTTCACAGACTTCTTCAACCTGCCCACAATCACAGCACTGGAGCCTTCATATTCCTCAATATCCTGTTCCACAAAAGCATGTACCAAGTCAATAGTTTGCACATGATAATCCTGGGCAGTCACATTGTCTCTATCTTTATTTGGAGTAGGGGTAGCAATATGGGCCACCCTATTTCCTGACCCATCTCTTTCAATGCAAGACACCACCCTAGCTTTCTTCTGAGTTTTTTCCTTTTCCACATTAGCCATAAGGATATCCCAATTAGGAGGAGCATCCTAAACTATCACCATTTTGATCTTCAACTCTTTCTCTAACCATCCTAGAATAGTAGACCTAGCAGGCACTATATTTTGCCTATCTTGCTCCTGTTCTTGCTGATCATTAGTTGCCTCCTTTTCAACACTTGGTACATTAGGAATATCCATGATTGGATTCTCCTTATCCTGCAACATTTCTTCCATAACAACCTATATCGGTGAAGGGGCCCTGAATGGTATTTCCTCCTTTTGTCGAGACTCATTCAATTTCTCTTTCACAGGTGAATCTGCATGTGCCACCAAGGGAGACTGAATCACCTTGTCAATTTATGCCTCTTCATTATAGAGGTCTCCCTCCTGAAATTCTTCCTCGCCCAAATATTTAGGATCTTCATCCTTCTTTGGTTCCTCCTGTGTGCTACCAACATCTCGAGGAATGGAGACACTTACTTGTTCAACAACAAGAACACTCATTGAAACATCCTCCCTTACTGCACTATCCCTTGGGGAAGGAGTCCTTGACCTCCTCATGTACACTTGTGTTTTTTCCCTTGAGCTTTCCACCTCTACCACTGGTGGCTCAATCTCCTTATCAGTTCTAGGAGCCTCCTCCACTTTCTGTGATAGCTTTGTAATCCTTCTTCTCTTCATCAACGGAGGAGAAATATTTGCCTCCTCTACCTCTTCTTTATCCTTTTTAGCTTCTTTATTTGAGGTATGTCTCCTCTTCTTAGCAACTGGCTTCCTTTTCTTACTCACTTCTGCAACTTTCTCCACTTGAACATCTCTAACCTAGATTTTGAAAGGAGAATCCACCTTTTCTTTGCCCTTAGGATTTGGTTCAAGTGACTCCTCAAAAGTAGAGTGAGAATTTAAGTCTCCCATTAGATCATAGGTGCATGGAACACCTTCACCTTCAAACTCTAGCATCTTGTGCTTCAACCACATCTTGGTGTATTTGATCACTACGGTCATTATTTGATCCAACTCAGTCTTTTCTTCCTCTAACTAGTCAACTTCTCCAACTGGCTTATCTTTCACTGCCTCATAAACATGACCCTAGATTACACTTCCATCCTCTTCCACCTAGTCATGGATGGCCTTCACATTGTACAACCTTACTAAATCCACTGGCAATCTAGAGAACTTCTTCTTTCTTACTTCAAACTCATCAGCAAGGTTAACCCAGTAATCTTCAATATGGGCCATATGGCTATATTCCCTACTAGCCTTATTTTGAGCTTCGCCAGTGATGTCAAACCTTGCTCTCTTGGAATGGAAAGTGAGACCAAAAGTAATCATCTCCTCCTCAGAAGCATGAGTAGACTGGATAGAAGGACAAACCTCGCCCATTCCTATCTTTAAGGGAAAGTCATTCCCAAAACCTGTCTTGTGAATTTCTCCCTTCACAACATTCTCAAAGTCACAAATCTGTCGAGTGACTTCCAACAATATGATATGATCAGTAGGGTATCTTGAAAGTCTATAGGGATCCCTTTGAAAACCATCAATTCTAATGTAAGAGAAAGTGGGGAACTGGATAAACCATGCCCCATATCTCCCTATCAATTCTTTAGCCCTTTCAGAAATTCTCATATGCTTTGCACCTTGGAGCAATCTGGTGATGTACATTGTAAAAGCATCATTGGATCTTCTGTATCTTCCTCCAGTTAGGTGTAGTTGTGGATATACTTCATATATAGAATCTTGCCCAAAGGTACCCCTAGTGCTTAACCCCCTGTATGGGTGAAGTTTCGCTAATGCATACACTAGGTAAGAGGTCATAGTAAAAGTCTTGGTTTGCAAGACATTGCATAAATGCTCATGAATCACTGCACTAATGACACCTGCCTAGTGATAATCAATTCCCTACTCCATTCTAGCAATCACATTGAACATCCAAGTCTCGAACACACCTACACTCTTCAAGCCCACCAGCCTACTGAGAAGAGTGATGACATACTCATATTCTCTCTTGAACTTGAGCCTGAATAGTTTCTTAGGCAGCTTGGAGAAATGGGATTTAGGCTTCTCCAGCCAAGAGTTAATCACCTGCTAAGACTTAACTACATTTTCTTCATAGTACTTCCTAGCACCATCCATGTCAAAAGCCACCACATGTGACTTTTTAGGCATATCAAAGGTTGTAGCAATGGATACAGGGTTGAAGCCTGCCAAAATCCTTTATTGGGGACCAATTATCCTTTGTGTCCCTCTATCATAATTTTTGGCACATTCAAGCACCAACTCATAACACTGCACCGTGGAAGGGAAACCTTCTACATGAGCCAATCTGGAGTCCACAATTCTCCTAGCCAACAAAGGAGGGCTCAGTGCTGACATCTCAACCTTAAATTCCTCATAGTCCCATATACCTACGTTGGTATCTATGATTCCTGACCAAATTGAGGTCACCTTGCTTTTAGGAATTTGACTCTTTATGTCCAATTTTACTCTCTCTACATCTGAGATGGTAGAAGTCTCTGCACCTAGATCTGATGCCTTCCTTTTGCCTCAGCCAACAACATCTTGTCCTGATTCTACCTGCAAACAAATAAAGATGACCACAATCAGATCCACAAGAAACAATAAGTGCAGGAAATCAATATCCTAAAGTTTGGGCTTTAGCCCCACACTGGTGAGAACTTTCAGGCAAATCCGAACCAGGCAGATTCCAGTGAACCAAGCATGCAAAGTCCCACAATATCATTTTAATCCACCAATTTAATAAAGGAGTAACAATAGAAACACTTAGCATAAGTTCATTTAATCTATCAAATATGTCATCAATAAACAAATCCTTCATAACCATCAAATTCAATATTTTCCAAGAAAACCTGGAAGATTCCGCCATAGATGGATTTTGGCGAAAACAACAACAATTATAACTAACCCAGGAAAATGGAAGAGACACACAACATTCAAGAAAATTCAGAGGGAATGGATTTTGGTGAGAACCAGATATATCATCACTAAAGAAAAAAATCGGCAAAATGGCTCGATTGCAGACACCGCGAAAATCCAGAGGAAGCAGATTTTGGCCGAATAGAGGAAATTCAGGAAAAAGTGTTAAAAGAGAAAGAATAGGGAAAGCCGGGGGAATCCAGGGAAAGTGGAATTCTATGAGGACCTCGAAAACCCGAACCTATCCACATATTTCTTACTTTCACCAAAATTATTCAAACAACTTTGGATTTAAGGCTTGCACCCTAACAACGACCTAACCTAGACCTCCAATGGATCAAATACAAATTTAGAACACTCCTCACAACAATTAGAGGAGGATTGGCCATGCCCTAGGTTAAGAACCCCAAAATATTCACCATGAAAGCACAAAGAACCAGGCATGACTTGCTCACACCCTAAAATGGAAAGTTTAAGACCAATGTAAGAAAACGCTTAAATGAACAATACTATACCAAGAATAAATATTCAATGATCACTCAAGTGGATTGGTACAACAATGAAAACCCCCAAAATTCCCAGTGATGATGCGCATACCCAAGGAAATAAGGAAACCATGAAGGATTAGAAATAAAATGAAGCAAAGCAATTCAAAATCAACAGAGAAAAGGAGCATATCAATATACCATGAGAGTTAAAGGGTTGGAACTAGTGACGCCAACAAATAACTATCAAGTGCAAGCGGGATACAATCCACGCACACAAAAATCAAATGCAACAGTCGAAATGGCCTTGAAATTCACAATCCAAAAAAACACCAAAATCTCCAAGAGTCAAGCTCAAATGATAGTCAAATAAACAAACTCAAATGATCAATTACTTCCCAAAATCCAATATATCAATGCCCCAAAACATCCACACAAACGCCATTAATACAACAAACAAGATAGCCATGACCAAAAAAACCTGGAGATTCGACAAGGTAATAGACTTTGGAGAAATCCGGCCTGGACGGATTTTCCCGGATCCTGGTAAAAAGGAAATTACTTCTAGACATCGAAAGAAAACTGGGAGAATCCGACCTAGGCGGATTTTCCCAGGAATAGTGAAAACTTCAGAAGGAAATCAGAATTGAAGATTAAATTCATAAGTGTGCCACTTTAACTAGAAAAATGGACATTAAAGCATGGGCCAAAAGCAAGCAAAACCCCTAGAAAAGAAGGGATAAGACACCAAGAAGCAAAAAATTAGGGTCCCCACTTTCAGTGGGGCGTGTGTGCAAAAACTGCACAACAACTGGTTTTTGGGTGAATACTTCACATTCATCCATTTGCATGGCTTCACCGGTGAACCATTCTGGCTTTTGGCATGTCTTACAGACTGGATCCTGGCGCTTGAGGTATTTTTCCATGTACCAATTATCGATGCTACCTTCTATAGTGGAAAGGAAAAGAAGAAGGGATTTTTTAGCTTCTCGATGAGCTACAAAACTATAGTCATGGCTAAGAGAAAAGATCATGATGTACTAGAAGAAAATTTGGCTCATCTAGGGTTGGTATGGATTTGTGATAAATGGAATTACAACCCCGATGATGAATTTCCAAACTAGTGTGTCAAAGTGACCCACTACCCCCAGCCTTATTGGGAGAAGTGTTGTAATTTAGTGTTGGATGTAGATGAATCTATTGTTAACCTAGCCTACATCCCTTTTGAAGGTGGTCGACCTCCTTGGCTCAAATTCTACCTTCTGACTAGACTATATGATAAGACAAGAAAAATGGGGACTACTCTCCACAAGAATCTTCTAAAGAACTACAACTAGAAGGAGGAGAAGGTCCATGATTTCTAGATATATCATCATGAGACCTGATGCACTGAGGCCCCTTATGATACCGAGTAAATGGATAACCAATTCAAAAAATGATGGAACAAAGAGCATCTAGTCTCCAACGTGAGTGGTAAAAAAGACTCTAGTTCAGAAGAATTTGAATCGCACTCAGAAGGAGGAGCGGAACTAGAAATAGAGACACAAGATGTCTCAGTACAATCAAAGGGAAAATTCATGAAGCAACCCAATAGGGTCTCCTCTAATGTGGCCCCATTTTTCCTTACTCCTTCATCAAACCTTACACCATTTTCCTTGGCCCATTCCATGTCCTAAAGCTTCTCACACTCTGCCTCTACTACCTTCATCTCCTACCACCATAATGTTGGAGTTGACCCACTCTTCCCAGCAAATAGAAAGCATCATGACTCTACTTCCTTTGAGTCTTCCTACTGGTCCACAATTAGAGTATTGGAGTGTCCCTCCTTTCTCACCTTAGACAATTAGTGTACCAAAGAAGAGTTCTCTCGATACCACCATCCTTTCATTTCCTTTTTCCCTTCCTCCTAGTGCACCTTTCGCAGGTGGACTCATTAGGTCACCCTCTGAATTCTTATCAAAAGGTGATAGGACTAGGTAAGCACAAGCAATCAGAGCCCAAAGGAAAAAGGATAAAATTTCTAAGAAGCTGACGGAGCCAAGGGTACAAACAGTTTTTACTGAGGCTCATTAGTCGCTATATTTTGCAACTACGTACCCAACTATCAACAAGCCACAAGAAGAAATGCAGCCAGATGACTACAACATTTATGCTATCAGGATAAATTTATGTATAACCCAACCTCAAGACAAGGTGGAGCTCATGGAGGAAACACAACAGGTGGTGACCACTAGCTTTCTTAAGACCAATCACTACCTAAAGAAAAGGGAAGAAGAGTTGAAAAGAATAAAGGATAGGGTCGAGGTCGTTCTCGCCAAGGAGAAAGCTAGGGAGGTTGAATTTAATCGCTTATCAAAACAAAGGGAGGAGGAGCAAGCAAATCTCCAAGAACTTGCGAAGCTCCAATACCTTGATCCTAACTTTGTCGTTGAGTTGCAGGAAAAGAACGAAGAATATCAAGACCAGTTGGAAAAATTGGGACAAGATGTGTGACAAAAGGATGAGGAGTTTCTTCATCAGCACGCTCAACTTGAGTAGCAAATATGGTAGAAAGATGTGGATTTTGAGATACACTGGGCATAATTGGAGAATGAGATTACATAACTAAATTCTTCATTAGAGCAAGAAGTGGCAAACAAGGAGCGATTTGAAGCTAGCTGGGTCACAGAATCATAGATCCTATAGGGATAACTCACCATAGTAAATCAAAGGGCTACGTAGCTCACATATGGTATTGAGCAAAGGAATGTAGAAATTTCCTTATTGAAGGACTTCGCCTCACCCCTTGTTGATCAAACATACCTTCTTTAGGTGGCCCAACAATTATACATCTCATATTGGGAAAGAGTAAAGGCTTTCTGCCTAACTCTACAACCAACACTCCAATTTTTGGTAGAAGCAACAGACTTGGGTAGAGATGTTTGTGCGACGATTGAGAAAATCCCACAATCCATCACCGAAATAGTTTTAGAAGCCAAAATATTATTGGAGAGGCTGTATTAGGTCCTAGATGAAGCCTTGGTAGGTGCAGGGATTGGGGACCATAGGGGCACTACTAAAATAGCTAACACATTCATCCACTACCACATAGCTATTCCTCATGCCAGTGAGTGTTCCACCAAATTGGATCAGCTCATGAAAAGAATGCGGGCCAGGTTCTATCACCTAACTCAAATGGGTTTACCATCTCCATTCCTTGAAGATGAGTTAGTAGCCACGATAGAGCATATTGCATAAAATATCAAGGAGAAGCAACACGATGTGTCTACCTTACAGAGTTTATGTCTGCCCCTTGTTGCAGGAGATATTGAGAGCATCACTCATCTAATCACACAACTTCTTTTTCAACTTAAGTCCTAGGCCAATATATTTTTGGTGCTGCCTTATAAAGAAGTTATTGATCTGCATGGAGCACAAGAAAGTTTGTGTGACATATTGAATCCATTCGAGGATAAATGGCTACCTCTTTAGACTGCCCTGTCTAAGCTCCGATCACACTGCCCGATGGATAAATCTTTGGTCTACAAGCCATAAATTTTTGGGCTCCTCATTTCATAGGCGAAACATGCTAGATAAGTCACCAAAAGAAGTGAACATAAAATTCCCAAGCTCCCTTGAGGTGATTCTATTTTTCTTAATTACCGGCCACACTCTCCCTTTAAAAATAAATATCAAGCTCCTTTCACAAAGTCTCATTGTGAATGCCTCCACTTGTCAGTCGAGCGCTCCTCACAAGGCTTTCTCCTCTCACTTTTCAAAAGCTTGTGTCATGCTTCCACATGTTAGTATTTCACAATATTCAATGCCCCTTTGCATCGCTCTCCTTTCGGACCTCAACCACATGCCACATAGCATCGATTTGTACACATTCCTTGGTCAACCCCACCTTCAGCGCAATATTCTTGGAGACCTACACATGTCTTCACAATGCAATTTTTTCATTGATTAAGGGGGAGAATGAACATCGGCCCTGACCACCTACCACATGATCTTCTAGAGGCTTCCTCATGAAGGAAAACCAAGAAGGTGACAACTTGTCTCCAGTTTCCATGTTTTGTAACTATCGCCATGAGTAAATTGCACGTGTTAACGCTCTAGTCTATTGGGACCATCTCCATCATTTGGAGGGGATGCATCTAACTCTAGGGCATCCTTGTTCATGGCTCGAATGTTTTTGATTGCAATGGCAAGGGGAAATCATTGCTAAATGCATCATTTCTCATGATCGGAGGATATTTTCTATTTTTGGCTCACCGAGCTTGGTTTCATTATAAATACCACTTCTTCCATCGAAGCAAGAGTTCATATTTTGATAGGAAAAATCAGTAAAAGAACCAAACCTTTACCACTTTTTAGATTATTGTAAAGACTCATAGACTATGCCATTATTCGGCCTTTATGTTTTCTTGAAGATTTTGATAATTTTTATTGTGCCATTGTGGTGCTAAGTGTTTCATTTGTAGAACTTATATAAATTTAATACAAGTTTGCTCATTTAGATCATGTCTTTGACTCCTCTTTTCAGTAAATTCATATAAATATTATTTTATTTCATTAAGTGAATGATTTAGACTTTTATCTGTGTTTCCTTTCATTTTGGAACATAGCAGATTGTTGAATGGACCCTTAGATTACATCTACAAGATAGCTCTATCATGCCTTACATCTAGTCTTGGTGCATCACCCTAGTTATATCCTTTATTTTTTATACCTGCTTCCTTTTCCCATCCAAAACCCCAGTTATAAAAGAGTCATCTTCTTTAAAATTTGGAGGGTACTCAGTTTAGCGCAATAGGTTCGCCCTTTAACTGAGTTTCCCATAGAGGGATATTACCTTTCCAATTTTTGGTTTCAACACATTACAAATATTACAAATTACACATTAGAAGTATGAAAATGACCACTAATATTCCCTTTCTTAATGAAATTTACTTTAATAGGGAAACATTTATTATCTTCAAGTCTTGAATACTTCTCATAAAATTTCCTTTTACATATGATAATACTTTATCTAGATTATGAGAATACCTAGAAACTTGTGGCAGCTAGTAACCTTTCTTCTTGACTGAATTTTCTTTTAGATCTAAAACTCTCTTCACATCTTTTAGTAGGTTCTTTAGATAGAGTTACCACCTCTCTTCACCGAGGATTGAAATGCAAATAGTATGAAGCTCTTTTAAAACTAGATTTCCTTCTGGGTCTCCTCCAATAGTAGTCACACAAATATTTTGAAACTTGCTAAAACACAACCACTTCCAGGTCTGAAATATTCACAATATTTGAACCAGATGCTCAAATTCACCAAATTCTGAACTTTTAATGCTAGATGATCTTCTATCAGATTTTCCTCAAGTATTTCCCCAGTAGAGTCACAAATTTTTTTGGTGATTCAGATGGGAAAATAGGATTCCATAATTTCCAACCTCTAGTTACAAATAATAGTTCAACATTTGAATGACTCTTTGATAATACAATCTACAACCAAATTTCTAAGTGCATCCCTAGTAGAGTCACCATTTTTGATGGTTTTTTTGCTAGCTGAACCTCGAAATCCTCTAAAGGGTAGCCAACACTTATACTCAAAAAATTTCAAAATTAGTGGCCAACTAATGAGTAAGGATTCTCAGGCCCTCACTCCCACTCTTTAGGCTCTGTGAAACCTAGGAGGGTAATCCTAAACATACTCAAAAGAGAATTAATGCCTAGAGAGTATTTCTATACATAGATCAATTCTTATTGAGTGCAAATAGGCATCCTTCATCAAATCTTTGGCTGACCTTTGAAAAAATTACAACCTCATGCTAAGAATTACAAGGAATTTTAGAGTTACATATTATAATTGAAATTATTTTAAATGATTTATATTCTCATTCCAATTCAATAGTCTGGTGCATTGCTAGCTCATTTATCTAAAAATATGCTAAT
The DNA here is from genome assembly GCA_007115665.2 of Sequoiadendron giganteum. Classification (NCBI taxonomy): domain Eukaryota; kingdom Viridiplantae; phylum Streptophyta; class Pinopsida; order Cupressales; family Cupressaceae; genus Sequoiadendron; species Sequoiadendron giganteum. Next base: position 339,511,432 of record CM021101.1, on the reverse strand, counting down.
GAATAGACCAGTGCTTTATCTATTGGGAAATGGATTCAAACATGTAATAACAAATAATATATTAGCCATTTACTCAGAGAATAATGGAATACTATCACACCACATTATAGCATTCAACTCAATGTGTTTAACACATAACTTCTTACCAAATCCTATGCTCTTCCCTACAAAATTGTAATCTCATCTTAGCATTTAATAAATTCATTGAATTGAAGCCAAAAAAAATCCACACAATTAATCAAAACAATTGAATATGAACTAGAAGATTATTAACCCTTTAATTCATAACTTGCAGGAGTATTACATATGAGAGTATATGCATTAGAACTTAAGATTTTCCTCCATATATGTGGCTTCCATAAAAATATTTTAAGATTACTACTTATATGACTTATACCCTAGACTTCCTACTATTCTATTTATCAACATTTATACAATATGCTTCTTCCTAAGACTAGCCTCGTACACAAACCATTATGAAATGCAGAAATTGAACCCTTGTAATTATCCTTGAAATCCCTTTTATAAAACAATGGAGAAAAAAGAATCAAGCTGGATTACAGTTACATTTAACTTCATTTCATTTTTAATTTCACCAAAATTCAAAATATTCCCCTAATAGTTACATGTAATCATTTGCAAAATAAGGGGGAGAAAAATATCAAAAACCATTAGCTGGAGAAGACCCACCAGCCTTCCAAAAGGTGTTGTTGTCATAGAATCAAATTTTTCATGTCCACACCAAAGCAAGAAATTTCACCATCAATAAAAAGGCATGAAAAAATAGAAGCCCATATCACAACAAACCAACCAATAGGAAATAATTCAGCACAAAGGACCAAAAATTGAGAACTATCTCAAAAATGAAATGGGGTTCTATTCTACCTTCTCAACAACAAAATAAGAATTCAAGCTTGGTGTCCTTATCGATAATGCAGTAGCCATCACCATCTCATCCTCAAAATCATCAAAATCAGTCACAACCATAAGATACTAGTGGTAGCCAGAGTTAGTTTCAGCTCGACTCTCAAAGGAATCATTTGAGACTTCAATGGGAGAATGATGGCATCCCATATAAGCTTGGTGATATTTATTATTTCTCGCAAATTCCCTCTCAGGCCTATAAAATTTCTTCTCCTTCGCCTTGACCAATTCCTTTGAGATAATTATTATCATCAAATGATAAACACACTTGAGAACACCTCATGTAGACTTCCTATCAACTCTTTCTTTCATCTTTCAAGTCACAGGGACTTCAGGAACACCTAGTTCATTCATGGGAACATCACTCTGAGATTCAAGGAAATTGAGTCTCTTGGACCTTTAGACTAGGTTGATAGACACACTTACCTTACCCATTTGTGATAGAGTAACTCACAAAATTTCTTTAGGACAGAGACACCACCCTCCACATAAAATAGCTAGCTCAAACTCTGCAATTACTTAGAACACTTCATACGCTCATTCCTGGACTCTCAATTATTACAGACAGTAAATGGTTGCAATAATAACCAAGAAATATCTATTAAATAGATAAGATAAAACATGTATTCATTAATGTTCCAAGGGAGATCACATAAGAGAGATAGAAACTACCTACTTTGATTTTGATTCTCATTCATCAATCACACATTGATATGAATCAATAGATAATAAATCAGAATGATTAATTATGACAAAATTAATTTCCATGCACTAGATACATTTTCCCTAAGTAGAGAACTCAAGTGGATAAACACCCACTGCATCTACGTAATTAAATATACTAGCACCTAATAAAACATGTCATGTCACATTTACCCACTTGCCCATGGGAATTAATTTACTCATAATTCACCACAACAAGATAGTGGGGAGCGATCATGATTTATCCTCAGAATATCAACATGTACTCTATCTTGCTTCAATTTCTCCATCGCTCATGTACTAACACCTAACAAAATTAACAGTTGCAACTAAAATCATCTCCAAAATCTTGAATGTGTGCCAAAGAATCAATTCTAATTTGGTGACATTTTAGATCTTAGTGCAGTCTTGGCCAAATTTTAGTAGTACTTTATCATTGCTAAAGTTCATCAAAGCCTTTGAAGTAGTCAATGCGACAATTGCCCGCCTGCCTACTTAGAAACATGAGACACAAACGGGCCCTAGACAGGATGGTGGGGAGTTGTCAAGATAGTCCCAAATCACCTGCCATGGAGCAACACATGTCATTTTGCTTGCTTGCTCATGTCCCTTTATAAGTATTAAATAAAATCCAAAGGGGTGGTGGGGAGAGGTGGATATTCGACCACGCTACCCCATAACCACTGTATATTTTCCTTTGGTACCATTTTTTTTTTACAAAAATATATATGGATCACCATATAAAGGCGACATGTGTCCAGTTCCTACTAGCCCATGTGACTACTTCACCATAAGATGTAGAACAAACGGGCATGCGAGGAATGGCCCAGATGAAGACACATGTAGTGATACCTATTGTTGATCTTCCCCAAAGCTCCACCAACTAACCCCATGAAAACACTGGGCCACCACCTATCATTACACATGGAAATCACCTGCCAGCCTATTTGAATATTTTAATGAAGAATAAATTGGAACAGATGCATAGGGAATGATCGTGGTGCTTTCATGTGATTCATCTATCACCCTTGATTCCCTTTTCATACCACATGCATTATTCAACAAAGACATTGGACCCACCTAAGCATAAGACATAGGTCTTAAGCTCACAAACCCATGTGAATAAAATAATAAGCAATGACACAAGACGAGCGTGTGGGGAACAGTCGTGATCTACTTGCGACGATTGAATGACCACTGTGGATTTTCATTTTTTGCACATGCTAAAATTGTTAGTCTTAAAAGAGGGACCCAAATAGGTTGATGGGGCACAAACCTTAGGAACAAAGAAAAAATACTTAAGTTGTTTAAAATGAAACCATAGCCTAACCATAGCCAAAATTTAAATGATGAGAAGCTACCTAGTGACTAATGAGCCTGACTCAAGGGGCTAGTAAAAAAAATGGTGCGAATGGCTCAAGTTTTAACTCATGTGATTGGCAATTAGATGCAATAGGTCAGTGAAAGATAAAAACACAAAGGGTGTAAGACTTTATAAAAGTTTGAAGTGAGGGTTTTTAACCTAAAACCTTAAGCCCTATCATAGAAGCTCAGAATCATGACAAGGCAAGACCAATTCAAAATTTAGGAGTACTACCAGACTATATTCATCTTGAAATTTGGAGCATTCCTTGGTATTAGAATATAAAATATCAATGCAATAACTTCTTATCTTACTAGTAAAAGCCATTATTTTTCCCCTATCTTTGATTTGCAATATAGATTATAGAGATCAAACCTAATACTCTATTTTCCTTTTGTGCAAATTATCTTTTCTTTAGGAATGTCACTTTATAATTGGACTGTCCTATTTATTGGAGGATCCTCTTGTTTAGTTTCTAGTGAGTACCACTATGAAATATCCTTCCGTAAATCTAAATACCATTAAAAAGGAAAGAACCAACAAGAAAAGTGTGTTCCAGATAACAACCATAACTAAGGCCACCAAGAAAGTTATTTTCTACATTACCCTGATCACAACTACTCCACAATCATTCATATTTTTCTCTTGGATTTTTGAAGCTTGAGAGAATAGCTAGACATACAAGAGAATAATTGACTTATATATTATAAATTTTCCCCTCTTGAAATTTATATGTATGGACTATTTTAACTGGTGAGAAACAATCTAATGTAAACTGTTTGCCTTATGATTAGAAATGATGCAAAAACAGAGTTGATATGAATATAACCAACATTTCCTTCAGAGATAGATCACCAAATCTTTCAAATTTTAAGCACACTTTTAGAGGAAACTGAAGTTCACTACCTCTATCTTGTTCACTACCTTTCAAAATGAAAAGAATTGTGAGCTTTCTTTTAGTCTTCAACCTTGACACCCTGACAAAACCCTCATAGGACTACTAGATCTTATTGTTTTCTCTACCTTACCACTATCCTTGTTGCACTTTCTCAGGTCCATCAAGGTTCTAATTACTACAAAATTATAATCGTGAATCACCTTTAAGCACTGTCTTTATGTTATGAGTCACTTATAAGGTCTGCAACCTTGCTCATGTCATTACATAGTCACTTGTGACCTTGGAAAAATTTTCCTCTTTCCTTCATTATATTTTTTTGGTTTCCCATTTCTAATATAACCCTTAAGTATCATGGACCATATACAAGCCATTTGTGTACAATCCATGACAATAGACCTATATAAGACACCTTGATAGATAGACATTAAAAAAGAAAGATAAGTGTTTTGATCTTGTAAAGCTTCCTAAGGTGGAGCATATGGTTAATAACTCACAAACTTTATTTAGACCCTATACACTATTGTAACACCTAAAAACTAGTGCTTGACACTTTCCAACTTATAAAACTCACCTAAGAAAACTAAAAAATATTGAAACTAACCTAACCAAACTATGAAATAAAAATTGGAGGAATGGAAAGGCACCTAAAACCTATGTTAAACAACACTTATTGACTCAAAAAATAACCTATCCTAACCTACCCTAACCAACAACAAATCTCACTCAAAAAAAACCATTGTCTGGTTTAGTGAAATAGCTTCCTTTCCTCATAAAATTACAATGTTTAACATGCTTAAAAATAGGTAAGAGGAGGTGAAATACTAATATATAATCAATGAAAAACTACAATTCCTATAAAAGAACATAAAAATACTCATTTACCTTTTGATTTTGTCCATGATTACTATTGTTTTGGATTGGATAAGTGAGCTGAATCTAATCTTCTTCAATTGCATCTTTGTATTAATCTTCCTCCTTAGTTGTGACCTTAATAAGACACCCTCTTGAATGAACAAAATTTTAGCTCCCATTGTTTCCTGCTTCCTTTTGGATTGCTTGTTCAACATCATGCGCATTGGAATAAATTGGTTCATGTTATTCAAATGGAAACGTGGTTGTATTCTCCTCTAGTTTTTACTGCTCACGATTTTCTTATTTAGGGAGTGAAATATTGGTATCAAGATTTAAGAAAAATATTCAATGATGCTAGAGAAAATTTCTTCATCAATTTTGAGCTTGTTCTCCTTATTCTTGCCAATATTTACACGTTTCAAAATAATGGTGTCCTCATTTTTTGCTTGGTATATCAACCCCTTATCAAAAACATTTGTATCTTCTAGCTTTTCCAAACCTATTGTTGGTGTTGGCATAGGAGTGTTTTCTTCATCCTACTTAATAAAATAAATAATCTCATCAAACTATAAGTTAGAATCTTCTTTTTCATCACCTCCTTTCTTTTAATTTTGTTGTCCCAACTAATCATGCTCATTAACCTCTTGAGACAAGTCTTATTTTTCCTCCTTAAACTCATCTGCAAGTGTACCAATAAAAAGAAACTCTTTGTGTTCCTCCCCAAACACTTCCTCTTCTCGTTTACTAAACTAGATATCTTGATAGACAATAGGGCCACCTTCACAAAGGTGAATGGTGATAGGGAAAGAAGGCTGATCTTAAAAATAAACATGGGAATTTTGATAGGTACTTGGAAGAGTAACAGGTTCTTGAGGAGACTGATTTTGAGAAACAAAAGGTTGAACTTGCATAGTCATAGTTTCTTGCAAAGGATGAAAAGTACTAAAACTTGGAATTTGAAACTCAATAGACTTACTTGAAGATTCAGGAATCCTATCTTGCTTGAAACTTGGAATCTTAAACCTAAAAATATCCTCTTTTGTAGGTTAATTTTGAATTTAAGTAGCTAATTAGGATTCTATCCTTTTTACTTGAGAAATTAAAAGACTCGTTTTCTCTTTTTTGGCGGAAACCTCTCTTGCAAGAGACTCCTCATACTGCTCCATTTGATAATCCAACTCATGTTGGTATTTATAGGCTTGGTAAGCCAACTCCTCTTGTTGTAAATAAAATTCTTGTTGCCTTTTGATGTCATCTAGCTACTTATTGAAGCCTATCAATATACTTTTGATATCACTAATCCCCATATTGTCAGTATTTTGGGGTTGGCTATTAAAACAACCATGTTGGTTTGGCATAGAAATGACTTCTTGTGGCTAAGTTTGAACATATGTAGGATACCATGAGGCTTGACCAGGGTTGGGTGGGTGGTAATTATGATGAGAATGTTAATAACCTACTATTATTGAGTTATTTGAGACAAAACCAGTAGCATATTATATTTTTTATGGTTGATAATAAGGTATATATATAGAATTTTCATGGAATGGAGGTTAAAAGAAATTTATTCCATGAAAATTTGACATACTAAAACATTCAAAAAGATAGAAATTTTCTTAGAAATGATTTGAAATGAAATAAAATCAATTTTTTTTTCTTGAACATACCAACACTTAGTTTGCTCAAGCTAGGAGATTTGAACTTAGTCACCAAGTGTGTAAATATTTTTTCCTTAAAAGGTAGAATTTACTAATACACACCAAATATCAGAAATAGTAAGATAAATTTTGAACTATGATAGCTTAAATAGTCTCATCGGGCATGCCAAAAACTGATCGCCAAATAGTGCACCCTTACTAAGTTGTAAGACTCATCCTACTAGTGAAACATGGGATAACTCCCCTGATTGTGGGCTTAGGATTGATAACTAGAACAACATTTAGAATGAAAGTAGAAATTTGTTCACAACTTAAACTTTTCTCTTATTTGGTTAAACACGAGTAATGGCTTGCAAAAGTACATATTTATGTATAAAGGCAATGAAAATAAGACAAAAATCAAGGAGAAGCATCACCACAATATTACATCAACCATTTTGAATATTTTACAATGAAACAACTTTGAGAAGGTAAAAAAAATTTTTTTATTGATAAAAATGTTTTAAATAGCATACAAATCTAAAAATAGTTACAATTCTTATTCTTTGCTAGAAAAACGCTTCATAGATTACAATACATGGCTCAAAGAATGAGAAATAAAACTAATTTTCTCAGTTACAATGCATAGAATGGTTAGAAAGAAGCTTTCTAGTAGCTTACAATGATTTTCAGAAAGTGGGAGAACTAACTAAAAAAGAAGGTAGGTGTGCCTTTTTACAAAAATCCCTTTACTAACTCCTACAAAAAAGTTGTAATCAACATGTGGCATGTGTCATAGTTTCTTTGAAAAGGTCAAACTCCTTGGGTGTCTTGCTGAGTGACTCCTTTTTTTCTCCTTCAAAGACTCCAAGGTGGCATAGATGGAAGAAGATTCCTAACTTGATAAGCTTCGTCATCTCCTAGATGTTTGCAACTATTGTTCACTTGCCAAACTGCCTTAACTATCCCACAATCCCTTCATAGATGCTTTGTACTTTGTCAAACTTCCAACTCCAACCTCCTTTTCATAATGATAGTGAAATTTTTCTCAACCAGCTTGAATGGAGATAGGTTTCTTTGGGAGGCATGAGAGGAAGATTTTGACTAGGTCTAAGACTTCCAACTATTGCAACCTCCCTCAAACCTGTTCATAGGAGTGGGATTTTATGTGTTAAGGCCTTGAATAGGAATGGAGAGTTAGGAAAACTCTATCTTTGTTGAAAAATATTATGTGGATCTCTTCATTATAGCAATCTATGTCCATTTAGAGGAATAATGTTGTCTCAAAACACATTCTATGGCTTCCATAACAAAATTTGTAAATCTCACTTCTAAAATCAGTCTAAAACCTTCAACATGTGAATAGCTATCAATTGAATCATTTAAATTATATTAAAAAATAGAAGAAACCCCACCTTCATTGTAAACAACTATTCTATTATAGCAGACCACTGCATATTCTATTTAGATACTACCATCATAGTAGGCAGGTACATACACTATCCTTCACAAAACTTTCACTGTCATTCACCTTGAATCTTAGCACATTTCCTTGTCCTTGATGCTAAGATTTTCATTCATATTTTTTGAAGTCACATACTCATTAACTATCTTTACACTTTATAGTTGCACCTCCATCTTGTAAACATAGTCCCTTATCACTATTATCTACAAGCCTCTTTTTTTCTTCAACCACATGAATGGAATGGTTTTGTCTCATGAAAATATTGTTCTTCTCTACCATTATATCATGCACTCATTCAGGGCTATCATAATGTCCTTTTAGATGCTCTTGTTCTTTGTTCTCGTGAAAACTTTATTTCTCTAACTCCATAAACCACTACGTATTTCTTGGATAGAGTCTAAAACATGGATCTTCCAAGCAAGATACAAAACTAGGCCATTCAATATTGGTTGTACCACCTTCAAGACAAGTGAGCAGTGATTGAAAATGTTATGCTTTTGAAAAAAAATCACTAGGTATTGTATTTCTATGCAACCTTCTATGCACATAGACTGTCATGATTTGTTTGACCTACACCATTGAATTTTTTTCCTTCTATAGATTAGTTTTTCAATGGCTATCTATAGCAAGTCTATGAGGCTTTGCTGCATCTTTGAATCTTATCAATAAGCCTCAATTCTATAATGGTCATCTATCTCTTTTAGACCATAGTCATTTTGTTGTGTATGATTGTATTATGTCAGTTTTCATTACCTGAGACTATCCCTTATTACCTTCATAGTTATTCCACTACCCATTCATGACCATAGTCTTTATCAATCCACCATTAGATCACTATTATTTGTTCATTAAGACATCATTTCTTGCTCAAAATGTTGATTTCAAGTGTATTGCACCATTATATATCTTCTTATAGGTTGTGCTTCATACTACCACACATGCCATTGGATTATTCCTTGCATGATGGTTATGATTGTGGCAACAATACTATCATAGACTATCCATCATTCATGAATAACAAGTATTCTTCATATTTAACACATCTTCTCTTGCTTACAGTGATAGTCCACCTCTTTTGTAACTATGTTGGGCAATCTTTCTATAATTTTAAAATAATCCTTCTCATTAATTTACTTCCTTACATGGTGCATTACTTTGTGTCTCCAAGGCACTATTCTATATCAATCACTGCATTTTTACAATCAACTTGTAAATTTTGTTGAACCTAGGTATTATTAATACTCCTTTGCACTTGTATTTTCTTACCACTGCTAGAGAGATTTATGGACTTGAGATTTTTCATAATACTTCTTGAGGTTGAAATTACCTTGTGTTTTCAAAGTCACTTCCTTCACCTTAAATTTTTCTTGTATATAATGACTATAACAATGTTACTATCTGCCATGTTTCTAGGCTCATAGTAAATCACTGCCTTCATGATGCATTCTCTGTCAAGATATATTACATCCTTCTTTTCACATTCTTTTCTTTTCTCATTAGAAAAATTCATCAAAAGTTTCCTCTGTGCACTTTGAACTGTCACATAGTCATTTCTTATTTACTTGAAAAAATCCTTAATTGATCTTAAACATTGTGCTACTATGTCACTCTCAGGGTTCTAGACTGTCACATATAAGTGATTTATGATCACCAAATAATTAGATCTATTTAAAAGATAAAATATATATGACTTTATTTAGGAGTGAAGGTAGTGTTTCACTACCTTTTCTTTTCTCTAACTATTTTCAATAGGTAAGACACTTTTTTTTTTGTTCACAACCACTAAGATTGGCCCTTCACAATGCAGTGTCATAGAAGCTTTTTTTCATTTCTCTCATTAAAATCTCTACCAAGCCACATTTGGAAATTTCATTTCATCAGTAACATCCATAATTTTAGAAATTTTCTCCCCATCAAGTTGACTAGAGAAATTATCTATATCTAAAAGTGACTTTATCATCTCAGGAATGGCCACTAGTTTTGCATCACTTTCATTCCTTTTCCCAAATTCTTTTCATAGCTTCTTATACAAGAATTATACATCCCACTACCTAGTGATAAATACTAGTAAACCATGTGGTGACAACCTCTTTTGAATAGCTAAAAACTTTTGTAAGCTTATCCCAAATAGTTTACCACTTTTGTCTTTGAAAATAGGACTGAACTTTACTATTTTTCTTGGCACTATTCACCTAAACATATAACAGACCTATCTTTGAAGGACTATATTTTATGAATACTTAGGCTATCATTTTATTTTCAATATAAGACCTTCATTTCATTTGACCTTGCATGGAGGCTATCATTTTTGTATATTCATTATATAGCATGACCATGTGAAGGTGACTGCCTTAGATCCATGTTGTCCTCATCTTTTTTATCATTGCTTTTCAAATCTTCTCATTATTTGTAATGATATTGTCACTTCATATAATCTATCTTCTTTTGATGAATGTCAAAAATATATTAATTATCTTCTTTGCAAGATCCTCTTTTATTCATAAGACACTATAACATTTCTTGAAATTCACAACTTAAGCATGGATGGGTCATAACATTGGCCTATGAGACTTATTAAACCATTCTTTCTCCTCATTTTAAGTATGTAAATATGAATTTGGGACTATGATTGGGTACCCCTACATGCAAAGGTTCTTAGAATAAAATAAGGACTATTACTACTTATGACATGGTCTCTACTTTCTTTGCTCTCACAATCATAGAAGATAATTTCATTTGCATACTCTATCATGCAAAAGTAATCTCACAAATACTTTTGTGCTTAAACATTTGGAATAAAATCTCACAACCCCATAATGTTATATAGACCTATTTAAAGTTTCATTAATGCTTAAACTTCCCAAAATAGGATGTATACCTAGAATTTGGGAAAGCAAACATGCACTTTTGCAATGTGGACAAAACTCAAGGAAGGAAGTGTTATTCCCATGCCAAGGAGGATGCATGACTTTTCCAAAACCCTTTCCACATACTATAAACCTCATTTTGATGGTTTCAACGTGCCATTATTCCTCCTATTTTATCTCAACATGTCTCTTCAATCTTGATCACCATGCTACAATGTGCCCTATAAGTCCTCTTCGTGCCTCCATGAAATAATTCTTCAATTCCAGAAAATACGAAACCCTAGCTTCTTTGTGTACAATTTGTTGGAGATTTCAAACGAAAACAACAACAAAAATCTATCTTCCTTTTCCTCATTTTTTCACTTTTCTGTGTTCATGATTTTAGCAAGAATTTCAAAAGATTTGATTTTCTTCTTTAAAGTCATTTTTTTAATAAATAACTTTAAAAACTATTTTATGGTGATAAATTATCAATAATTATTCTAAAACTTAATTTGAATGAAGAAATGTGGTAATATAAATTCATTACTTGAAATATTTTAAAAGAAGATTTAATAATTTTAAGAAAGAATAGATCACATTTATAATTTTTTGAACACCATATTCTATTTATTATAGGATCTTATAGTTTTTCTTGATCCATATTGAATTTTATTTGAATAGTTATGGTTATGAACATATATTTTATTATACTAATATGTGGTTAATTTTTCCATTTGTTTTGATTATACGAGAAAAATAGGTTTTGAAGGGACTTGAAACCCTTTACAACATGAGATACAAAATGTTGCTAAGAAGATAGGAAAAAAGATACCAAAAACAAACCATCACAAAGGAAACAAAATAGATAGTGTTGAATGAGAGATAAAATAGTAAACCATTAGTAGCACTCAATAACAACAAAGCAATAAAAATAAAAATGAGACCCAACAGAAAGAAAATAGCAGACAAAGAGAATCAGGCAGTATTTCATACTACTTAAGGTGTTGGCCACCTCAAGGTCCTAGCTCCTGTGTAGATCAATCATGTCTAGAAGCTCCTTCTTCTCAATTTCAAAGGATCTTTTCCAATCAGCAGGCCCTTTAGTAGCAGGGCCTTTTCTATCATATTTTTCTCCCTTTTTTCCTTTGTCCTTAATAGCATGCTCCTTGTCCATTAATTTAAAAATTTACAAATGGTCCTCCCTTAGCTCACTAATCTTTTTGAATAGGAATCCCAAGGAATCCTCACTATTTTTAATATAGCATGCATGCAAAAAATTCTTAATGTTTGCATTGGTGCCCGCAACCCTGGCTTCTAACCCAACAAACCGATCTTCACACATAGATTTGAGATCATGGAATGAACCCTCTAGGTCCACAATTTTTTCAATCAAAATGTCTTCTAGTGAGATTTTCAACACATTCTTCAAGTTCTCCTTCAAACCCCTAATTTAAATGCTAAATTTATTAAACTCTTGAAGAGTCCACTTAGCCAATTTAAAATTTCCAGTGGCCCCAGCCCTTGCTATGTCCAACACCTCAAACATTGAGGGAGACTTATCATTTAAATAGGAAAAATCCTTAGAAAGGTGATCTATCTTTAGGGGTTCCGATTTAGCATCCACCTTCTTAGAGTATTCCTCATCTTGACCCTTTTTTTCTTCTTTTAGATCATCATTGGTGAGGTTCTAAACCAGTGAGCCCTCAATATCCACCACCTTTTCTCTAGTAGCCTTTTCCTCACCAGTCCCCTTGGCATTCTTAGCAAGAACATTCGAGACGTAGTTTTTCAGCTTGGTAATGTGTTTGGATGACCTCCTTGGCTTGTCCTTGGCCTCTAAGACTGGCACATTCTCCTACAAACCATCCCTATTACCTTCATCTTCAATTTCAACTTGGCCAACAACCAAATCCACCTTCTTGGGAGAGGAATCATCCAATCCCACCTTCATATCCTCGTTTTCAAAAAGAACAAGGTGCTTAGGAACACGATTTTCATTAAGGCTACCCTTCTTCCTCTTTTTGGAGGAGGTGGTCTCAGGGGACAAAGGACCATAATCATCTTCTTCCCACTCCTCATCTTCAACATTGTTGGAATCTGAACCAAATGAATCAAACCCTTCACTCAGAGTCTTCTCCTTGCCCTTAATAGCAAGGGCAGGCAAAAGAGGCTTAACATGCTCCATAATTAAAAGGATGAGACCCTCATGGAGGACCGAAGCCTTCCTATTTTTTAGATGTGCATACACCAATATCTCCTTGGATGATAGTAGAAAAAAAGGGAATGAAACAAACAGTGTGTGTCTAAAGTGATTTAAAAGAGTGAAATGGTGACCTATAATAGTAGTAAAACTACCTTCCAATGTCACATAATGCATAATCACCTCATCTACCTCTGTCCATATCTTCTTGAGTGACTTGCGTTCATAGTTCCAACTCTCCATCTTAATCAACTTTTTCCTCTCATCATATTTAAAGAACTAGGCAATCACTTCCTCATTACTCTTCTTATCATTGTAAAATTTATGGCCAACAATTGGCATCCCCTTCATAGAATCAACTCCTTATTTATGAAGCTTAAAGTTATGCCAACAAGAAATTAAAAAATTCGATGCATTTGGGTCATGCCCATGCAGTCTTTCTAGAAATGGCGTAAAATTTTTGTGGCACAAAATATTCCATAGCTTATTTTTCTTCCTCATACCCACACAAGAGTGTGGCTCAATTCTACTTCTATCACCACCCATTTCTTCATACACCAGGAAAGGAAAATTGTTGCGATAATAACTCAATTGAATGCTAGTAATCCAAACAAAACCTCCAAAGCATGTGAATCAAAATAAGATACTTAGGATTAAATGTTGCCACCACATCAAATCATCCCACACCATCATTTATCATTAATCTATTAGCTTTCTTGGGAAGGTGTAATGCCCCATCGTGGAACCTGGAAGACGTTATGGCTTTAATATAAACAACAAAATAATATTTTTTTTAAATAGATAACACATGTCAACAACAACCATAATCATCCCAGGGTTCCACAACTATGCTACTAAGAATAACAGCAATATAATACTATATCCATATATATAATTAACTCATGAGAAGTCATGTCTAGATAATTATATCAATAAGAGTTTACATACAACAATTGATATTATATCAAATCTTAAAATAAAAATATATATATAAGGCACCTCATGTACATCATGAGTGTAATACAATGAAGAATGAGATGAGGAAAAGAAGATGACCATGCCACAAACTCGCCAAAATAACTAAACTACGCAACCACTATGCAATCAGGATCCAACCAAGAAAACCTGTCATAAACAAATTACTTGATGGGGACCCAATGGAGTTGTGGCATGTTCCTCCCAAATGTGTGGAGCTTGAAATCCCACCCCCCATGTTAGGATACAAAAAAACTCCTCAATTCAAACTGACCTCACAAAGAATAAAATATAATTACAAGGTCGACTCACATGACAACTCAAGAACCAGTCAAAGACAACAATAAACTACAACTGAAATATACATATAGAAAACTCCCAGAGGTGACTCACAACAAAAATATCACAAAGTTTAGTAGGATAAGAGTGTCATCACACAAGATCAACATGGGTTATGCAATGGGATCTTCATAGGTTATCGCCCCCCTCTCTCGGATACACCCTAGCAACCTCAACCGATCATCGACCCCCACTCTCACTCATGCGGGATCAACATACCTTTCAAAGGGACAAGATAGTTGATCTTTGCCATTCCAAGCCTTCCCACTCATCCTAAGCCCAAATGAGCACTTGAGTCATGAATGAGGTTAACTTATCTATATTAATATGAAATGCTACCTGAAACCCCTAAAATCTTATTTTAATTATCACTTGATTAACATAATTTCGATAGGTTACCCCTGCAACCACTTCTAGGTCTGGCCCCTAAAAAAATCCACTCTTCCTAAGGTACAACTTCTCCAAATGACAAGACTTACAAAGCCATCATGCATGCAAGAGAAAACTTCATTTCCCATAAACCCAACATAGTCAAAAACATACCATGACATAAAAATAACTCAATAACATTCATGGCAAGTTTTTAATGAACAAAACTCATTCCATTATCATGGAATTGTAAAGAAAAACCAAAAGTAAAAATACTTGATTACAACACATTTCAACATGGAAGTAACACAAAGATATGTTAGGTTTTCAAAGGCAGATATCTAAAAGCTAAATGCAGATTTTATCAAATAAACCAGAAATAAAACACACATAAAACTAACACAGAGAATTTAACATGGTTCACCCAATGTGGGCTACATCCACCAAACCGCAGCCAACCAATGATATTATTAACTAGTGCAAAACCCTATTACAATATCGCGAATAATTGTCTGTTTCTTATAATACTGTAACTCTATCCCAAAACCTTTATAAATTAGGGTTATACAAAATCGGGGTTTTTTTCCTTTTTATGATTTTTCCCTTTTTCGATAATTTCGCGAAAAAGCAAGACAAAAAATTTTCTCGAGGGCTACCGCCCCCGAACCCCCACCCAGGGCCCGGCCCAGCCCTAGACCCCGATGAGGATACATGAAGAGTGTACAGTATAGAATGATCAGTCGCCACATGCCAACAATCTCCCACTTGGAGACTAAACCTAGATGACACCGCTGCACTTACAGCTCCCACTGGAAATAAGCACCTTGGACCCTGCTGCTTTCTTATACTTTAATTCAACCTTGAAGGCCAACTGAGGCTGAAGAGGAGCTTAGCTTCTCCCTTATCACTGCCTTAGTAAACATATCCATTGGATTTACATCTATATGTATCTTTTCCAGCTTTACCTGTCCATCCTCCAACACTGACTGAATGAAATGATACCTCAACTGTATGTGTTTGGTTTTAGAGTGCAAGGCAGAATTCTTTGCAAGATGTATAGCACTCTGGCTGTCTGTGAACAAGTAATTTTCAGCCTGTTGTTTTCCCAACTCTTCCATGAAAAATTGCATCCATATCATCTCCTTTGCTGCCTCTGTTGCAGCCACATACTCTACCTCTGTGGTGGATAAAGCAACCACCTTTTGCAATCGAGATATCCAGCTTACTGTTGTTCCACCAACGACAAATACATAACCTGTGGTACTCTGCCTGGTATCAATATCCCCTGCCAGATCTGAGTCAACATAGCCTTTTAAACCTGTATTAGAGCCCTCAAAACATAAATGTTTATCTGGTGTACCTCTCAAATACCTGAGAATCCATTTTACTGCATTCCAATGCTCAATTCCTAGATTACTCATATACCGGCTAACAACTCCTACAGCATGTGCAATATCTAGTCTCGTGCATACCATGGCATACATTAAACTACCTACAGCTGAAGCATATGGTACCTTGGACATTTTTTCTTCCTCCTCTTGTGTCTTTGGACACATATCCTTAGTCAATTTTACATGACTGGGCAAAGGTGTGCTGACAGCTTTTGCATTCTCCATATGAAATCTCTGCAACACCTTTTTAACATAATCAACCTGAGATAAAAACAATTTCCTATTTTTCCTATCTCTTGTAATCTTCATACCAAGGATTTGTTTTGCTGCCCCCAAATCCTTCATAGCAAATGAATTTGCTAACTGTTGTTTTAACTCCTTTATGTGATCCATGTTAGACCCCGCTACAAGCATATCATCAACATATAAACATAAAATAATGTAGCTATCTTCACCTAGCATCTTAAAATAAACACAATGGTCTGAATTACACCTATTGTAACCTTGCTCAGCCATAAAACTATCAAATTTAAGATACCATTGTCGAGGTGCTTGCTTCAAGCCATATAAGCTTTTCTTCAATCTGCACACTAGTTTCTCCTTACCTTTGACCTCAAATCCTTGTGGTTGTTCCATATAAATTTCCTCTTCCAAATCACCATGGAGAAAGGCAGTTTTAACATCAAGCTGTTCTAAATGCAAATCTTCAACAGCCACAATACTTAACACAGTACAAATAGAGGTCATTTTAACAACTAGAGAAAATATTTCATCAAAATCAATACCCTATTTCTGTGTAAATCCCTTTACGACTAATCTGGATTTAAATCTTTTCTTACCTCCATCCTCCTCTTTCATCCTATAAACCCATTTGTTTGCTAAAGTCTTTTTACCTGTAGGCAACTTGCATAATTTCCAAGTCTGATTTTTCAGCAAGGAGTCCATTTATTCTTCCATTCCATGCTCCCACTGAACCTTGGTATCCACTTGCATAGCTTCATGATAACATTCTGGTTCACCAGCATCAGTTAATAAAATAGAGTACAAAGAGGGAGAAAATCTTTCTGGAGGTCTACTTAACCTTGAAGATTGCCTAACATTCACTGGAGTTTGTGGTATTTCTTGTTGTTGCTGTTGCAGAGCATGAGGAACCACTGGAACATTGGTGTTTGTAATATCATCTAGCATTGCATAATCCTGTTCTTTCTTCTCATGCTACTGCAATAGATCTTTGTACAACATTTTCTCATTGAATATGACATCCCTGCTTCTCACAATTTTCTTATTTTCAAAATCCCAAATCCTATAACCAAATTCATCTATGCCATATCCAACAAATATACATTTCTTTGATTTTGCATCAAGCTTGGTTCTATTTTTAGAATCTATATGTGCAAATGCTTCACAACCGAAGGTTTTCAGAAAAGAATAACTTACCTTCTTACCTTTCCATGCTTCCTTTGGAATACCACAACCCAAAGGATTAGAAGGACCTCTATTAATTAAATAAACAGTAGTATTTACAGCCTCTGCCCACATGTTTAAAGGCAACCCAGCATGCAATCTCATAGTTCGTGCATGCTCCATTATTGTTCTGTTCATATGCTCAGCCACTCCATTTTCCTATGGAGTCCTTGGAACCATTTTTTGCCTATGAATACCATTAGAGGAACAATAATCTTCGAACTCTTTGCTGCAATACTCACCACCATTATCAGATCTAAGACATTTCAACTTTTTACCTGTCTCATTCTCAACCAAGCTTCTCCATTTTTTAAAAGTTTCAAATACATCAGATTTCTATTACACTAATATCATCATTTAAGAATGATCGAGCATTAATTTATGACTAGTATTCTTCATATTAGTATCTAATACTTACCTATTCTTAATTACTCGAAGATCCATTCAACATATACGATGGAAATACTACAAAGAAATCCTTTACATAATATCCAAGAACATTATTTAATAAAGAACCGGGCATCTTCCTAATTAATCAATACTACACCAAGGCTTATCTTATATTTAGAGTCTAATAATACATATATATGAATGGAAAAATATTTATATATACTTACAAACCATCGACTAGGATTTTAAGGTACATGGCTTCAACGAATGTCTTCATGCACAATGAAGAGGTTAAAGTTAACAACAACAAAACTAAGGCCCGCAACTACAAGTGAGGGCTAAAACCTATTACGCATGCAAGCTGCATGACTTCAATAAGATCTCCCAGTCGATATTCAAATGGTTACAAAGATAAAAGGATAACAAACTCAAAACGTTTCATTACCATATTCATAACTAACCATCAAAATTAGAGATGAGATCTGCACCAAAAAGGGAGCTACGTTGGTGGCTTGGTTCCACCATCGACCTGAAGCTAAGTAATTATAAAAAGAAAAGAAGAGAGAGCCATGTTGGAGACTCAGAAGACACTTCAGTTATCAATGAGAAGGATAATAAATTTTGAATGTATGCAAGGTAATTTTAGAATATCGATTAACAGGAAAGACATAAACTCATAAAAGAAATAATGTCTCAAGAGTCAAGCTTGTGTAAGTGCAATATTGTGACAGAATAAAGATAAACCATAGTGTGAAAAACAATGAAACTGTATTAATTTACCCATGTTCTCATACAAAAAATAATGATCACTCAAGTTACAAAGCAGCTAAGACATGCATGCAGAGCACAAATCAAATTCACAAAGAGGGTGCAAATATGCATGAATGAAACTAACCTCACAAAGCTCCGCAGATACCCAGAATTGTTGAAAACTAATTACAAGACAAACTTATAAAGGCATGCAGAATGGAGATGTTACATCGGATTCTATGCAATAGATATTCATGCAGATGGTTATCTTGACAGAAGGAAGAATACATGTTATTCTCATGCACCAACTCACGTTTCATGTGTTGACAAGAAAGAAGTATAGAAGAATCTTTTAGAGCATGGGAAAGATAGGAACTTGCAACACCCAACTACCTTGCATCTTTAACGCATGGGGTTAGCAACAGTATGAAGCAATTTCTATTCCTATACAAAGAACCTGACTAACCGAATTTTGGAAAACCCAATCATCATGGTAGTAGGGTAAAACATGGTTCATGACATGAACGAGAAAAAAGTCACAATACAAACTAGGTTCGATATGTAAAATTAAAGACAACAGACTTGTATGAGCATAAACGGATTCTCCCATGAAATTATATATATATTAAAGTCAGCTAACAATGATTTTACTTTCTTTTCTTTATACATATTTCAACTAAAAATTTATAATTAATTCCGTATAATAACATTTACAGAATATAACTTGTGCATAATTCAAGCGATAATAACAATAACATTATCATTTTATTTTCATGCATGAAAGATTTCACAAATCTTAGACAAGGCTTTTTTTAGCAAGATTTCATCAAAGAGGAAAACTTGGAAGCGTTTCCCTAAAAAATAGAGGATGAACTCAGCAAAACCCTGCAGATTCAAACCTTCTACTTTCCACAACTAGAACACAGTCTTTAACACAATTTGTAGCTTCTATGATCAATTCCTCAAATCTAAATCTCATAAAATATCTTTTGAAAACAATATTTTTTCTTCCTACTACTCGAATATCAAAACCGTGTGTGCAAGAATGAACAATTTCCAGATTATATCATTTTTCCATTATTCCAAAGTCTCTACTTCAACTTTTAGTTTCAACATGCAACACATGCATTAAACTCAATAGACACAATAGATTAACAAGATATTTCAACTTAAGATCACAACTCAAAGTTCTATTTTCGAAACATAAAATTGAATAATGAAATCAATTTACAATTAAAGGCTTTTTTTGAAAACCAAATATTTTAATATTTTAATTTAATCACATAATAAACCAAAAATTACTTCTTTAATTTAATTATATCATTAAATCAAATAAAGCAACATTTATATTAATCAAAAAAATTATAATAATCTAAATTAACATAATATAAGCTTTAAAGACTCAAACATTAGCAAACGACTACAAGCACGCAATAGACAAGTGACAAAAGGATGACGACAAATACTCATTCTTTTTAGATTGAAGGCTAAGGATAGAGGACAAATCTATCTCCCATCAATAATTACATTGGTTCATGGCATGCTTAGACCTGACAAGTAGGTGGAGTCGATGCCTGTACCTGAAAGTTGCATAACACTACACGATTAATCCAACATGTATAAATATGAAAGCACGCTGTGAAGAAGATTCGTGATATAGCAGGGCACTCACTAATGAGTATTGCTAAATTGTCTTCTTCACTGACTCACATAAACATCTAACTAATCATAACATCATCCTATTTAAAACATAACAACATAGATAATCATCATAAAATGTTATCTCAAAAAAGTAAACATCACATCAAATAGTGCATCATCAAACGAGTTTCACAACCAGTCATGTAATCATGACATAATGCATCAAAATAACATAGTATCAAACAACTATCAACAAATACAAACTCAAACAACAAAAACAGAAACGTCATCAGGAGGGTCACAATAGAAGGATTGATCCCTCCTCCCACACATGAAACTCATTCAATCTAATAGCCTCATTAGCAAAAAAAATTCCAATGAGTTTCCTTCTCGAAAGATGTGAGATACACGAGTCTCTTCACAAGAACTTAGCAAGATTATATTATCTTTGATTGATTGCTCCACATTCCAACTAGGCTTATGGGTACAAGGTAGATAATAAATTATGTCTAAAGAATCACCTTCAACCCATAATTTTGTATAGCCCCTATCCACAAAAAAATATTATACTTGTAAACACAGCCTTTGCCTCAGCATAGTGGTTGGTTTGATTTCCCAACGGGAGTGCCACTGCACCTAAGAGTCTTCCATATTCATTCCTCAACACCCCCCACAACCTGCAGGCTTAGGGTTAGCCTTCACCTCAACACAATGATTGGTCCATGTTATTGTGATAAAAATACTAAATTAAGAGTAAAGCAACAAATAGGTTTATTGACTTCAAAATTATAAATAAGATTATGTATTTTTCATCTTCTTTTGCCTTACCCTTGTGGATATTGGTGATTATCAAAGGTAACTAGAATTAGATAATTCTATCTATGCAAAAGTAATTAGCATTTATTTTAAAAATAGTTAACATTGGTTAAATTTACTTTTAGCATTTATTTTCATGCAATTAGTGTGATTTTTAATTTTATTTCTTAGAAAATTTTTAATAAGAAATGAAACTAAAACTAGCAACATTTGGCATCAATGATGCCTTTGGCTCACGTTTATGGGTAATATCGACATGCTTTGATCTATTGCATCTATAGCCTAACACAACTGAAATAATAGTGTCAATGACATCATCCCTTTAAATCATCAAGAAGGAATAAGGGATATTTTGATGTTAATAAACTCTTAGAGACATGAAACCTCTCTTGAATCAATAATATAAAAAGATTAATCAAATAAACCAAAATATTCTAGCTCAAACTTAGTAAACCTCCTTATAAGATTTAATAGAATTTTTTTTTCCATGTTATTTATTATTTAATCATGTGAATGAAAGCTTAGTTTCAATTGTTCAAGGGTGACGTTATTTTAGGACTAGGAATTAGTTATAATTAATGCTTTCCTTTGTGTGTAGCAGTCCTAGAGGAACTATTTAGGTAAAAGGGGCCCTAGAAAGGGCTACATACCCACATAATGGTTCACATCAAACTCAGACTAGAAAATAGAACTACTTATTTTATGCCTTTATCCCTATTGGTGAATAGATTTGTCCTTTACAATATTAAATTCAAAAATTACTATAATGCCCAAGAAGGACCAATCAACTCACAATAGTTGGGGAAATTACCATTGCATTGGTAATCTTCCTCTGAATTTTAATTAAGGGAAAAATCCCTCTTCAGATATAATTTTTATTTTTTGAAAATATATAAAATGGGGGTATTCTTTTGACTAAAAAGTAGGAAAGGAAAAAACTAACACCTATTCATATCCATGAGATAGATGTGAAGAGAAATTATTTAAACTTAAAGAAACTACTTCAATGGTGAAATAGACTAGAAAACAATAAATATTGTGACTCATAGACAAGACTACCAATGCTTGTTGACCC
The DNA here is from genome assembly GCA_007115665.2 of Sequoiadendron giganteum. NCBI lineage: Eukaryota > Viridiplantae > Streptophyta > Pinopsida > Cupressales > Cupressaceae > Sequoiadendron > Sequoiadendron giganteum. The sequence goes on along the minus strand of CM021101.1, from coordinate 339,489,332 downwards.
GACTCAACACAATCTTAATCATTCATTGTAGAAAAAATAAAATTAAACACCACTAAATAGAATGTCCTCATAGGGAAGTAATATCTAAATATTCATCTAATCTCACATAATTATTCATAAACATTAGCATTCAATTCACAATTTACTGCACATAGACGATAAACTTTCACAACAATAATTAAAACTACAAAATGATGATTGATTCTCACTCATACATCATAGTGTAAGGGAGATCAAAATTTCAGACCCCTCCAATGTCAAACTATGGGATATTTAAAATTTTACAATGGAACGGTTCTGATTTATTGAAAATTGTTTCTTGGATTCTAATCATCATTTGGTCGAATAAAAGGTTGGAAAAAATCAAATAACCTTGTCAGATTATAATAATACTTCTACTAATTGATAATTTTAAGGGTGGTTATGAGTACATAGCATCTCCTAATTGATAAAATATGAGAATGAATAGTTTCTTGTTGTAAGTTGACCATGTGACTTATCTTCGTGTGAAATATTATCCACCTTTAACTCCTGGTGACTGTTGGCATGCCACCTAAGATAATCCTGTGTAGGTTCTTTAAATGTAGAGGATTTCATCACTATTTGAATCTAACTTGCAATATTTCCATCACATCACCTTGCTTGAGTTAATTGAGTTTGAAGCTATTGGAGTGTAATTTTAGCATTAGTTTCTTCTTGGTGAGCTCCAACAATTCTCCTCAACACTCTATAAATTAAATTCTCTATTATTCATCTACACAATGCTTATGCTTGCTTCCAGTATGTCAAGTTCATCGAGTGAAGTGGGTGTAGAGAGTGATTTCCTAGTTGTAGAGGTTATCAAGTGTAGTTTCATCCATAGGTTGGTGATAGACCAATTGAGAGGAATATTCTTGATCCACAGTGATGTGGAGGAAGAATTAATTCATAAAATTATTAGAAAGCACTTCATATCCCAAGTGCATATCCATAATGCTAGTCTGCTTGAGTGCTTCATGTATAGCATTGTATGCACCTCTGGAAGTTTCAGATGGGAGTTGTGAGCAGCTAAGTGTTTGGTTTATCCACATTATTTGTTACGTGTTGAAGATGCATTGACATGCCTCTTTGTTCATCCGCATGTGGGCCTAGTTGGTGATACAATTTTCATTGCTTTTGATTTGCGTAATGAACAAGTTGGTCAATCCATTTCCATGTTGCATGTTTTTCTAGAGAGCAATAATATGGAAACGTTCCACCACTACATCAAGTTCAATGATAACATAAATTCTCCCCTACATAGATAGAGTTAATGAAATAATTAATCAAGGCTATGAGAGTCCTCATATTCACTCTCTACGTCTCAATATCCTGTGTTGTTAAATCACCCTTTTTGGCAATGTAATACAAATTTTTTATCGATAAATATATAAATATATCTATCTTTTTGGATTTAAAATGCTTTGTGTTATGGAGATGCCTTAGAAATCCATTGTCTATTTTTTATGTTCACCACTTACAAATTTTTATTTTATGTCCACGGTGAATGACTTAATTTTCATGGATGAAAATATTCATTTCTTGCAAGAAATTCTTCTTTTCTACAAATGCATCCTTAATAATGAAGCAATTTTTGGCCTTGTATGAATTGGTTACTCATTTATGGGCAAGTTATCAGAATACTTCAGAGTCTTCCATTGTTATGAAAAATCACTCATATGCCACCGTATTGATAATCTGCTTATTAACCCTCATTCTTGTTGTGAAAAAGAACTTAGAGAGATAATCATGGTTTATTTTAAAGCCAAGGTGGGAATCAATATGTTTTGAGAACCCTATCGGGAACTGAAAAAGGTTTCAAAACTTTGTAAAATACTACCAAGTGTTAATTAATTTGATCTTCACCCATCCAATTCTCTTCTTCGGTGAAAGAATCCTTTTAATAATTGCTTGAACCTTAACTGACTTATCACAAAGACCAACATAGATTTTTGAAAACTAAGCTTGTCAGGTGAAGAGGGAGTTCTAAAACTATGTCAATATCCAATGTAGTTTTGAGAACTTAGTTTAAGACCAATGAAAGAAACTTTTAATTTGTGTAAATACCTTGAGGAATATTTTTAGAGAGGGGTAACTAAAAATGATGACAACTATCTTTGACTAGGGAAAAGGAATGTGAAGGATGAAGAAATGACCCAAACTTAAAATTTGGATACCAATCCCTTATTCATTGGGAAGCAAAGTCGAGATAATAAGTCATAGGACCATTCACACAAAAAACTAGACACACCCCAAAAATGGGCCTAAACTAAAATCAAAAGCAGGAAGACCAAAGAAAGAAAAACTTATTTACATGGTAGGGGGGAGCCTATCGATGAAAAAAATAAAAATTAACTATAAATATTCGTTGATAGGCTAGGAAAAGTATGACCCATGGTGTCTAAGAGAGACAAATGCACATCCTAACTACACATTTAAGAATAAAAACTAAAACATAAATGAATTACATAATGAGAGGTTGCCTACACCATTCCCTTTAAATTTATGGATTATATTTTGAATGAAAAGCTCCCAAGCCATTCCTTTAGCTACTCATCTGATTACATCAATTTTTAAAGTAGTCATCCAAGTGACAACAATAGAACTGCTTGGGAGTGAATTGGATGATGATGAGAAAATATAATTTTCTTCATCCCTACTATTTAATGTGGCTCTCCCATTGCTTAAAGTAATCTCTGAAAGGACAAAGGGATTATAGGTGTTTCCAGAATTACTCACTCTACTTTCCAGCTTGCAAATAAATGTGGATTTTGTTAAGAGTTGTAATTTTATGTGAAACTCTGATGTTATCCTTGTGAAATAAACTTTGAAGGTAATATTCTCAGCAGTACATGTTCCTACCCCCATTTTCCTTTCTTTTTGAATATCATTTTTAGGAGTGGGAATTTCTCCTCTTTTCTAACACTTCAAAGTGACGGAATGTAGAACTTCAAGTTCTCTTACATCATTTTCCTCAGTCCCTTTTTCATCTTGAGTAATTTGAACAAGCTACTCTAAAGGTGCCATGATTTCTCATATATCAAGACCAAGTGATTTCCCAACATCCTTTTGTGTCATGGTATCAACACCCACATTGCTATGGTTAAATAAATCTTCTTCATCCTCTAATTCAGCAGATTTTTCATCTTCCAGTCTTGAGTGTTCAATATAAACTTTACCCTCATTTCCCATCCTAAGGGAGTTAGAAGATTCACCCTGCTATGGTACATTTAATTCTAAAGAGTTAACCTTGAGTGGCTAATCATTTATTATAAAACTTAGGACCTCCCTCAGAATGAGGCTTGAACTTACGAGAGATTCGTCTTCAAGACATTCATGATGCCTTGCCAAATTTTCTTCTATTCTTATGGCTTCAACTTTTACTAATTCAAAATTTAATATGCCCCTTTTTCTTCAGACAAAATGAACTTTGGGAGGTAGGGAATACATGAAGGTAGTTGGACAATTTTACTTGTTGGGCCTATTGGAGCATGAAATTCAATTAAAAGATTTGATGAACCTATCACCAAAATTGTTGATGTTTTCTCTTTCATTTATTTATATATTGAAAAGGGTCCTCAAATGAGCTACTACATTAACCACAATCTCAAACCTCTCAAGAAACCTTCCTCTGAGAGTATTCCAATCTATAATGCACCCATTTTTGAGAAAAATGTACCATTCTATTGCTTGACCTTCCAATGATGCAATAAAAAGGTGCATAATCACATTTTCTTCAACAATTCCAAAGCTATCACATGCAATGGAAAAGGCATGTATGTGATCTTCAAGGTATTATGCATTTTCACCAGTGAATATAGGGAAATTCTCTCTTGATCCTTCAAGAAGAGGTGGGTAACTAGATGGTGCCAAGGGGCTGAAATTGGTTCCATAGGGTTGTGACGATGAAGAGGCCATCATAATAAATTGGTTGTAAGGAAGTAGTTTTTTTATCTAAAAGTCACCAATCTTTGAAAAGAGATAATGTTTTATTTTTCAATTAATTATGAGGTGGCTCTCTACGAGATGGTGGTGGATTTTGGTTCTGGTTGGGCCAAGGTGGCGAGTTAGGATTGTATACACCTAAAATTGGTCTGGAGAATTCCTATTAATTAAATACAAATTATTTGATTAATTATTCTAATTTCCTCTACTATTTAAATAAATAGAAATAATTATTTATATAGTTCACATTTAAATCTCATCTTACTTAAATAAAAAAAATTAAATACTTTGTTTGATTTAATTATCATTCACTTATTTTACTTTATCACATTAATCTTAAATTAATTAAATAGAGATCAAACACTTTATTTATTAATTTCCATATTCTTCTATTTAATTTAATAAACAACTTCTATAGTTCGTTTTATTAAATTATTTATCCCTCTTTTGCTAATTTAAATAAATCAAAAATATTTGAATAAAGGTATAAAGAATATTCCATCTATATTTCCTCAAAAATGAATTTGATATCCTATGTCTAATTTATGTCTAAAATATGTCAAAATTAATGCTTCGAAACTTCACGGGAAGTTTTAGAGACAAATTGGAGACAAATTCCAAATTCTTCTCTCAATCCTCCTCCATCAATCCTTCCTCTTCTCTTGCCTCGTGTTTTCATGGGTAGAGACAATCACCAAAATTCTCTCAATCTCCTCCATCTTTCACCATTAGATCCTCCAGATTGAATCCAAGCTTCTCAATTCCATGCCTATGCATTTCTACAGCCAGGAAATCTATAAATGCAACCTCATTGAACCAAGAAAAGGATCCGAAGAGTCTAACTTATGCACTCTTACTTTGTAGGAATTCAAGCATTCAAGCATCCAAGCATCCAAGCATCAAGCATCCAACATCCAACAATCAAGCTTTCATATCATGGTTGCCTCCTGTAGCTGCATTTATCTATTTCCATGTCAATTCATGCTAGTTTAGTTTCTTTATCATCTAGTATTATCATATCAAGCTCCATATCATTGCATTTAGCATCCATCTCATTCTTTGAATTTTCATTTTAACAATCATAGTGCTCACACGATCTAAGAGCCACAGTGATTTAATAAATCTTTGGAGATAGAGAACAATATGACGCTTTCAGTAGATTATTGCTTTGAATTGATTCATTTTTCTTAATCTTTGATATAATGTCATATTAAGAAGTTTTTTTTGCTTTACACCTTATTCACACTTACAATTTGGTGCCCACTATGGGGCATTAACCCCAATTTTATCAAATTTTCTGAAAAGTGTGGTGCAGCTTTCCGACATGTTTTGTTTCAGTGCTTTCGTTAAATACTATAGCACTTCCATGGAAAAGTACAGTGATTCTATACTCTTTTTCAGCACTTCCATGTTACTACAGTGCAACCGTAAAAAATTTCAGCGCTTTCGATTCTAGCACTTCCATGACCTATTGCAGCGCATCGGTGATTTAGCGCTTATGTGGCAAACTTTGACGCATTGGTGTCTTGTTTCAGCTCTTTGGAGTTATAGCACATCAGGTAAAATTTATATCACTTCAGTGGATTGTTCCAGCACATTTGTAATTTTTGTCTAGATCTGACGCGACCATGGCCAGATTTTAATTTTTTTTCACAGTTGGACTAAAATTTATCAATCCTAGGATAGTCACTTCTTGGTTTCTAAAATTTATCAATCCTAGGATAGTCACTTCTAGTTTCTAAAAATTATCAATCCTAGGGTAGTCACTTCTTGGTTTCTAAAATGTATGAATCCTAGGATAACCACTTTTTGTTTTCTTAAAGGCAATTTATCAATCCTAGAATAGTCATCACATTTTTACAGTATAAGTTAAAAAGAACAACATGATTTCTATGAAGCAACACCTTCACATAGATTAGAAAATTTCTTTTTGGGCTTAAAACACAACAAATTATATGTTGTGCTTGTGGTGATTAGGCTTATGCTTTCCCCTTAACTAGGTGACCAAAGTGTCAGATTCACCTTTTACTTCATTCTATTTATGCTTTGTTAAATCCTTTAGAAGGCTTGCCGTAGTGGGAAAAAGTACTCACCCTATAGGAACAACCTAAGTGGGAACATCTAAAGCCAAGGATTCCAAACCACTATAATAAAAATGTAAGTTGTTGATGAAAGTCCAACTTGACGGTAGTAAGCAAGATAACCATCCCCAAAATCTTTGTTCTAAAGATTGGGAGGTCTCCTAAGGGTGTTTATCTATTTGTTGCACCGCACAGAAGCCCTATCTACGAACCATAGAATAGTATCTCACCGAGTCAATATCCAAACATTTTCATAATCACAGTGCAAGGGGAGGGAAGAATCTTCCCCCAAGACACTGACCATATAATTTCCAAGGACCGTTTTCTCAGAGGATGAGAAATCCAACTCTGAGTACACACCTAGAAATGACAAAAACATAGGCACCCTCTAAGAGGTGACACGACTGTGTGTGTCTACACAATTTCAAGATGTGGGTTGTGACTATAACAATGACCTATTTGTCCTTAAGTGTGAGTCTGTTTGATTTATGTACAATTTTCAAAGCAACCCGTAAAAATCAATAAGGACCATTCGTGGTTCTTGAACATACACGATCTATTCAGTTTTAAAAAATTATTCACAATTTCTTGTTGTGTTTTCACAAAAATCATCAAAAATCAGATTAAAGATCATCCTGAAAGCCACAAAGTCAAGTTAGATCATAAACTCCATGCTTCGAAATGGAAGTCCACCACATTTTTCAAGACAAAATTCAAAATCACAACACCCAAGGAACCTTTGAGTTATCGAAATAAATTAAAAAGAGGACGTTTTCTATATCAAAATTGAAAACTCATATTACAACATAGAACATTCATCCACATATATCACGATTTTGCTAGGGGTCACACTTTAGATTACGTAGTAGAACCACTCTATTCATGAGCCTTCTTCCAAAGAAGAGCTCTCACTCAATATCACAACCGTAGTTAGCGCATACATCATTTTTATTTTCCACAATCCATGATACAGTATGCCACAAGGCCAGATCAGATTTTACAATAGAGAGTCATAAAAGTCCTATTTTTAATGCACTGGAAATTTGTTTCAACACTTTCGGGTGTTGTTTCAATGCTTCTGTCAAGATAGCGCTTCCATCAATTTTTGCAGCGCTTTCAAGAATTGTTTTAGTGCTTCTGTCAAGATAGCGCTTCTATCACCTATTTCAGCACTTCAGAACTCTATTCTAGAGCTTCTGTGAAATAGCGCCTCTATCCTCTGTTTTAGCACTTTCAAAATAGAGAGTTCAAAAATCTTACCAGTCAGTCTGTCTGTCATTTATCCATAGTTTTTATAAAAAAAAAAATTCCTTTTATCAGAATTACTGTCTAGAGACCGAAATCAGAAAGGTTTATACAAATTTCCAATCTTATCAACTAAAACAAGATCTTGCAAATTAGAAGTGTCAAATCAAAATACACAATCAATTACTACACTGAAGTTTCATCATCAGGATACTATCATCCTTTATCATGAAACCAAGTATAGTAATCAAATTTTTAACATAGTCTCATCAATAAGATCAATCATCTTATTTGAATTTGTTAAAAATTCAATTGAAATTTTTCCAACATAGAAGGTCAACATTTCAGAAGAAAGCATAAAAAATTATATGCCAATCTTCACTAGGTCCCAAAAATAGAGATTCTTAGAGAAAGAACTTGAAACATCCCAAACAATGGCAGAGAAAAATCGATGGAACAATCTGAACCACAACGATAAGAACAAAAAAACTCCATAGGATATTCAGACAGCTCAACAAGATCCCAAGTTCCATAAATTTATGGAAAAGATCTTAGAACAAGATATGGAGAAGTATCTTTTGATGTTGGCTGAATCAGGTGCCAAAATTCCCAAGGACTTTGACGTGAATCGTCTAAAGGAAGCACCTAGAACAAGTGAGACTGAAATATTGCAACCTACACAAACAATAGATCCAGTTGCTGCTTTGACATCTCAAATGCAAATGTTACAACAACAGATACAAGATATGACGAAAGGGAGTACCAAAAGGTATGCAATACATGACATTTTTCCTTATCCTTTTGACACAACAATTGGCCTAATACCTTTTCCAAGACATTGATAATTCCCAAAGTACGACAAGTACAATGGAAGAATAGATCCAATAGATCATATCTAGGAGTTCAAAACAATGAGCCTTGAGTTTTCCCAAGAGGAAACTTACTTAATGAGCTTATTCCCAAGAATTTTGGGAGGTACATGTATGGAGTGGTTCTCAAAGCTACAACCAAGGATCAAGAATTTTGAGGAACTTGTCAACAAGTTCATCTCCCAATACTCATTTAACATCCAAAATGATGTTACAATAAAGGATCTTTACAACCTAAAACAAAACAAAGGAGAGATGTTCTTGTCTTTTTCACAAAGATGGCGATGACTATTCGCCAGATATCCTAGATCCATTCCTGAGGAAGAAAAGATGGAGTTGTTCATTGACAACTTGATGGAGGAAATGAGTTATAGACTAGAATTACAATGTCCTCCCACATTCGAAAAAGTAATAGAAAATGGTCTTAAAATTGAGGAAGCACTAGTCAAAAGAGGATTTATCAAGCATTTCAACGATAAAATGAATAACACAAGTAACTCCTCCAATCAATACTCAAGCAACGACAAGCCAAAACTTTGGCAAAAGAATCAAAACACAACTATCAATGAAACAATGAATGATTCCCAAAATGTCAAACCAGTTTTTAACTTGAAAACATCTACATCAAAGAATCAAAACAATGATCAAACTATCAAGTCGAATATCATGCAAAGCTACGAGATCATAAAAATAGAGTCATATCAGAAACCCTCAAATCGGCATAGGTTCACACCCATAGGCCAAACAATAGAATCAACAATGAAATAATTAGTCACCAGTGGCCTTATCACTGCACGGGAAGCCCGATTCTGGGATCCAATGGTCAAACCACCATGGTGGAATAACGCAAATTACTGCAGCTTCCATAATATCAAAGGTCACAAAACCAATGATTGTATGGAGTTGAAGCACACAATACAAGACTTGATCGACAACAATAAAGAATATGTGGAAACACCCCAAAACAGTAATGATCATTCAACCCTCAAAGACCCTTTGCCAAAATATGAAAAAGGAGCATCATCATCTTCAAACAAAAAAGGTAAGAACATTAACCGTGTCTATGACAAAACAATCTCTTGTTTATCTGAAGTAGCAAGTGATCATATAGTTGGTCATGACATTAACAAACTCAACATCGACAACCCTACCCCTTTGGATTTTCTCCCAAGCATACAAAACTCTGAAAATCAAATCAATGTCTTAAAAATCAAAGACCATCAAGAACATCAACCATCAAATGTAATGACTAGGGGGCAATCCAAGGTGGTGTTAAAGGGAGTTGGATCTACACATGCGGTTCCACCTCCATCTCGTTATAATATTTTCGATCAACTGCAAATCATTCCTGCACAAATATCGATACTAGAACTCCTTAAAATGTCACCATCATATAAGGAAGTTCTAAAACAAGCACTAGTAGCCACTATGGTACCAACAAATCTAAATGTTTTCCAATTCCAAGCTATGGTGGGACATTTAAATACCCTGCATTGTCTATCATTCTCTGAACATGATGATGTCTCACTAAATCATCCCCATAATAACGCACTCCATATAGAAGTCTTAATCCACAATCATCACGTCAAGAGAGTCTTAATAGATGGGGGAGCTAGTTTGAACATTTTCACTCTCAAGTTAATCTGTGCGCTAGGGTACTCTGATGACGCTATCAATGCCCGAAGAAAAATGACTATCAAAGCATATGATGAGGAGGAAAGATTGTCCAAAGGATTAATTGTGTTACCCATACAAGTGTGGCCTATGATGAAATACATAGCATGTCAGGTTTTGGAAAAAGAGCTAACATACAACATACTCTTAGGGTGACCATGGATCCATGAAATGCAAGTTGTACCATAAACATATCATCAATGTTTGAAATTCCCAATACATGGACAAGAGGTGAGTATATCTGTTGATTATAGTCATCCCCAACATTGTGACACAATTAGAATCTCCCAAGATACTTTGGTGCCTCACAACAGGGAAGCATTTGCTTCAAAATCATCCAGAGAAGAAAAGCATCCAAGTCTCACCACCAAGTGGGTAGAAAAGAAGAATAAAGGAAAAGAAACAAGTCCTGTTGAAACTCAATCAATAGATAATCTGGATGCACAAAATTCTTCATCACAAAAATTTCAAGAGAAATTCCAACCGATGGACAAGGGCATGGGAACATATTCTATGGAGAAATCACTTAACTTATCACAATTAATGCCATCTCCTAAGACCTATGGTCAACCATCTATGATAAAGCCTCAAACATCATTACTGGTCACAGTTCTTGTAGAAAGGTTTGTCAAAAATGGTACCATAAAGGATGAGTAGGACAATAAAGCGATCCTATATTTGCTATACAAAGATGAGGAACCCTCAACATCCAATATCAGTCTCAAAAATGTCAATATTAACACTAATAAATACAGAAAAGGAAAAGCTATTTTTAAAAAAATGGGTTATGAAGGACAAGGACTTGTGGGATTAAGAAAGCATGGAATCATAGAGCCTATTCAGCCCCTCACTCTCCACTCAAAAGAGAAAACGGGACTCAGATACTCTAGTGAAGAAAAATAGGAACTGACAAAGAAGACTATGGAAAGAATCCTTCAACTTAGAAATAGCTACGAGAAATATTCAAATGAATACAAGTGGGATTCATGTTTCGATGTATCTTTCACTGATATTCATATTGATGTCATCCAACAATATACACCTACACATGAGGAGGGCCAAGGTTCTGGGTCAAGATCATTCATAGCAGGATCATAAAATATCGATGACTCGAGTGGGGATGAACAAACCTCGAGTGAACTAGAAAATCTTGAAGAGGGTACCATCATCGACCTCAATATTCCAATAAACAACTATGATAAAATGGTTGTCCAAACCCTTACATCCATCAACTGAAATGAATCCAATGACCTCATGCCATTAATCCATCCTAAACTAATTGACTAGGAACCTGTTGAACGTCTAACCATGCCAAGATTTGCAGACGATGATGCCATCGTAAATTTCATGTCATACCGAGCCTGGTACAATTTCCATCTATAATACTCATAACAACATGACTCGATAGGAGGGTGTCAAATCTTCCAGTTGAAAAATTGAAAACAGGGAAAATAGATCTAATGGTGAAAACCATTCTATGGCATCATTAGATCTAGAAAAAGAAAAAATAAAGAATGCATCTAATGTTGAAAACCTTTCTAAGGCACTGAAAGATGGAAGATTTGACACTCTTCTAGAACATTATCATGAGCAATCATCAGTTTTGGTAGAACCAACATAGTCTGTGAACATCGACATGAAGGAAAAGGCAAACATCCTACATCTCATAGAATCCATGACAACTCAAGAGAGACCTAAATTTATCAATTTTTGTAAAGAAAGAAACATCAACTTCACTTGATCATATTTTGATATGTCAGGCTTAGATCCAAATCTACTCATGCATCATTTTTCTTTGTCCGTAGGTATCAAGCCTTTCAAGAAAAATATGAGAAAAATGCATCCACATATCGCATTGATGGTAAAAACAGAGCTAAAGAAATTGTTAGATGCTGGATTCATACTATCTATAGGCTATGTCGAGTAGATATCAAACCTTGTACCTATTTCAAAGTTGAACAATAGCATCGGGATATGTATGAATTTCAGGGACCTAAATAAAGCATGCCCGAAGGATGATTTTCCGCTACCAAATATAGACATCATTGTGGACTTGATGACAATGCATTCTATGTTGTCAATCATGGATGGTTTCTCTCAGTACAATCAAATAAAAATAGCTCCAGAAGATTAGGAAAAGACGGCTTTTATATGTCCATGGGGAACCTTCTGATGGAATGTCATGTCGTTTGGTCTGAAAAACGCAGGAGCCACCTATCAAAGAGCAATGACGACAATCTTCCATGATATGATTCACACCTTCATGGAGGATTATGTGGATGACATCTTGGAAAAATATTGTACAAGGGACAGACATCTACATATCCTAGACAAAATCTTCACACAGCTAGAGAAATTCAATGTCAGGTTAAACCCCAAGAAGTGTGTCTTTGGGGTCATATTAGAAAAACTATTGGGATACATTATCTCACAAAAAGGAATTGAAGTGGATCTAGCAAGAGTCAAAGTGATAATGGAGATGCCACCTCCTAAGAATATCAGTCAACTTAGATTACTACAGGGAAGGCTCCAATCGATCAGAAGATTTATCTACTAGCTGGTGGACAAGAGTCACCCATTTAATCACCTTTGGCATAAAAATATAGTTTTGAAGTGGGATGAGAAGTGTGAAACAACATTCAATCAAATAAAACACTATCTAATGTCACCACCCATTCTCATTCCACCAACAAAAGGAAGACCTTTGATAATGTACATTGCTACAACAGATATCTCTTTGGGGGCACTATTAGCACAAGAGGATTATGAAGGAAAAGAACATGCCATCTACTATATCAATAGAACTTTAAATGGGTATGAAATAAACTACACTTTCATAGAGAAGTATTTCTTGGAAGTAGTGTTTGCTACTCAACAACTGAGACATTATATGTTGACCCATACAATTAGGTTAATAGAAAAGATTGACCCATTAAAATATCTACTCAGTAAATCTGCCTTAACAGGTAGACTAGCAAAGTGGGTCATGCTATTAAGTGAATTTGACATTCAATATGTGGAAAGAAAATCCATCAAGGGCCAAGCAATCACTGAACAATTTTCTAAGGCTCCTTTACCAGATGATTGATTAATGACAATGGAGTTTCCAGATGCAGACATTCTGATAGTAATGCCCCAACAATGGGTATTATATTTTGATGGATCATATACACAATGCAGATCAGGAGTAGGGATTTTGTTCATCTCTCCCCAAGGACACACCATTCCAAAATCATATAGACTTATGTTTCAGTGTATAAATAATGTGGCAGAATATGAAGCATTAATCATTGGGGTCAAAATAGCAATTCAATGGAAGATCACAGACTTATAGGTATATGGGGACTCTCAACTAGTCATTAATCAAGTGAATGACGAGTATAAAAAAAAAAATGAAAATTTGATGCCCTACAAGCAACAAATAGATGATCTGAAATAATCCTTTGTGAGTATCAAGTTTGATCAAATTCCAAGGGCAGAGAACAAAGCTGTGGATGCTATGGCCACAATTGCTTCATTATTACAATTGTCAAAGAAGCATGTTTGTTATGAGTTTATGGTAGAACAAGTATCATGTCCTTCCCATAATAATTCAGAATCCGCTGCCATATGCCATCTAGAAACCATTGAAACCTCCATCTATGATAAGACCTATGCTTACCTGAAAGATGATAGCCTTCCTCCTGATCTTTCTAGGAACCAAAAACGAAACTTCATCCTCCAATCCGCACGACATACTTTAATCACCAACATACTTTATCGTCGAGGTCTTGATGGTACCTTACTCTGATGTCTAGAACACGATGAATCTGAAATGACCCTACGAGAGGTTCACGAGGGTATTTTTGGTACTCATTCGAGTGGGATAAATCTAGCCAAGAAACTCCTCTATTTAGGATATTATTGGCCATGCATGGAGAAAGAATCCTATCAGTTTGTTAATAAATGTCAAAAGTGTTAGATTCACAACAATCTGATTCATGCACTAGCACAAGAAATGCATCCCTTCACATCAACATGACCTTTTTTTCAACAGGGTCTAGATCTGGTAGGAAAAATAAATCCTACTTCATCAAATGGACACAAGTTAATTATCACAACTACGAAATATTTTACAAAATGGATAGAAGAAGTGCCTCTTACAACCATCACTGGGAAGCAGATCTCCTATTTTATCCTGAATTACATAATCCCTCGGTATGGAATCCCTCAATCCATTATCACTGATAATGGACAACCTTTGAAAAATCAAGATGTCCAAAAACTATGTGAAAAGTTCCATATCCAATATTGTTTTTCAACACCATATTATCCTTAAGGGAATTTCCAAGCAGAGGCCTCGAACAAAACAATAATCAAAATTCTCAAAAAGATGGTTAACGATGTTGGACGTGATTGGCATGTTCAACTCAATCCTGCACTATGGGCCTACATAATGAGTATCAGAACACAAACAAGAGCTACTCCATATGCCTTGGTATATGGATCAGAAGCCATATTTCCCATTGAATTTGAGATTTCATCCCTTCATGTATCACTTAGAGGGATCATTTTAGATGAAGACTATAGGGTATCTAGATTGCAAGAACTAGAATTGTTAGATGAGCATCGTCAACACGCTATCAATCATCTAACGACTTATCAACAGAGGATGTCAAGAAGTTACAACCATAGGGTAAAACCGAGGGTCTTTCAAGTTGGTGACTTGGTACTAAAGGAAAACCCTATGAATCAACAAGACAGAGAGAAGAAAGGGAAATTTTAGCCTAACTAGCTTAGTCCCTTTTTCATCATATCAGTATATGGATCAGGGGCATATCAGCTATCAACGTCAGAAGGGGATTTGTTTGATGAACCTATCAACAGTATCCATCTCAGAAATTTCTATGCTTGAATCTCCTAGTGCACGGGTCAAACCTCTAAAAATGGTTTCCTTGATGAAAACCTGGCAAACAGGCATCTTGGCAATGCAAAAATACAAAAAAAAAAAAATATATACAAAAAGAAAAAGAGAAAAATTAGAAAAATACACAAAACAAAGAGTGTAATCAAAGCATATGGTGAAAACCTGGAAACATGCATCGTATGTGATTCTAAGGTCGGCTTTCCCATCTATTTTGAAACATATCGAGATCATTAATCTAGCAATCTGTACTTATTCATATCATGTTAGTAGTCTTGCCATCTTTACATCCATATCAAAATCATTTTCACATAGTCAAGTGTCACTCCAAAGCTTGAGGGCAACATCTAGATATCACTAGGGGCAACAAAAACATCAATTTCACCAAAGGGAAAACAATAGTATGGTAGGAAAATGAAAGCAAAGATCAAAGCACAATACCAATCACCATCAAAGAGGAATCAAACAATTGTATCGTATCGAAAATCCAAAAACATGTCAAAAAGTTAGTCTAGAAAGGAAAAAATCCAAAAAATACATAGGTCTGTGTCAGTCAAACTACGTGGTCTCTGCATGTGTAACATAGGCAAGGCTAGTCTTTGATCAGCCCCCGAGACCCCTAAGATAAGTTAATAGGTTAGGTCTTTGGTCAAAATCTCAAAAATCCAAAAAACAAAAAAAAAACATCACAAAATCAAGATGGATGATCTAAAATCTGAATAATGATTGAAACACTCTAAGTAAAAAAATGGATACATTGAATTTTTTATTATCATTTCTCTGGAGTAACTCATTGATGTATTGAACTAGAGAAACAAGGAAGAAGAATGATGTTTTTATTATCTGTTCTTTGTAAGTTAATCATATAAATGTATGAATTGTCGGGGGATGTGCTATGCAAATGTATCACCGATGACATTGAGAATTCACACATTGAAATGATTAATCACTACCTATTTATGCAATGAATGCTCAGGTCATCTCGGTTCAATCATACCTAGATGCTTGTGTTCACTTGCAATATCAAAAATCATGAAAGAAATACTCAGGTCGTCATTGGTCTAACACATACTATTGACACTTGTATTCACTTTCCACATCCAATAAAAGCTCTATGATGACAAAAAGCACAAAAGTACTATTAAAATGACAATGGTTTTGCATATAGTTTCATGTTAAAATTAGATTGCATTCATCATAAATTCATTTATCTGCAGATTATTTTTTGCATAAAGGGTACCAATCAATAATTATCTTATCTACAAATAGACTGAGTATACTTGACATTAATCCAAAAATCACAAAAAACATGTAACATCATCATCTCATCATTTAGTTTCGTCATTTCATCATTCATGCATTTCTCCATCACATTAAATTATGCATTAAATTATACCACACATACATCATTATCATTTTACCATAAACATTCATTCCATTATCATCCATCAACATCATATGCATTTAATCACTTATTAAACCCATACATCATTTATCATCCATACATTTCATCACGTTTAAAAATACAATTTATGTCATTGTTATCATTATATCATCCATTATCATTCATCATAAGATCATTTTTCATCATTATCACATTAACATAAAAAGCATTTATCCATTCATCAATACATTTTTATCACATTTAATCATTCATATAGATCATCATTTCGAGATTCATACATCACATCATACATGCATGTATCATATATCCTACAAGTACATTGATCATTCATCACATAAAATAAAAGCATTTATCATTACATTATCACATTTGAAATAAAATCATTCATATAGAACATCACATTTTGCATAATCACATAATAAATACATCCATCACATAGAAATCATAAATCGTCATAAAATCACATCAACTACATCTCATTTATATATACCATCAGTGTCAAGTATACAATGAAGTCTGAAAATGCATCATCAAAAATGAGCTACAATCGTAGTAGACATCATGTCTCAAAAAGGAAAATCTCAATAGCATCTACGATCTGCTACTACCAGAATGTGTAGGTCCAATGAGACCAATACCACCACCACCCTCGAAAGAACCAGGATATATGGGATCCCTACGTGGAGGTTGTGTCACTTCCTCACTATCCCAGTATGCGTCCATCCAGATCTCAACAGGGCATAGCTAACTCTGCAATCAACAGGCACTGCATCATGATATCTGCCCCGATAAAACTCAACCTCTCGGCTAGCTCGCAAAACCTCTCTCATATAGTCTCCCACTGAGGTACCATCGGCCACTCTATGTAGGGTCTCAGTTGTCTCATGTGCCCTCTTGGCAATCTGATTAGCAC
The DNA here is from genome assembly GCA_007115665.2 of Sequoiadendron giganteum. Taxonomy (NCBI): domain Eukaryota; kingdom Viridiplantae; phylum Streptophyta; class Pinopsida; order Cupressales; family Cupressaceae; genus Sequoiadendron; species Sequoiadendron giganteum. The sequence goes on along the minus strand of CM021101.1, from coordinate 339,472,279 downwards.
TATCTCACTCAACTATCAATGTGGCAACCTGAGTCTGTACAGTGGCCAACTGTCCCTAAACCTGCACTAGAGCCTGAGCATGAGCCTAAGCCTGAGCCTGCATCTGTGTCTGCATCTAAATAAGTAAACCTCGAGCTTGTACCAACTGTCCCTGCAGCATCTAAACCTATGTCTGAAGGCCTGCAATCTCTCTCTAGTGGTCCATAGATGGTATTGTCACTACTCGCCTCTTGCGAGGCCTACTGGATGACAGACCACTACTGAATGGTCCTACCCCTCCACCCCCTCCATTGCCACCATCACTGTCATCATTGTTGCTATCATCACCACCCCTCTCCATGCTACTGCCTGATGGAGTACCACCCTGAATATCTGCAGAACCCTCGGCCACAACCTCCTCTATAGGTAACGGTGATGGCTCATCTGAAATGGTGATGCGAGAATGTGGAACCAAAGCCAAGAATGTAGTGTACTCCTCTATAACCGGTGCCCTAGCAATGTCTCTACGCATGTCCCATTGTGATGGCTGCAGTGCCCTATATCCCTCTACTAGAACATCATATGAAAAACAGGGCCCCCAATCAAGTATATCACATCGTCGCCTAGCATAGTAGGCTACCCTTTGTGGCATACACTGAACAATGCCATACGGCTTGTACACTCGATGTAGAAAAAATCTCTCTAATACAAAGGGGGTTCGGCCAATAAAATAAGTGGAATCATAGAGATACCCCAACACAGCATTGTCCTCATCCCACTGCTCACAGTTTAAGTATGCCCACTAGGTAACAGTCTCTGTGTCATCAAAAACCCGCCTCCAATGCTCCAACTTACCCATCGGGGCCTGGGTAAGCCAACCTCTATATCTAAACACATATAGTCTGCCTATTGGTCTATTTGCCACTGGAAATGGCTGAGTAATAGAAAAGTGCTCCCATGCCCACACCTATAATAGGGTCATCCCTTCCGATAAGCTACATGCCCCAAGGTACACAACTGAGTGAAGATCATGATAAAGATGTGCCAACATGCACATCCCCCATGCATATCTCATACCATGTACAATCATGCTATCTAGAGTCCTACCCCAATCCACGAGGAATCCCTTTGACCTATGATCAGGGCAAAGGAAACCTCCAATAAATCCAACAGGCACTGCTAGTAGTGTTGCGTATGAGTTGGATATCCTCCTCCATTGGATGCTCGGACCCTCAATATCCTGATCCTAAAATACTCCACGGAGAGCATCTCTACCACTAGTACCATGAGAATCATACACTACGATCTCCCCCATGAATGGAATGCGCAAAATCTGCCACACATCCACGGGTGTGACCATCATCTCGCTGGTGGGTAAATGAAAGGTCTTGTGGTCACTGTGCCAACTCTCAGCCAAAGTAGTCAAAAGACCTCGATTAATCCTAATCTGGGGCATGTCAAGTAAACTAGTCAAGCCGCATTAACTTTTAATCTGAATCTCATCTGGTGTCAGATGTGGTATCAAGTCTATAGTCCAAGGAAACCTCTCTTGCATCTAGAGAGTACCCAGCTCCTCCTATCATCATAATGAAAAATCTACAATCAGTGCACTATGTCTAGAAATCAAAAGGCATTCTACTATCAAGTCCAAATCCAAAAATTGGTATGAATTTTTTGATCAAAATTCATGGGCGAATATCAACAAACCTCACCTATCATGAGGTTCATCAAACATTATCTAATCTCGCCTATCATGAGATTATCAGATAATGAATCATTTCCTCGCCTATCGTGAGAGTAAGTCTTATTTAAATAATCAAACTCCAACATCAAGAATTTGGATTATCAATCATACCAATCCAAAGAATGGACATGATCAAAATTGATGAAATCAGGGTTTACTAAGTCAAAATATGCAATTCTGACATGGATGCGCTAAAAAAGGCATCCAAAGCGCTAAATCTCAAAAGTGCTACTTTAACAGTCAAAGGCGCTAAATCAGGCACCCAAAGTGCTAAATCTCAAAAGTGCTACTTCAACACTCTGATGCGCTATAATAGGCACCTGAAGCACTATTTTACCCTAAGCGTTGTTTTACCAGAAATGCTAGAACAGACCATGAAAGCGCTAATCTACCAAATCAAAGCGCTAGATCTCTCTAAGCGCTAAAATCTAGAATCAAAGCGCTAAAAGCAACTACCTAAGTGCTAAATCATTGAAAGAACTACTTTATCCTATGGAAGTGCTAGAGAATTTAACGCATGCGCTAAATCTCAAAGCACTAAACTACCTAGTGAAAGTGCTACAACACGGCTTGAAAGCACTAAACTAAGCAAAAAATGCCTAAAGCAATAAAATGCATAGAAAACAAAAGTGCACAAAAAATGAGGAGGATAATGGGTACATACCAGAGGTCCATATGCGGCCGACCATCAGTGGTGTCGAACGCGCTTGAAATGGTGAGTGTGGTAAGGGATTGGCATCCTGCTCTAGCTGGCTGAAATGTCTCTCTCACAAGATTTGCAAACTCAAAAAGTACAAATGGCTTTGAAAATGACCTTTTAGACTATATATAACTTTGGAAAAGGTATTTTTGGTGGGTTTTATTATATTTTGATTAATTTTATTCATGAAATTAATTGAAATTCATCTTTGGGCTATATTTCTTCATCATTTGTCGAGAAATAAATTATTTCATCATCAAATCATCATGGAATCGTTAGAAAATCAGAAAAAATTCTAAAAATTCTAAAAATCATCAAATCATTAATTTATCTCCCAATGGGGCATATTATCAGCAATCATCTGAAAATCAATATTTGGGGCATGTTTGGGGCATACAAAATTATTTTTTTATCATCGATCCTGGCAGTAGCAGCAAAATTTTCTTCGAAGCAACGCGTAAACACATCACTTCGAAGAGGGGCAAAATGTATACACCTAAAATTGGTCTAGAGAATTCCTATTAATTAAATACAAATTATTTGATTAATTATTCTAATTTCCTCTACTATTTAAATAAATACAAATATTTATTTATATAGTTCACATTTAAATCTCATCTTAATTAAATAAACAAAATTAAATACTTTGTTTGATTTAATTATCATTCTCCTATTTTATTCTATCACATCAATCTTAAATTAATTAAATAGAGATCAAACACTTTATTTATTAATTGCCATATTCTTCTATTTAATTTAATAAACAACTTCTATAGTTTGTTTTATTAAATTATTTATCCCTCTTTTGCTAATTTATATAAATCAAAAATATTTGAATAAAGGCATAAAGAATATTCCATCTATATTTCCTCAAAATTGAATTAGATATCCTATGTCTAATTTATGTCTAAAATATGTCAAAATTAATGCTTTGAAACTTCATGAGAAGTTTTGGAGACAAATTCCAAATTATTCTCTTAATCCTCCTCCATCGATCCTTCCTCTTCTCTTGCTTGGTGTTTTCATGGGTAGAGACAGTCACCAAAATTCTCTCAATCTCCTCCATCTTTCACCATTCAATCCTCCAGATTGAATCCAAGCCTCTCAATTCCATCCCTGTGCATTTCTACAGCCAGGAAATCTATAAATACAACCTCATTGAACCAAGAAAATGATCTGGAGAATCTAACTTATGCACTCTTACTCTGCACGAATTCAAGCATTAAAGCATTAAAGCATCCAAGCATCCAAGCATCCAAGCATCAAGAATCCAACATCCAACAATCAAGCTTTCATATCATGGCTGCCTCCTATAGCTACATTTATCTGTTTCCATGTCAATTCATGCTAGTTTAGTTTCTTTATCATCTAGTATTATCACATCAAGCTCCATATCATTGCATTTAGCATCCATCTCGTTCTTTTGAATTGTCATTTTAACAATCATAGTGCTCACACGATCTAAGAGCCATAGTGATTTAATAAATCTTTGGAGATAGAGAACAATATGACGCTTTCAGTAGATTATTGCTTTGAATTGATTCATTTTGCTTAATCTTTGATATAATGTCGTATTAAGAAGTGTTTTGTGTTGTACACCTTATTCACACTTACAAGGATAATGCACAATCTCAATTCTTAGAAACCTCTCGATCGCGAGTCTTGGCGGGCATTACACACGTTCTTCTTTTTCTTCAAGCACAAAACTCACTCTCATATATTATGATGCACCCCTTCAATACTGCCACACAAGTCTATTCAATTGAGAGATGATGTATTCTTATTCTAACATAACAAAATCTAGACCTAGCTACAAAATAGAAAAGATATTCTCAAGGGGCAACACCATATTTTCTCATGATATGGATAAGGAAAATTATGAATGTCTTTACAAAATTATTCCTAGTAGAGTCACCAAAATCTATTAGTGAACATATTTGTCCTTTACAATATTAAATATAAAATGACTCTATAATTCCCAAGAAGGACCAATCAATTCAAAATAGTTGGAGAGATTACCATTGCATTGATAATCTTCCTCTAAATTTTAATTGAGGTACAACTCCCTCTTCAAATATAATTTTTATTTTTTGAAAATATATAAAATGGGGGCATGCTTTTGACTAGAAAATAGGAAAGGAAAAAACTAACACCTATTCATAGCCAAGAGATAGATGTGAATAGAACTGCTTTAAACTTAAAGAAACTACTCCAATGCTGAAATGGACTAGAAAACAATAAATATCATGGCTCACAAACCAAACTAACAATTCTTGTTGACTCGACTCAACACAATCTTAATCATTCACTATAAATAAAATGAATTAAACACCACTAAATAGCATGCCCTCATAGGGAAGGAATATCTAAATGTTCATCTAAGCTCACATAATTATTCATAAAAATAAGCATTCAATTCAAAATTTACTGGACACAGACAATAAATATTCATAGCAATGAATTAAAACTATAAAATTTGATCCTTCTATTATGATCAATTATCACTCATGCATCACAGTTTAAGGGGGATCAAAATGTCAGACCCCTCCAATGTCTAAATATGAGATATTTAAAATTTAACAATTTAATGGTTAGGATTTCTTGAAAATTGATTCTTGGATGCTAACTATCATCTGGATGAAGAAAAGGTTGGTCGACTAACTAACCTTGTTATATTATGACAACACCTCCATTAATTGCTAATTTTAAGGATGGTTATGATTACATCCCATATCCAGATTGATAAGATGGGAAAATGAATCATTTCTTTTTGAAAGAAGACCACATGGCTTATCTTCATGTGAAATACCAGCCACCTTTAACTTCCAGTGACTACTGGAATGCCACCTAAGATCATCCTATGCAACTTCTTTAAACACAAAGGATCTCATCACTGTTTGAATTTAACTTAAAAAATTTCCATCACATTGCCTTTCTTGAGTTAATTGAGTTTGAAGAAATTAGAGTGTAATTTTAACATTAATTTCTTCTTGGTGAGCTCCACCGATTCACCTCCATCACCTTATAAATTTTTTCCACTATTCATTTGCACAATGCTTATTTTTTCTTCTAGTATGTTGATTTCATCGAGTGAAGTGGTCGTGGAGAGTAATTTATTGGTTTTAGAGGGTATTGAGTGTAGTTCCATTCATAGGTTGGTGATATACCAACTAAGAGAAATATTCTTGATCTACAATGATGTGGAGGAAGAAGTAATTTTTAAACTCATTGGTGAGCACTTCATATCCCAAGTGGACATTCATAATGACAATCTTCTTGAGCGCTTCTTGTATAACATCGTGCACACCTCTGGGATTTTCATATGGGGGTTATGAGCTACTGAGCATTTGGTTCGTCTTTGTTATCTATTATGTGTTGAAGACACCCTGATAGGAATCTTCATTCATCTGCATGTGGACCTAGTTGGTGATGCAATTTTCATCACTTATACGTTATGAAATGAATGGGATAGTCAAGCCATTGCCTTATTATGTGCTGGTCTTGAGAGAAACAATATGGAAACATTCACCCACTATGTTGAGTTCAATGAGAACATGTTCTCCCCTATGCAGATAAAGGACATGCAAGAAGTAATCGAGGCTATCAGAGTCCTCATATTCACTCTTTTCATCTGAATACCTTATGTTGTGAAATCACCCTTTTTGGAAATGTATTACATAACTTTTATCAATAAATATATAAATATATCTATCTTTTTGGATTTAAAATGCTTTGTGTTATGGTGATGCCTTGGAAATCCTTTGGTTTTTTTTTATGTTCACCACTTACAAGTTTTCATTGTATGCCTATGGTGAATGACAAGTAGTTTTAATGTATGAAAATCTTCATTTCTTCCAAGAAATTCTTCTTTTCTACAAATACATCCTTGATAATGAAGTAATTTTTGACCTCATATGCATTGGTTACTCATTTCTAGGAAAGTTCTCAGAATACTTCAGAGTCTACCATTGTTATGAAAACCCGCTCATATGTTGCCTCATTGATAATCCACCTATTAACCCTCATTATTGTTATAAAAGACACTTAGAGAAATAATTATGGTTTATTTTGAAGCCAATGCAGGGATGAATAGGTTTTGAGAACCTTGTTGGGAATCGATAAAGGTTTCAAAACTTTGTGAAACACTGCTAAGATTTAATTACTTCGATCTTCACCCATCCAATTCTCTTCTTCGATGAAAAAATAATTTTAATAACTGTTTGACCCTTAGTCAACTTATCACAAAGACCACCAAATGGATTTTCAAAAAAAATCTTATCGGGTGAAGAGAGAGTTCTAAAACCATGCCAGTATCCAATGTAGTTCTAAGAACTTAGTTTAAGATAGATGAAAGCAACTTTTAATTTTTCTAAGTACCTTGAGGGAATTTTTCTAGAGAGGGGTAATTGAAAATTACAACAACAATCCCATTTGGAAGTAAGGTATGTAGGTAGTCTAGGAAATGAAGGATGCTCCCAGTACTCAAGAGTTTAGGGACGGGGATTAGGACATGTCTAATAAAGATCATGTAAATTTGATTTATAATAGAAGAATTAATAATTAAATATTTTTTTGATTAAGAGAAGGGCTAAAATATCTATCATAAAGATTAAGATAAAATATGTTCTTTGTATACTCATAAGCAATCTTGGATGGATTCACTTGACTCCTCGAGGCAAGACTCAAGTTAATTATTTATTTTATATATATACTTCAAAAGACGATGACCCCAATGTACTTCCAATATGGGATTGTAGTCTTTAGAGAGTGACTTAGGACCTAGATGGTCCCACTAAGTCTAAGTCTCTAGTCAAAGCATATTTATATCCTATATGGATAGATGCCTACCCTATTTGGGTAGATGCCTATTCTAGATGGATAGATGAACTCCTATCTCATATGGATAGATGCCTAACCCGTATGGTTGGATTCTTTTCCTAGATGGACAGATGCCTATCTCATATGGATAGAAGTACTTGAGTATACAATTGAATAAAAACATAATAAATCTATTAAACAAGAAATAAAAAAATAGCAGTAAATTTTGGGTTAATAGTTTGGGTTCTTACATAAAATGTATGAATAAGAGCAAAGGAGGGTTCTATAGGTTGACTAAATTTTTCTATCAAGGTTGGATGATATAAGAGAATTTTTTTCATGTTAATTGGGTTGTGTGATAGAGCATAAAATCATTATCAAAATACCATGCATGATTATACAATTTTAAGCACTTCCAACACCATGTCTTCACTAATATCACATTGTTCCTATGAGATTCATGTTATTATTAGGGAACTATCACATTCCTTTGTGAGCTAGTTCTACTACATTGGGGGAATATGCCCATCCTAATACCTTTTGTATCTACATGGGTTTTTTTTCTCATTGAGGTCCACATCACATTTTTATTTGCCTTGATTGAGGGCAACCTTATTATTTAATACCATCTTCAATCCATGTGTTATGATTATAATTTGACATGTTTAACCTAATTGTTACATCATGTATTTTATTATAATAGTTATTATTTTACATGATTTAAATTTTGATGCAAGAGAATTCAGGTACTAGCACAATCTACATCACCCAAAAAAGTGTTTCATTTCAGTTTTGGTGTCTTCTCTTGATTTGCAATTTAGTTTGGTCTTGGTGGTCATTTGGAGTGGAGATGAGTGAATTTATTGTCAATTACATTTTACAAAATGTCACACCAATTTCTATTCATTTACTTTGCAGTTAATGAGGATTAAATTTTGAATATTTTAAATAATTAATTCACCATACATCCTAGAGGTTTGTGAGAGCACAAAGGATAATGAAAACCAATTTCATTTATAGAGATTCTTTCCTTTTGAAGATCGTTATGAGTAAATAAAAAAATGCTAATTATTGGTGGATAAAAGTGAATAGAAAATTAAAACTAGAGGAAAAAAAAAAGACACGTGGAGGATGGAATAAATTGGTTGAGTGTAAATTTTATCTCACCCAATTCAAACTTTGCAATGGCTCTTTGACTAAAAAATGCTAGATTTGATAATTAAAAAAAACAACGAGAGAGGAAATCAGACTACAAAGAAGACAAAGGGGAAAATATAAAGAGATAAAAAATGAATTGCAAATTGGGGAGGTGTAAGGGGCAGTGTGAGGAAGAAACCAATAGGCATCAAGTGCATAGAAGAGCCATAGAAGGCTACAAAGAGGTAAAAAAAGAGAGGGGGAAGGTTGTGCTTCAAGTAGGGTGTCGAGCCACAACTAGTGGCATAACTAAATGAAAAAATTAAGTGAATGTTGAAGGGATAAAGGGCATGCAAGACATTGAGGAAAGGAAAAAAAAAGTGAATCTTGTTGCTTGGTGGTGTTGTGTCATTTTTGTTAATGACATCTTAAAATAGAATACAAGAAAAAGAAGGGGTGTGTTTATTAAAAGGTATATGTGTGTACAAATAGAGAGGGTGAAGGCCACACATCATAAAAGGAGATTCTAGGGATGGGGGTCACATATATAAAGTGGATTTTCCATGTTTAAACTGTAAATTTGAGTAAAGGGAAGAGGGGAACCATAAAAATTTAATAGTGTAGGAAAGAAGTCATATTGTATGATATGGTGATTGAAATTTTAGAGGTAATAAATGTTCATGTGATGGCATTCCTTAAAAAAATTAAAAATTTAAACCAAAGGCATAAAGTATAGAGAAATTGAAAAATGAAGGAGGCACATAGGTAGAGACATGAGAGTGAAGGGGTGCACAAGGGGTGTGAGAAGTGAAGCATAATATGGGAAATTGAAGAGAAATGGCATAGTTAAAGGTGCTTGTCAGATGAAATTTGTAGATTGTAATACTTGATTTTCTTGAGAACTATGAATTTGAAGTGTTGCAAGGTGTGCACCCTTGGTCTCCTTATGTTGTGCATCATAGTGCTCGGGTTCATGACATGACTTGACCACCTCCAATTAATTCATTAACTCTAGAATTTGTATCAAGCATTAACAAGTCGATCTTTTGGTGCAATAGCAACCATCTATGCAACAATTAGTATTAGAGCTTTGGTCATAAGTTTGAACCCCTCACTTGCACTCGGCAATATTATTGCAAGGTGTGCACCCTTGGTCTCCTTGTGTTGTGTAACACAATGCTCAGGTTTGTGACATAGCTTAACCACCTCATGTTGATTAATTAACTCTAGCAGTTGTATAAAGCATTAACAAGTCAATATTTTGGTGCAACAACATCTGTGCAACATGAAGTTGCAAATGAAAACTAAGAACATGTAGATGGTGAAATTTTTCATTATAATTAATTTTTCATTTGTATAAATCTTAAATTGAACCTTTGATTTGATAAATGAAATTTTGAAATAGTGAAATGAGGATTATTCTCTATGTTCAGTGAAATTTAAATTTGGAACTGAATATGTTGGAAAGAAAGGTGAGATGTGTCTGTGTCACATTCTTATCACACATTTACATTTCATGTATTATTTTCCCTCTCATTCAATCCCTAATGAATTACTAATCAAGGGGGGCATGCATTATCACTAACACTCAGACTATCTTTGAGTTAGTAGATAGTTATAGTTGTTACATAGAGGTTCATCATCATGACAATATAGACCATTATTATATTATATACCAACTTACCCCATACACCCTATAATCTCATGAGCATTAAGAGAGACACGATATTGCCATTTGTTTTACATGTAGAAACTCTCTAAAACTACCTCTCTATCTCTCTCATGTTGCTTATGATCATTGAAAACAAAATTCAAATTTATTTTTATCAAAAACTACTCATTGCACATCTTTCCTTTGTTTTGTAGGTTTCTATGTAGTAGACATGCTAAAGGATGTACTTACATGGTGACATTTAGCAAGGTCCATTAATTTATACGTGCCCTCAAGATATCCTTAGAAGACATGCTAAAGGGTGTACTTACATGGTGACATTTAGCAAGGCCCATTAATTTATATGGGCCCTCAAGATATCCTTAGAAGACATGTTAAAGGGTGTACTTACATGGTGACATTTAGCAAGGTCCATTAATTTATATGGACCCTCAAGATATCCTTTCATGTGTCAATATTTACTATGCATGCATGATTATGAGTACAACATACTTTCAAATCTTATGTGATCATTTTAGGATTCACATGCACCTCAAATCTGCAGGACATTTTTGGGGGTGTGAGCTTACCCTAATCCATGGATTCAACACACACAATGTAGACTAAATATCTAGATCCAAGGGTGAGCTTTACACTATCATATTCTATCATACAACCTCTAAAATTCAGTACAATAATATAATTCTTCTTCTTCTTCAAACATAAAACTAGATACCCTTATTTTATCACATTTACTTTCCACACTGTTTCAAAAACATTTTCTAACATCTCATCATAAAAATAATCTAAATTAGTAATCTCAAACATATATATGATTACCCTAAATTAACCCAAAAAAGTTAACTTTCTTTTTCGATTATTCTATATATAAGCTCCCTAATATCTTATATAATTGCTTTGAATATTGAGAATTTTACCAGTCTCCTTAAAACTCGAAACCTAATAAACATGATAAACGGAGATAGGATGAAAATGGTTGATAGCAAAGGAAACACATAATTTCTTTTTTGCAAAGATTCGTGTGTGTTAAGCACGTGAATTTGGAATATCTAACATCCATGATAATGAAACAAAGCATACCACTTCCAATTGTCTGATAGAGGTCACAATCGTCTCATCTGAAACATTCTTTGGTCACATCAATCAGCCCACCGAAATCATTACCAGTTGTTTGATGGGGAGAATGCATGTAATAATCAAAGCTGCTCATCTTTCATGGAGTACACCCAGAAAGCTGATACGTTATCCCCATCTAATTTGGTCCACTAATTTGCGCTCAAACTACATCACTTAGCTATTCTTGTCTGCTTAATGGGGTTACGGGAATCTTTACATTGATTTGATTTCACCGTGTTTCTGCTTCTTTTGCTTCACTCAACACAGGACTCCTACAACTGGAAAAGTTGTACCAGTAAAAATTGCAGGCCTTGCACTTTTCCCCTACGTTTGGACTTCCTTTTAGTCATTTCAGTATAAGAATAATAGCTATCGATATTTAAAATTGGCTTCACTGTTTTCTTTCTATTTGATCATTATGAGTTTCATTAAAGCATGAAATAAGTTAAATAGTGCACAGGGTGTGATATTCAAGAAGAATATATTAGATACATTGAATGAATATATTTTAATATAGATAATCACAAAGTCAAAAATGAATCATCTAATGATATTAGCAGCATTGTATACGTCTCTTAGAGCATATTTCAATTAGCATCTTATCCTTGTCATGCTCAAACTCACAAGTAAACACAAATCAGGTTTTTAAGGTAAATATCAAATTGCGAACTAGATCAAATTGTGAACTTTGAAATGAGCAAAAAGTGAACTTCTAGAATTTAGCAAGATTAGATTCATAAGTCTCCTTTATAACCACACTTACAAGATCAATTAATGAAAGTGTCATTTGTCACTTTTATGCATTGTTCGTGAATCTCGTAAAAAACATTTGGTAGTCAATGTACATTGATCTTAGAGTTAGTTATTTGAATTGATTTTAAAACTAGCAATCGCATCTTAGTGTGCAATGGGTACGCCGAAGATGTGTGGAAGGTCAATCAGGGAGAGTTTTTGGTTTGATGTTTTGCAAAGCATATCATTGTATTTAGTATATAACATAAAATTGAGAAAATGCATGAATAAACTGCAAGATGCAATATTTAATGTATCAAACAAATGCGTTAGAAAATAAATTAAAAACTATAATGTGATACCTATTTATCAGTAATCAAGTACGTGCAGTAATAATCTGTTGGAATTTGTAAAATCTACATTGATAAAATAAAAAGAGCAGAAGAGGCTGCTGATGTTCAAAACTTCATTATCTATCTTGAGATGGTCATTGTTGCAGTAGGAAATTTATATGCATTCCCGTATATGAAGGCAAAATAGGTGCATATGAGAGTAAAGAATATTGTCAACAACAACATGGGCTATGTACTTTGACTGTAATGTAATGTGAAAGGATTTTAAATGAAATACACAATTTTGAAGTTTTTTTGAATTAGTGTTTCAGTTGTTTTTTATGAAAGAAAAATTTGGAGTGTTTTGATGTAAATTATTTTGTACATGATAGCATTTGATGTCCATATTCTTATCTAGTTCTTCAATATAATAATCAAATGTAAAAAACTAATATGTTCCCAATAATCTTATGATTTATTCAATGCTCCGACATTGTGTATACATGTCTATCAGAGCACTTGTTGCTGTAATAGTAAATGGACAGTATCATACAAGATTGTTACAAAAATATGAAGTAGTATCATAATTTTGAATGAATGTTCTCATTAATTGGAATTTAAGAGTAAGAGGTTAGGTACATATGAGTACCAAACAAGTATATATTTGTCAAACCTTATGCACAAGCACAGTGACCAATATTGATATTTCTTTGATTGCTGAAGTAGTAGAATGCAAAATTATATAAATGTGAACAACAACATTAAAACCAAGAGAGTATTGTACAGGGCTTTTTTCTCACAAAAACTATGAAAGTTTAGCAATGTAGGAACAATTTTTTTTCCAGCTGTCACATTTAATAAATTGCAAATTTCAATAACTTGAAGTAAGTAGTAATCTTCTAATTAGAGTTAGTTAATGGTTGTATTGCAAGAGTGTTTTTCCTTGTATTGTTGATGCTCATAAGAATTTGCAAACCTGTAGAAAAATGAATAGCAAGTAGATTTTAATGTTTGATTTGTAGTGTATGATTTTATAGTTTTGGAGTAGGGGAAATGTAAGTGGCAAAACAAAAGAAACTAACCTGCTACTTTTTTTTTGCACTAATGTTTGCTCAAGAGATGGAATTTGAAAATGCCAATAAGCATTCTTCCTCTTGCTTGCGGCGAGCTACATGAGGGCTTTGTTGCATGCGTGCATATCGTTCAAATGTGAAGGCCGGTTTGATGCATAGGCTTGCAAGTGCACACACTCTAGAAATAGCTGTGAATGTTAGGCCCTGCCTCGATGTCGATTGTTGCTTTTTCAAGTGTTATTCCTTGTGATTTGTGTATTGTTAAGGCCCATGCCATTTTGAGCGGGATTTGACAACGGAGCCCACGACTCAAAGGGGAAAGTGGGACATTTTTAGGATTATTGTGGTCCCAAACAAGGCCAATGTAATTATTGAATTGAACAACAACAAACAAGGGAAGTGAAGGTGGATTCTCACCATCCTTGTAGATGATTGCTTTCACTTCCCCAAGTGCACCATTAACAAGGCCTATTTCCACCCATAAATTTGAACATAGCATAACCTTTTGTTGAACACATAAAAGAATCCTAGATTGAAGTTGTTCTTCTGCTAGATTTGAACATGGTGGCCCCCTTAGTTGCTTTGCTATTGACACTGCAATTGGTGTTGCTAAAGATAATAACATTCGATGGTTATGTAGCGAGACCATTTCATTTGTTGCAAAAAGATGTATGGAGGGTAGGAATGTAGTTAGCTCTGTAGGGGGCAGTATTGAGCCAAAGCGTGACATTAGAACTTGCCAATCTTCAATTGTAGGTTCTGCATTGCGCAAATTTGAGAGGAGAGACCAAAAAGAAATCTGTGCAGGATCTTCACCAATTTGATGAAATATTTTGGTTAGTGTGATAACTTTTGTGAAGCTTTTCCATAGAATGCCCCCGTATGAGCTAGAGGCATACATGGGGATGTCCTTGACCGGTGGAAGTTGTCCTAGATCACTGAAGAACATGATTGAGCGACCTCCAAAAGGAATCTGGTTATGGTTGGGGAATGCTTCACATAACCTCATGTCAATGCGTTCAAGCAACTTGGATCCAATGAAGCTCATTTCATCTATCAATATGTACCTAATGTAATACATTTTTTCTTGGAAATTTTCCAGTGATTGACCTTGCAGGGGGTCCATTTCTTTGATAGGTATTCGAAGGGCAGAGTGAATTGTTGATGCTTGTATGTTGAATGCTGCTACACCTGTAGGCGCAAGAAGTAGTAATGGTGATTGGCCATTATGGGTTGAGCTCATCAATGCAAATTTGATGGCTTTTATCAGGTGTGATTTACCAGTTCTAGTAGTACCTTGAACAATTATTTTTAGAGGAGGTTGGCAAGTATTAGCATTTACATGTGACAAAATTATATCAAATGCTTTTTTTTGTTGGATAGACAACTCTTGTTGGGTAGGGGAAGTGGTAAGATGGGGGAGTTGGAATGTTGGACGGTTGGATTCTATGAATGTAGTAGCAGAGACTTGTTGGTGTGGATTGAATTGGGTAGAACCCCAATCATGGTTAAGGTCAATGTCATGTCTACCAAGCATGTCTAGTTCATCAAAGTGGAGGGGAAGACTTGGGTATAGGCGAGACAATACTTGCCATTCAGATTGGTTGTTATCTTGCATTGTATCATCTCCATTAGAAGAGGTGCTTGAATCAGTATCTTGTAGAGCTTCAGGTGTTGTGTGTAGTACATGCTAGGGATGATAATCCCTAGAAAAACTCTCCCACTTTTCTATAATTTGAATAGATGATGAACCCAAATCATTGACAATGTTGTGAAATGGCTTGTATAGAGGTAGTTCACTCCAACAAAATCCTTCAAAGTTTTTGCCATCTTTTGCAGGAATGGTTATGAAGCGAGGGGAGACACGAACAATGGCAGGTATGGAATGCTCTTTCCAGAGGCTACACTTTCTAGATGTTTTGAATGTCCATTTTTGGGTTACTTCAATAAGAGACATGGACTCAAGATTAGGTGGGTGATCCATGTAAGCGTCAATGTAATTTGGGGATGTGGCAGTTGTTGTTGGGGAGTTAGAAAGACAATGAAAGTTTTTTTGGCTAACATTTAAAGAAACAAATATCCTGCTTGAGAGGGTGAGGGGGAGTTTTAGTAGGAGGTGGCAACTTTCTTGGGCTCCAATATCATGATCCACTAGTGTTTCAGCAAGCATTTTTCGAAAAGCTATTGGGGCTAGCATGTCAGACTCAATATTGGTTGAAATGCGAGTAAGCATGTCATGGTATGTTTCTGATTTGCTTTCCGCTTTTGCTGCATATTTTGCAATGTATTTGAGGATAGCATGGATGGAGAGTACAGGTTGGCAATCTACATTGGCCCTCCAAATAGAGAGTATAGAAGGGTTGTGTAGGTTTATACAATCGTCATTACGACATGGGGTGAAAGTAGGTTGGCCAAGGTCATCTATTAAAAAGCTTGAGTGATCTTGCATGGTCCAAGGGGCTTTATATCGGCATTGAAGGCTTCGGCCTTTTCTCCTAAGCCATGTTTGCAAGGTACACTTTGTATGACGCTCTACACAATTAAGCAATTCAGCGTAATTGACAAAAGGGTTTGACGACATAATCAAGCCTGTGTTCATTAAGCAGGGATCATTTAGAGGACCTTGATGTATTCTTTGGTTCCTTAAAGGAAGGGGTTTGGGATTCCATGCAAAGACATATCTATTAATATATTCAACTACATTTTCTACTAAGTGGAGGTTTTGCCATTGTATTGTCTCGATATTAGGTGCATCTTTTAGCCACAGGAATCCATGAATATGTGCAGAGCCCCTATGTTGCCATTCATACTTGGTGGAAGGTTAATGTTTAGGAATAACTTAGAAGGTAGGTAATTTAAATAGAGGAGAGTAGAAAGAGAATACCTGTACCAGTAATCAGTTGTACCAAGTAGTGTTTCCAAGACCTCTTCACAAAATGCAGTAAATCTCTGATGCATGTATTGTGCTATTAGGTGTGGATTTTGAACAATATTTTCTATCCTCCATTTGTAAGCTATTTGTGGATTTGTAGGTGCAGTAGATGGCATAATAGTATGCAAATCTAGCCATTTTGTGTCAGCTACACTGAGTGTAAAGAATAGTGTTGGACAATCGACTTGTACGACCATATTTGAAAGCTCTCCTCTACAACGGTTCCAAAATGGATGTGTTCCACGAATCGATGAGCCAAAGCACATGAGTTGTTCAACAAGCTTGTCATTAGGAAAGTCCTTCAATCATTGGCGAAGATCAAAGATAGTTGATGGCAAGCAAGGGTCAATGTTTTTTTGGACGAAAACAGATGTTGTGGCTTGGCTACAATGGCGCATGAGAATATTTAGTATGAAGTATCTAAAGTGTGGGTGTTGGCCAAACCTATTATCATGGTACCTAAGAAGGTGGAGAGCATACTCATGTAATTTGACTTCTTTGATGCATTGTTGTTTGAACGCAACAACACCTTTTGGAAACAAACTAGGGAATGCCATTACAAACAATCCTTTAGTGGTGTACTCATTGATGGGAGAAGAAGATATTGGTGGCCAATCTATGGACACACATGGCTGACCTTGTCCTAGTTGCAATAAAGAGCATAGTTTTTCAACTTCTCTACGTGTAGTGGGAAGACTTGCAACAAATGAAGTACTGGGTGGCATGTTTTCTTGCAAATAGTCATCATTTGCATCATCTGTATGCATCATGGTTGTAGGTATGGGACTAGGAATAGTGTTTGTTGCATGTAGCAAGTTTATAATGTTAGTGGAAGCAACTGGCAGTAATGATAATGCAATATCATCGAATTGTATGAATCTGTAGTATGGATCGTGTAAGATTTTATATTGCAAGGCCTCAAATACACGTGTTATACTTATGTAGAAGTTGTAGTCCTGGTGCCCTATGTTTTTTTTGTTAACAATTAATAAATCTAAATCATCTATACACCTAGGCAAATGGGTTGCAATAGTAGAAACATCCGGAGGAAAACAAATAGTGTGGCCACTATATTTCAGTTGGCCGCCCTTGGCATAGGTAACTTGGAGAATTGGACTGACGCTTGCTATTAGCATCTCTTCAACTTGCGTTAGTTTTTTTAAACAAAGTGGCTGCTCACTAGGATCCATGTTATTCCATGTGGAAAAGCGATGGCCATTTTTTCAGATGCACATCGATAACAAGTAGAAAGTCCATGTGATTTCCTTGTTTTAATGCCAGGATATTTCTCCATGCAGGTGAAATAGGTTGACATATTTGCAAGTTTATCCAACCTTGAACGAAAGGTATTTCTAGTAGTGTAAAATTTTTGAGAAAAATCTGGAGGTGGATGGACATGAGAAAATGAATTTGCTGGAATTGGATGATGGAGTTCAATTGCACATGTATGTAGGTGGGAGGGATTAGCGGGCAGAGGGAGTGTAGACATGGAGGCACGATCTATGGCAATATGTGCATTGTGTCATCTTCTTTTGTTGATGTCATCTTTTCTTGCATTGTAGCATACTCGTTGTTGCTGATTTTGACGAGCACGTTTTTCTGCTTGTCTTGTGTTTTCCAAGTCCATTGAATAGTTTCTGTGAAAATGTGTAAAAAAAGTGGAAACCGATGTAAATTGGTAAGTATATATATAGATCCTTTATGTTGATTTCAGTATATTTATGTTTACAGAAATATACAATTTGAAATTGATGTAACATTGTACGTGGAAAGAGCGAATTGCACAATAATTGGAAATAACATAATTATAAATGATAAAAAACTAATAATAAATCATAAGAAATAGCATGTTAAAAAATCATCCAAATATGTAATTGTAGCATGGTGCAATAATAAATAACCAAGCGAAGCATTGAATGTGAGTAGAAATCTGATGTAAATAAATTGTAGACATGATGTGGCGATAGAAATTTGAACATAGCAATAGAAACCATTTTGTTTGAGATGTAAAAACATATATTTACAAACATAAGCACACAAAAATTCGAGGGAACAACATGATGTGGCAATAGAACATTGAACATAGCAATAAAAACCATTTTGTTTGAGATGTACAAACAAATATTTACAAACATATAGTAGATTTTACATGTCGAGTGACATCTTAAAAAACTAAACACGCTTTACAGCTGTAGTAATAATGCTTTGTATTTCATGCCCACCAAAAATATTTGTTTGGATGGTAAGAGCAAGTAGAAACTGGCAATTGACAACATTGGTGATAATGTCATTAGCAACATTATTGTCCGGTAGTAGGAGTTGAAAATCTTCTGTAGAAACACCTAGCAATGAAGTTGCTGGTTCTTCAAATGCAGTAACTTTAAGAAGCTGGCCTGTAGCATCTTGTAAGTCCATCTTCAGTATATAGCTATAATCACACTCTGAATTTTCTGAAGAACACTTAGGGCATTTAAACGAACCAGGAGAAATTTGCAAAAGTTTTTTTTTGCATTTTTTGTTTTCCACCAAGCGAGGGCAAGAAATGTAGTAAAAGTTGTCTAAGTGCAGCTTTGTGATAGTGGCCTTGACGCAAACATTTTTTTTCTTTCTCAACAAAGCTTGTCTCTATAATACTTGAAATAGGAATTGGATTTTCAAATTTGTCGGTGGGAAAATGGCTCTTTGAAAGGGAGAGGTAGGGTTTGGCAGTACCTTTGGTTGCATACTAGGTTTGTAATGTAGTGGCCTCTACCAAGTTGGGATTGATTATAATGGTAGTTGGGAAAATAGTATCTATGGATGTTCCAGACCAAGATGTTATGCGTCCACTCTTGATCAAAATAATGTGCGTGTTTGGGTGCATAGAAAGGTCATATATTTGTTTACCAAGAATTTCACAATGGCGACCCCAAAGTGCAATATCAATGGTACGACTTGACATGTCTATAATGGTTGTTGTACACTTTATTGTTTATGTACCATCTCTCTTACGAATGGTTGATGTAGAGGAGATGTGCAGGAGAATGCCAATGACATCTACGAGGGTATTAATAGGTAATGACATTAATGACTCTATACTTCGGATATGATAAGTGTGCTCAGGTATACTGGTGTCTGCACAAGTGGATGGAATTATAGTTGAAGAGGAATGGAGGAAAATTTCATAAGGATTTGTGTTGCTGCTATATTTCATGTTGGTAACTCTTATGCAGCCATTAGATATTACATATAGGCTATTGGAGTTTACAAGATGGTAGAATGTGTCTACAAGTTCATTAAAGCAGGTGACATGTATTGTAGTGCTTGCCTTATCTACGAAATCAAACCCAAAAACTTTTCCATCATGGCTTGCATTTTTGTACTCGTGTATTGGACTTTTAGCTAATGCACGACCCTCAATTGTCCAAAACTTATGGTTCGGAGTTAATGATGCAATTGGAATGGGTTCAAATGGGGCCATACTGTGGTGTTCCATTAATGTTGTGGATTCTTTGATAGAAGAATTGGTGGCTTGGGAAATGGTGAATTGCTCTTGAGAGCTGGTAGAGGGCATATAAGTTGTAGCTTGATGGATAGAAGTTGGAGTTCCAACCAATGATTCATTGTTTGATATTATTTCCAAACTATGAATTACAATTGCCCTGCAATGAAAGGACAAAGATACATATTAATGAGATGTAGATGCTTAACAAATAAGATCTAAATAGTAGAAGGAAAGTATGCACATATGTGAATTTGGGGAACTTTCTGCAACTGTAGTTTTTGAGATGGACAATAGAACCTTTAACTAATGCATCCTCTAAGACAAGCTCATTGAACTATGTTGGTAGTAGAGCAACATGTTTATGTATCCCATCAGATAATTGCATGTGGAATTTGATAATTGGTGGCTTGGGAAATGGTGAATTGCTCTTGAGAGCTGGTAGAGGGCATATAAGTTGTAGCTTGATGGATAGAAGTTGGAGTTCCAACCAATGATTCATTGTTTGATATTATTTCCAAACTATGAATTACAATTGCCCTGCAATGAAAGGACAAAGATACGTATTAATGAGATGTAGATGCTTAACAAATAAGATCTAAATAGTAGAAGGAAAGTATGCACGTATGTGAATTTGGGGAACTTTCTGCAACTGTAGTTTTTGAGATGGACAATAGAACCTTTAACTAATGCATCCTCTAAGACAAGCTCATTGAACTATGTTGGTAGTAGAGCAACATGTTTATGTATCCCATTAGATAATTGCATGTGGAATTTGACAATTGTAGTTTTAGGTTGCTGAATGGACTCAATAGATACAACCTATAAAATTGGCTCTAAATTGGGTATGCCATCAAGTATGTTGGAAATTGCATTTGTGGTTAATGTTGACATAATAACTTTGCAAGTTTGAGGAAGTGGTTGTCCTGCACGCAACTTAAGAGTATGGGAATTAGGTATCGAAGAAAAGTTCTTTCCAATCTTTAGTATATGTGAAATTAAAATATGTTAAAAATTTAATTGACTAGGGTAGTAGGGGGAAAAAGGTAGGTATTTTGGACATGGTGCTTGTGGTGTTTTGGTTTGAAAGTTCAAATGTACATGAAAAAAATGTATATCCATAAGTGAAAAATAATAGCTAAACCTATCAAAATACAAAATATTTGTAATAAGTCTAGGTTATAATTATTTGTTTTAAAAATAAATTAGGTCAATTCATTGTTAACACAATTATAATAAAAGCACAAGAAATTAAAAGAATTTTGAACTATAAATTTACTAAGAAAGTGCTTTGAAAAGAAAGTTTTTTTATTCTATAGCATATAAGTATAATAAATTAGGTCAATTCATTGTTAACACAATTATAATAAAAGCACAAGAAATTAAAAGAATTTTGAACTAGAAATTTACTAAGAAAGTGCTTTGAAAAGAAATTTTTTTTATTCTATAGCATATAGGTAGAAGACTCCTTAGTCACTTTAGATTTTAATACATGAGGTCGAACAATACAAAGTATGATTGTAAACATAGTTAGTTGTACAAGATTTACATAGTGAGAAGTACATGTATAAAGTGACATATTGTGCACATGGATATGTATACGTAAATTGCATACCATCAAAATGAAGGGTTCTCTAGAGGGCTATGATTATATACATAGTTAGCTTTAGAGAGGTTACATAGTAAATAGTTCAAGTGTTTGATCACATATTTTGTAGGTACATCTCGTATGCATGGACTACAGAGGGTGTGTCGTCATTTCCGTACAAGCGATCATAATATATTTCCCTAAGGAAAGTGCAAAGGCCCTCCAATTTAGTGTAGCTCTTTTGGAACGAGGACAGTGTATCCTGAAGCTTTTCGATGTCCAAATCTTGTACCTGAGGCATTGATTGGCAAACATCTTTGAAATTGTGGACAATGGTGTGGCAACTATTTGTGATAGTAGTTGCTAGATGTTTGACAATAGGTCCAAGGCTTTTTGGTTGATTTACAGATGCACAAGACTCTGCTACAACATGATGGGGATTCAAAGAGACATTAGGGCTGTGTTTATTGTTTAGTGTATCCGTAGTAGAAACTTGGATGATATCAGGCATTTCATTGTGGGTAGCCATTTCCTGAGATGAGTTAAGTCAAATATTTTAGAAATAAAAAACAAAAGAAATTGAAACAATGGGAAAACATAATTAATATAGCTGGAATAAAGATAAAGAATTGTAATGCATTTTTTTCAAATAAAAATAAAATCACAGTACTATTAAATAAATTTATAAGATATAATTTTTTTGTGGTACACAATATTAAATTATAGTACATCAAAATAGTTGAAATTGAAGATGAGTTATTCTTTTTCTTACATTAGAAAGGAAAACCAAATTTTCATAGCAATTTTTTATTTTCTCCTTACTTTTTTCATATAATTATTATTTATATTTTCATATATGTATATATAATAAATTGTTAAAATAAATTAACGTAAGTATCTTTCCATTTATATAAAAATAGGGTAAGTAGATTTTAAATATGTTTAAATATTTGTTTGGTAGATTACAAATTAGACTTTGAATATCTTTAAATATTTCTATTTCCATTTTTATATATAATAAATTGTTAGAAAAAATTAAGGTAAGTAAATATCTTGAAATATCTAATTGGTAAAGTAGAGAGTAGATTTTGAATATTTGTAAATATTTGTTTTACTAAAGTAGATTTTGAAATAAAGGAGTGAAGAATCTGAAGCCACATATTTGAAACTTGAAATATCTAATTGGTAAAGTAGAGAGTAGATTTTGAATATCTGTAAATATTTGTTTTACTAAAGTAGATTTTGAAATAAAGGAGTGAAGAATCTTAAGTCACATATTTGAAATTTTTTGAAAAGAAAATAGTTGAAATTGAAGACGAGTTATAAAAAATAGGGTAAAAGTTGAATTTAAAGAATAGGGTAAAAGTTATGTAATATATATTGAAAAAGGAAAACAAGATTTTCATACCAATTATTTTATTTTCTCCTCCCTATTTTCATCTAAATATTATTTATATTAGATTTTCATAGCAATTTTTATATTTTCTCTTTACTATCTTCATATAATTATAATATAAAATAGATTTTGAATATCTTAAAATATTTCTATTTCTATTTATAAACATAATAAATTTGGAAAGAATATGTAAAAATCAGTTTTTAAAAAAATTGAAAAATCTATGACTTTTTTTAAAAATCACAATGGCAACTATCAAACAATTTGTAAAACTAAATATAATTATTTTAAAATGTAAAATTTCCAAATATCTGCCACAAATTGTCTATATTTATATGTGATAAATAGTTATTTTTTTAAATAACAAACATCAGGATTTTACCATGAGTGGTTGTTACTATCCCTCTCCAGACCCATTTTTTATCCCGTAACATTCATTTGATTAACAAACAGGGAGTTATGAATTCCGTCTCTTTTCGAAATCATGTTCACGTTAACCAACATTAATGTAAAAGGAAGAAGTTTTTGCCAAAAAAATGATAGTTTGGTTAAACCAATTCAAGCTATATATATTAAAAGGACCCACAACAAGCATACACCTAGCAGTTGCATGCCCGATTACAAACTTATATTGCAAAGTGATATCCCTAACTATTATCACTCCAAAAGCTGGTAAATGGCTCTCAGAAGGCCTCTCAGCCTTACTAAATATTCAAATCTTTAAAAAAAAATATTTAAAAAAATTCTTATTATATATTTATACATTTTTAAAAAAAAATCTAAAATGTTGATACTAATACTTTTTGAATATTAATACTCTTTGAAAAAACAAATAAGTTATCAGCTTGCTAATTAAAAAAATGATGACCGGTAAACGAAAAAAGGAAGATGAACTTTATTGGGTCCTACAATTGGGAAAAAATACTGGCATGGCACATAGTATACGTTGATGGGAGAAAAGAGGCCTGTAATGAAATAAAAACATAAAATGATAGAAAAAGATGAACGGTAAAGATTAATTTGATCGTCTTGAATTACCAATGATGGCTTAAATATGCTAATGTATACTTAACCAATGTTAAAACCTAAATGTGTTGATTATTAGGATTTTGGCCGTTATTTTAATTTTCATAAACATACTCTAAAACCCTCCTTGAAACCTTATTTTCTAGCTGCAGCTGGCCAAATTGGAGAAGTGAAAGGTCAATAGCAACAAGCGGAAAGCAATAGCCATGATGAAAGCAACAATAGTACAATACATCTAAGCAAAAAATCTATGCCTCCGAAATCATTATATTGATTAGGGTCCATTTCTTTAAATTTTTTATGGCAACACCACATGGAAACCTTATAAAGGATTAATGCAATTACAATTACTATTTCTATTAATTGTGATTCAACTAGTTCTGAGCTACAAAGCCAATACAATCAAGTTTTATCAGCTCCTAGATTTCATACAAGATGGCTCAATATTTTAAATTCTCAAAAATTTCTTCTTTATGGTAGTTCTTATGCTTCTCAATGTTTAAGTTTTAAATAATGTATCCGGTGGGATTCACAAAACACAGACAAGGACACCACTCCTACCATGTTTAGGTATAATTATGTACTTCCCTTTGCGCAACCTTGTCTATTGCTCCGCTTCCAAAGGTGGTTGAAGGAGCAGCGGCCTTGTCTACATTCCCCATATTAGTTGTTCATGGCTTTCATTCACAACCAAATTTATAAAGATTTCTATTAATTTTTAGAGAATTTTTGTTTTTTATACCTTGTGTATGTATACATATACGCTTAAGAAAGCCACATGCACCTAAATATAAGGCAACAACTGTAAAAGAGAAATTTAAAATAATAAGAATAAGAATAACATATCATTAAAAACAAAGGTGGTTTTCCCATGTGTATGACTCCCGGAAGCTCTTGTGGACATCCGACGAACCCTAACAGCTCGAGAAATATATGGACCATCTGCGAATGATGACAAGACAAAATAGTGGAGTGGATCCCACCGAAAAAAATATTCTTTTAATGGGCTGCAAGTATGACTGGTGGGTAGGTGGAATTCTACACAGTAGTTCATGTTCCTTGCCGCTACTACCACATTTTGCATGAGCTCAAGAATCTAGTAGCTCTAGAAGGACCCGGCTCTAAAACCCTAGTATTTTTAGATCTATATTTTGTTTATTGTGAATCGATTGAAGCACCTGTTGTGGATAGATTGTCCTACAAACTGTGCTTAGTTTTTCTCATCAGCATTGATTGAGGTAAGTCCCTTGGCATGGTTTCAGCGAGCTTGTTTTATATGAACATGTAAATAGTCAGATCATTTTTTGTTGTGTTTTATTTCATTTTAAAAGGATTCTGCTATTATGTGCTAAATGAAGGATGGTATAACCTCTACTCTTTATTATATTTGATGATAGCACAGGCAGCAATTGTAGTATCCATTCAATACTTCATGATAAGGAGCAGTTGCCAGTGTGAGAGGTGCAACAAATTCTACTTTGGAAATCCTTGTTGAAGAGATACAGGTGTTGGTTTTTCTGTAACATTTTTCTTTTTCTAATTAGAAATATCTTAGATTATGGGCCTTAAAAAATAACAACATTCTTTGCTACAGTGATTGCATTTTTTACAGGTTGTTTTTTAGATATGCTAATTCTTAGCACCTACCCACTTGCAAGTATGATGAACGTAGCCCAAGCCAAACATGAATAAAAGCTCGCCAAATTGGAGGAGTCAAAGGTCAATACCAACGAGGAAGAGTTTAGAGGAGTGGAAACCAATAGTGGCGGGGAAAGTAGTGAAAGGAAGTTCAATCTAGAGGGTACGACGGAGGGTGCTTCGGGTGATATAAAATTTACCAGCCGAGGAAGGTCCCCGGGCCAATATGCGGAGATCGCAAGCTCGAAAGAGCATTTCTTCAATTCGAAGTGATCTGGCCCCCTACTATAGGGCTGGCTGACACACGTGTGGAGCCATAGCTTTCTTAAATCCTGTGTTTGATGGTATACTAGACTACAGATTTCATTAGATTTTTATTGTCTTTTGAATTCAAAACAATCCCCAAATTAGAAAAAGAGGCATTTGTATATTCAAAGGAAAAATAATAAAAGTATCATATTTCAACCTGTTAAAGATTATCTGTGAAAAATTCTAATAAATATTTCATAATACTTTGGCATCTATGCAATTGTAATCAGAATAAGTTGGAGGAAAAAAAGAAAGCAAGCAATTGAGTGTAAAAGAATACCTTGTTGCCTGAAACAGGGAGGGATTTGATGACAGAATTGGTGAGCTTTAAGACAGTTATTATTTTTTTGTAGGAGCAAATTATCTATAGAAGATAAATACATGTAGAAATATTTAAAAAATTAAGTGAAACAAGTGTTATTTACAAGAAAGGCCATATTCAAAGAATGTACAGAGGGGAAATTTGCAGCATATGCCAACATACAAGTATGAAGGATTTTTGTGTTCAGCGGAAGCAATTGCAAGTATGAAGAAATAAGTCAATTGTAGAGAGTAAAAAGAAGATGGATAAATATCTTTACCAGGGTAGATGAAAGTAATTACACTACCATGCGCTGTAAAGAAAAACCGTGGATGCCGAATTATTCTGACGGCTTGGCATTCGATGAAGGTAAAAATAAATAAAATATTCACTTTCCCATGTGATGAAGGTGTAAAAAATCTAAGCATTAAATAACAATAGAAATCGGTAGTTGTAAGGCTAACGACGGCTAGATTATAGTGTAAATAAAATAATCAAACATTGGGAAGCGAAAAAGAGTAAATAAATTAATGGGCGAGATTGATATAACCGCATCGTAGTGTGTCTGGTTGATTATTAACCGTTGGTAGTAAAAAATAGGTCGGCTATTTCAAAATAGGATACACCTTTGGCGTAATAAAGAGCATTTATTTTGGAAAGCCATTAGCTTTAGCATCTTATCCTTGTCATGCTCAAACTCACAAGCAAGCACATTAACCAAGTTTTTATGTAAAGATCTAATTGTGAACTTTGAGAGGAGCAAAAAGTAAATTTTTAAAATTTACATTTACAAAATCAATATTCTACAAACCTTAATCCAATGAAGTATTGGTGAAACTAATAGAAAAATTTAGTGGAGTCATATCATACCTTGATCATAGAGTTTGATTATTTGTATTTATTTTTAAAATAATAGACATTTATTTTCGACATATTTATCATTTGTGTGATATATCATGTTAATGATGACTAATTAATCTATTCTAAGATATTTATGTTGATAATTATTCATTTATATTTTGGGTAATTCCCTCCAGATTACACAGCTAACTTTCACCCTAAGGATTTATGTCTTTTATAGTAAGGTTTTAGATAAAAAAAATCTAATTATATATCTTTTACTACAAATATGTGTTGGAATTGTTGTAATTGATGTATGTGGATTAGCTCAACAATTTTGTTTGCAGTTGCAGACAAGTGTTGAAGAGCTTCAAAAGTTCAAACTTTAGGGTTCAAACTTTCCTTATACTACATGCTATAAATGTTAAGTTAACATTACTTCAGATTTCAAGGCTCTGGCTTGTCTTATATCACATGCTACAAGAAAAGGAGTTAGGTTGTGTAAAGTCTAATCAAGTTCTGGGCTTTAGGCTCAAGGATTACATCATACTAAAGGTTTTTAGACTTCGGTCCTACTTTATAGTGAATTCTTAAAGAAATGAAGATAGAAAGAGTGAATTTTGGATGGTGTCAGGCCTCAAACATCAATGCTTACACCTTAACATAAAGTTAAGTAAGAAGTATAGTGGAAACTAGAACATCGACACCTAAAAGGGTTTTGAGGATTGTGGGTCGACATTAATACTTATGCCTTATCAGATAGTTAAGAAAGAAAAATGGGGGAATCCCAAAGGTCAATACCCAAAGTCCGACATTAGAGGTCGATATGAAAGATTATGACTTATTGTAAAATAAAGTCAAAGGATATGATAAAAGCCTGAATTTTGATACCCTTAGGAGTAAGATTTAGCAAAGGAAGGATTCAAGGATCATAACTCAAAAGGAGGGATTAATGATTTATTGAGAAGTGAGCAAAGATGTAAGAGATAAGAGCAAACCTCAAAATCCGATGACACAAAGGATCTATCGAGATATTGGTGGTTTGCAAATGGAGTGAAAGATGGTAAAAGGTAAAGGGTAAGACCAGTGGTCGAAATCCAAAAACGTGTAAAGTTATGTCTACAAAACAAATTAATTATTTTTTCCATTTTGCGGAATATTGGTGGAACCCAATGCTAGGCAGTGCGGAATCACAAGATACTAACATGTGTCCTTTGTGACATCAACACAATGATGACTATTATAATGAAGATCAACGATACCAATTTAAAGGAAGATTAATCTACCATTTGGCTATGTTTTAAAGTTGATGGATATTAACAAGTACCATTAGATCAAGGCAACAAATGAAATATCAAGGGTTGATGTTCAAACTGAGTGAACGATTATTCTCAAAAGTCAAATTTGACGAGCAATTAAAGAATGGAAGTTGGTTTAAATAATTTTCTGAAAAATTATTTATGTGATGGTTTCAAAGGTTGGTGATGTAGTTAGGGTTTATGTAATGGTGTAAATAGTTACTATTGTGGTCAAAATGAAAGTGTGAGTAGATGCTAAATATAGAATCATGCCATATCATGTGTATAGTGGAGACATTAATGCAAATCATTCGATTACACAAGGATTATTGAATTGAATACAATTTTGCATATTAGTAACAAAATATATTGTTTGAGACAAAAGATTTGTTAGTGTGATGTTAGGGAACACATGAATAGAGAGAAGTACAAAGAAGAGGAAGCAGTGAAATTTAATGAAATGAAAATGTGCATTCTCAAATTGAT
Organism: Sequoiadendron giganteum; assembly: GCA_007115665.2. Taxonomy (NCBI): domain Eukaryota; kingdom Viridiplantae; phylum Streptophyta; class Pinopsida; order Cupressales; family Cupressaceae; genus Sequoiadendron; species Sequoiadendron giganteum. Next base: position 339,443,681 of record CM021101.1, on the reverse strand, counting down.
GAACAACCAATATTTGCATATATGAATTTATAATTTTGTAGAGGTTGGTGCCTCAATACATTTCCTTGGGTGTCAATGTACCTATAAATAATATCTTTGATTGTGAGGTTGGATTTAAGCAGTACACTCAAGCAACTTTTAACACTGTGGTTTTTCCCTTCTAGGGTTTTCCACATATATTTGGTGTCTTCTTTGTGTGTGATTTGTTTTTTGGAATCTTAAATCTTGTATGTTGTTTTTAACATGGTAAAAATTTGTTTACACTAATTCAACCCCCCCTCTCAGTGTATTAGTGTTCTTTCAATAATTGGTATTAGAGCACAAGGTTCCTTGAAGAAAGATTAATCAACTTAAGGTATATTTGGTTTCAAGAACACTATGGTTGGAAAAGAAGGATCTTTTTCAAACATAGCAAAATTGTTTGATGGAACAAATTATACTTTTTGGAAAATTAGAATGGAAACTTATTTAACTTCTCTTGGATTTGAAGTATGGCACTCTATTGTAGATGGTTACAAAGTACCAACAACTCCTCCCACTAATGCAATTGAGAAAAAAGCCCATGAATATAATGCCAAAGCTAAAAATGTTATTTTATGTAACCTAACCAATACTAAATTAGTGAAATTCGTGTATTGTAAATCTGCCAAAGAAGTATGGGAGAAATTGAATAGTATTTATGAGGGTGATGTTAAAGTGAAACAGGAAAAGTTGCAATTTGATAGAGGAAAGTTTGAGACTCTTAAGATGAAATATGATGAAAATATTGCAGAATACTTGCTCATGGTAGATGAGGTAGTGACTGCAATCAAAGGTCTTAGTGAGAATATTGAAGATAATGTTATTGTAAAGAAGGTTATAAGATCTATCCCACAAATATTTGATTCTAAGGTCTCGACCATAGAAGAAGCTAAATATTTGGATCAATTTTCTATGGATGAATTCTTTGGGTCATTAACTGCATATGAAATGAGAAATGAGAATACAGGCTTTACAAAGAGTGAAGCAACAAATTCAATACTTCCAAAATCAAGAATATTGAAGATGATTTAGAACCTAGTACCAATTCAAATGAAGAAGAAAATTTTGTTAGAAGATTGAAGAAGGGTACTAGAAAATACAAAGGTAAGATTCCTTTCACTTGTTTTAACTATGGAAAAATAGGTCATTATGCCTCAAAATGTCCTTTGAATGAAAATGAAAAGGGAGATAGTTCCAAGAGTCAGGAACTTCCATATATAAAAGGAGAAACTATGGTAATAAAAAGAAGAGTCTTTATTTTGGTAAAGAAGTTAGTTCTTTAGATGATTGTTGTTCTAAAAGTGAAGTAGGTGCAATTGCATTTATGGATGAATAAATTAAGGAATGTGAAGATTCTAAAGAGGAAGAAGAATTTGAGGTAGATTTGGAGGGTGAACTATTTTCTACTTATGTGAGGGGGAATGATGGATGTTAGATCAAATATCCAAAAGGGACATTAGAGCAATCTAATGAACAAATCTGATCTACAACCAAAAAGCTTAAATCTAAAATCTAGAAACTCCTATACATACAAAATTGAAACTATACTAATGCAAACATGATAAGGAATCTAATAATTATCAAAATGAGAACAAAAGATAGCTTTTACCATCCCGTAGCAGAGTGCATTCGCTTGATGTTGGATTTTTCTTATCACAACGAAGCCTCCAAAGTTTGTGTGTAAAGTGTGGATGAATGCTTGTTTGTGTTTGGTTGATCAAAGACAATGGATGAAGCTCTCTCTCTCAAGAATGATCTTGACAACACTTCGTTGCTCAATGTATATATGAATTCTCTGATCCTTATTTGTGAGGAAAGGGATTTTTTATATAGAAAATGAGATTTGAAATGGACGATCAAGATCATTTTGAAGAATATCTAGATCAGCGGTTGGAGTGTGTTGAGAGGATTTAGACATGAGATAATTGTGCAAAGTTGATTGCACAATTTGTATGATTGGGAAATAGATTGGCTAGTTAGGACTATGATTGATCAGTTAACATAATAGATTGACCAGTCAACTTTGTGATGGCTTAGTTAGGAATGTGATGTTTTAGTTAACTAAATAGATTGATTAGTTAACATAATAGATGGCTTAGTTAACAAATTAGATTGCTTATTCAGAAATCATAATTTGGTCAATCAGAAAGTGGGTGAGGAATATGAATTAATTGATTTAATTAATTCATTCATTTTTGGGGTTTGAATGTGCAAATCAAGTTTGGCTTTTGCAAACAAAGTTGCATTAGTTTGATTTGATTTTTGATAATCGATTTGAATAGTTTGATTTAATTCAATTTTTTGGAGGGAAAGTGTTGTAATAAAATTATTACTTAATAATTTAATCCACTTAGGGGAATAAGGTGATTTAGCGATATAATTAAATAATTTGCGGTATTTAATTAATGAGGACGAAATAAGGTGGGATTAGGACTTTATTAAATAAAATGAGATTTATTTAATTGGTCAAAATGATGAAACATGAATTAATTAAATAATGTTGTTTTATTTAATTAATAGATAAATTAGGGTTTTTAGGACTTTTATAAAGGAAATTAAATTTGTCTGAAATGATGAAAAAGTTAATTAATTAAATAATGTTGTATTATTAAATTAATAGAGGAATTAGGGTTTTTGATGTCATTTTAATGTGATGTGATGTGGTGTGATTCAAAAACACTGCAATATGATTTAGAGAATTCCAAGATGATTCTAAGATGATGTGAGACATTACAGGATGATTTCAAACTGTTTTGAGGTGATTTCGAGATGATCTGAGACATTACAAGATGATTATTAACTATTTTGAAGTGATTATGAGATGATCTGAGATGTTATGGGATGATTTCAAGTTATTATGAGATTTTACGGGATGATTCCAAGTCATTATGAAGTGTTACAAGATTATTCTGTCATTTCAAAGTGTTACAGGATGATTCTGAGTCATTCTGAAGTGTTATGGGATGATTCCAAGTCATTTTGAAGTGTTACAAGATGATTTTGAGTCATTCTGAAGTGTTATAGGATGATTTTGAGTCATTATGAAGTGTTACAGGATGATTCTAAGTCATTCTGAAGTGTTATAGGATGATTCTGAGTCATTCTTAAGTGTTATAGGATGATTTTGAATAAGTCTGAGATGATGTTCCATATCATTTGACATTTTTTGAGGTTGTTTGATGTTGTTGAGTGTTTTTTGATGTCGTTCAGTGTTTTGATGTGATTCAGTGTTGTGTGATAGGTTTCAAGTCAATTTTACATGTCTACATTCTACCCCTCTTTGCTACAAAGTACTGGTTGCTTTGTTTCAAAGATTCTATTTTTTTTTTTTAATTTGAAAAAATTTATGCCTTGCTTTGCCCCAGTATTCAGTGGAATGATGGTAGGACTCTATGTTTACCCCTCGAGAGGTTGACCAAAAATTTCAATTTTTGAGGCCAGGCTCTTGACACTATTGTATTTGTCGTTTCGATGTTTTCAGATGGAATATTTTGTGTCAGTGTGCATTGTTTCTCATTCAGAGCTTCTAATTTGTAATTAGGGTTTCCTTGAGGTGTTCTATAGGTAATTTTTCTTCAAATTGAATCATTTTTTCTTGGTTCTGTTTGCTAATTCTTGTCTTTGGATTCCACATTTTGTTAGTTGTTGAGGAGAATATTGAGATTTGAGGTTGCCCCACATCGTTTCGAGCTCATTTGAGAGTAAGATGGCCTTCAGACATCGGTGCCCTGGTATGTACCTTTTTTCCATTTGCTTTCATTATGTTTTTGTTCTCGTTTTGTGTGTGCAAATTCCTATCAGACAAATGCATTGGTTTTGAGGTTTTGGTACATCTATCTCGATTTTGGTGCATTTTTTAGGTGTTTTTGGTGTTTATGTTCAAAATTGGTGCATTTTTCCAAAACGAGTACATTTGTTTAGAGCACTTGTTCAAGAATTGTGCAGTTGTCTAGAAAATGTGTAGTTGTTCTAAAATTGCACACTTGTCTAGAAACTGTGCCCAAAATATTGTGCACTTGTCCTAAAACTATGCATTTGTCTATCTCCAATTGAACATTTCTCACGAAAACTGGTAATTGAGTTTGGGTTCATCGTTTTTCTCTTAACTTTGTCTAAACCCTAGTATGTGTCTATTTACCATCATGAATGCCATTCTTCATCACATTTGTGTTCTAAAACCTTGTCTTGTGTTTTTTTACCATCTCAACTGTCATTTATTACCTAGCAAGTGTCATTTTATGTTGCTTTTCTTGTTTTAGATTGAAACCTTAACTTGCATTCATTTTTTGTTTAAGCATAATTTTTTCTTCATGCTTGTGTTCAAAACCCTAGCTTGTGTCTATTTAGAGTCATACATTTCATTTCTCATCTAGCATAGGTCGTTTTTGTGTTTTTTCTCTATTTTAGAGTGAAACTCTAACTTGTGTTCATTTTTTGTTTAAATATCGTTTTGTTAGCATGCTTGTGTTCATAACCCTAACTGTTGTCTATTTTTTGTTAAACTTCATTTTGTTACCATTCCTATGTTCAAAACCCTATCTTGTGTCCATTTAGCATAATATGTGCCATTTTTAATCTTTCATGTGTTTTTTTATGTACCTTCACTATTTTTAGAGTGAAACCCTAACTTGCACTTGTTTTATGTTTAAGCATCATTTTTTCATCATGCTTATGTTCAAAACCCTAGCTTGTGTTTGTTTTTTGTCATACATGTCGTTTGTCACCTAGCATGTGTCATTCTATGTTGCTTCACTTGTTTTAGGGTGAAACCCTAACATCTTTTTTTATGTCACTTGCAAGAAAATCTCTGACCACTCATGATGAGAGAGAGACATCCTCATTACCTATTTGATCCTATTGCCCAGTTCAGTGTATTGGACCAAGACTTTCTTGATGCAGTGGGATTGCATTTTGGGTTCTTGGCATTTTTGGGACTTGATCTTCATGATGTTTCATGTTGTAGAGGCATTTTGTAGACATGTTTGTTATATATAATCATCGGTCCAGTCAAGACCTCATATATATGTTATGATTTTGTACTTTCCTATCACACTTGTGGCACTACAGATGTACTTATGACATATTCCTTTTTTATGATGACATATATATGAGATATACCTTCTTCGATTCAGCCTCATTGTATGTTTATATGATGTTGATGATGATGATGTATGTTTATATTTGTTTTTTATATTTTTGTGATGTATGGATATGATGTAGATGAATGAATCATACTTTGTCTCATTTTATGATGTGATGGATGTTGATAGATTAATTCCCCATGCATGCTACCTAATGTTTTTAATTGGTTTATAATCATCATGATATGTATTGATAAAATTTGTGGATATAGAATGGATATGGTACTGATGACGTGCTATGCAGAATGAATGCTAATTAGAATAAATATAATGATAGATAGAGAAATGATGTTAGTTAGCTGAAATATGATGATATTTTTTAGTTAGTAGAAATATGATAATGGATAGAATTTATGATGTTAATTGATGATGTGACTTTGTTTCACTTGAGATAATTTGTTGTTTGAACAATCTTGTTTGATGTAGCAAATAGATACGATGCACTAGGGTATGAATTACCAAGGTGACTTTGTATCTATTTTGTGGAATTTGACTCTAAAAACAAAGAGTAGCTTTGTTCATACTAGACATACATAAACTTTGTTTAAAGTATAGGTAGGATTACATAAAAATATTTTAGACCAATCACATAGAGAGGTATAGAATGCCTAACATATAACTGCTTCACAAACTATTTTAATACAACTTCCATACAAAATAAGACAAGTATTCACCATGGTAATATTACAAACATGTCTTACAAGCAACAAATCAAAATGATGCTCAATTGCCCCCATTCCTTCTTCTCTAAATCCTTATGGACATCCCTGAGAGATCCTAGGAATGAGTCAATAAAATAAATCACAAAAGTAAGACCTCAAAAGATAAACACAAAGTTGCAGTATCACTTGCCATATATGTTTAGGGTGGGGCTATTATTCGTTGTTGATCATGTCTATCATAGGAATGGATCCATTAAGGCATATCTCAGGATGTTGTTGGGACTTGTTTAAAAATATAGGTAGTTGATACTTTGGCATTGTTTTTGTCTATTTATAGTCAACTCTTATGTGATTGTTTTTGCTTGAAAGTTCTAGTTGTTGATGTTTTCTTTCTTTGTTTTTTTTTTATCAAAGGGTGAGTGTGACAAGCTATTATGGATGAACCTTTATTGCAGATAGGCGATGGAAAAATAGGCTTTTTTTGAGATTTTTCAAATATTTTTTGTGCTTTTTGATGTTTATTTAATGTTGTTTTTGTTTATTGTCAAGTAGCTATAGTGAGGATTTGATGAGCCTCATATCATGTGGATGTATTTTAAGAGTTTGGATGTCCTTTAGGCATCAATTTCATAGTATGTACCTTGTCACTTCTCATTTCATTTCATTACATTCTCATTATGCATGTACATAGATTTTGTTAGTCAATAGAAAATTTCTAGTGGCTTTTAAGCATTTGCATTAGTTTTGGCACTTTTGTAAGGTGTTTTTGGTGTTTCTATCCAAAAACTGCACATTTGTTCAAAACTGGCACATTTGTTCAAAACTTGCACATTTGTTTTGAGCAGTTGTTCAGAAACTATGCAATTGTTTGAAAACTACACAGTTGTTCTAAAATGGCGCATTTTTTTAAAGAAGTTGTCCTAAAATATCACTTTTGTTTCATGCAATTGTCCTAAAATCTCACTTTTTTTTCATATGTGACTTGTAATTCTACCCTATCTTCAAATGACATATCTTGGTCATACGAAAGTATTTTTCAGTGCTTTTTTTTTTAAATGGGTTAGAATTCCATGATCTTTGCAATGGTGTAGGTGGTTTTCAATTTTCATGCAATTAAATTTTCCATTGGTGTTGTGATCTTCCATTTTCCTTTGTTTCATTTAAACCCTGTTAGCATTTGCTTGTTGTCATCCTAAATGTCTTTTTCCATCATGTTTTGTATCATTTTATGTTGTTTGACATGTTTAGATTGAAACCCTAACATCATGGGTTAAAATTATTGCAGTTGGTCCTCAACCACTACAGCTAAGGGAGAAACAACTTCAAGATTTATTTGATCTGATTATCGATTTCATGAGTTTTGTTGTTTTGTGAATGTTTTTGAATTTGTTTGGATTTTGAGTTTTTTGACTAAGTTGAAATAAAGCGTGTTGGAAACCTAAGGGGACTGACCTAGGGCCCTAGGGGATAAAAAGAACTACCTACATTGTACATGCAGAGACCATGTATTCCAATCATTTGACTCAAAGTATAAACTTTTTTTTGGGATAAACAAATCTTGGATTGATATTCCACTTTCATGTATAGAGGATATGTTGCAAGAAATCTACTTGAACTAGTTGTGGGGTTCAAGAAAATGTTGATATCTTATACTGTTTGAGTGAAGGAATAACCCAACCATGGTGTTTTGTTTTTTAATGTTTTCAGATGTTTTTGGATTTTTACCCTTCTGCCTGGGGGTAAGATGTTGGAAACTTGGATTGATACTTCACTTTATTTTTCTGGAGGATATGTTGTGGAAAAGATTACTTGAACTAGTTATGGGGTTCAAGAAACTATTGATATCTTAGAAGTTTCGAGTGAAAGAATAATCCATGTTGTCATCATCTTTGAAGGTTACCTTGGTAGTGCATTAGTAGGATACCTTGTTGATGGGACGATGCCTAGATCACACTGAGTTAGAAGACATAGATCAAAATTTGTTCTGAAGCAAGATGCAAGCATTTTCCCCTAGTGTCTACCAATGTAGGTGATGGATTACCTTGTGATAGGATAATATTTTTGGATAGAGTATTCCGTTTGGACAATACTTGATGGCTTAGATAATATTGGATAGGATAGGATCAATGATAATGAACCATGTTAAGATGTCTTCCATAAGAAAGTGTAAAATTCATATCAAACATTTGTCAAGATCAAGATAAGTTGGATTTTGGAAACAATGGATTGGGTTCGTTATGGATAAGTTGAGATGCTTCCACCTGAAACAGTGCATGTAGATGATTGATTCTACACATGATGCCTATTTACTAGATTTTCATCATGGTACTTGTCCAAAGCGCCACCATAGTGGTTTTCACTAGAGGACGATTTTTCTCTTGACTTTTTCTCTTGATTTTTTTATTTTTTTGATGTCACACAAGATTCTCGTTTCCTAGATTTTCATCATGGTGACAATAATTTTGCTCATGTTGGACCACTTGGTGGTTTTGATGTAGACGTTGTTGATGCTAATATGGTTGTTGTTATTTTCATGATTTTCCAACGATATCCTGCTTGGAGGAGCTATTTTTCTAGGATATGAGCACTTGAATGTAACCCCTGGAAATTATTATCTTCATTGTTGATACGAGAGTTAACCTTACCTTTATGTGCACATCGTGATAGAGTGCCCTTAGAGTCCTTATTATAAAGAGTTGCTGCCAACACATGGTTAATGCGAGATCTAGATATCATGGATGGAAAAATGCATTGAGGCATACAATATTTAGATGGATTCGTGGATAGTTTGGAACCTTTGACTCTCCAAACTTGGGATGATGAGCAATGATGGGTGGATATGGAGATTCGATTGGTACCAACATATTCATAAACCTTGTAAGTCACTCTTGAAGCTTTCTTTTGCATTGATGGACATTTTTGATGGATGAACTTTCCTTTTTTAATTTTTCCCCATAGTTTCTTTGAGTAATGGGGTTTGATAGGGATGATTTTATTTCTTTGTCTTTTGTATCCATTTGAATATTTCTTGTCTAGTTTTCTTTGCTAATTATTTTGCTTCGACTAATTGTTCATTTCTTTGATATATATTTTTCTCTTGTTGTTGGTCCCAATCAGAGGATGGAAATATATGTGGAAGACAATTCATGGCATGGCTAGTCATAGTGTTGGTATCAATTTTATCATAAGGAATCTTCGTGCTCTCTATGTTGATGCTTGCATTAGATAAAGTTGCCCCAAGTATCATGGAGGTATCATTGATATGTTTATCTCCCTTAGTTACTGAATAATCAAGAACTTGATGCTTAGGATTTCCCATAATATGCTCTAGTTGTAGGATACCTTGTTCATGTAGAGTTGATCCTATGCCTTGATACCAAATCCTTTGAAAAAATTCATTTGTAATAGGATATGTCTTACCTTGGAAATAAGGTGTTAGTATTTCTCTACTATGTTGTGGCTCTTTAAATGTCGGAGCTTCCTCACTGATAGGAACCTTTAGATGTGGTATACCTTCTTGATTTATATATTTGGGCTGATCTTGTAAAATATCAGATTTTAATGCATCTTTACATCTTCTTCATGATCCTTTTCTGATATGTCTCTAGATTCTATTATGTCTTGATCTTGTGTACAAATTTTAAGAGTAGGAGACTCTTGTTCTTTGGAAATGATATCAAGAGTATGTGACTCTTGTCTTAGATGAACATAATCTACATGTACATTAGGAGTAAGCATCTCATGGGTAGATGTATGTGTGCTCGAGATATGTATTTGTTCTTCTTTTGGAATTCATGGGATGTCTTGGAAGATATCTACCAAGTCATTATAATATTTTAATGATAGGGATTCTTGATCTTGACCTCATGTGGTATCATATTTGAAATGCTTTGGATCACATTCTTGAGATGGATCAATTTCAAAGAAGGGATTTCTTGTAAAAACTCCTTGGCTTTTCTCAAAATGTGGACATATGGATAATGACTCTTGGCTTAGGTTTTATGCATTGGGTATAAGTGTTGGATCAAGATTCTCTTGATCATCACTATGTACTCCCATGAGGTTGGATGGTACCAATATATCTTGGACTGGGTCATTACTAGACTTTGGTGCTTGATTTTGATCATGCTTGGGATTAAATTCTTGATGTATGTCCTCTTGCTCACTGGATGATGTAGAAACATTTTATATGTGATTGGTGATAGATAGCTCTTGATCATTTCTTTCAACTTTTGAGGTTGAGACATTATCATTGTTCTTATTGGTAGATGGCCCTTGAACATCATTTTTAATAGCTATTTCTCCTTGATCAATAAGGTCTTAGATGATATTTTGAGTGTAGAATATATGTCCGTTGGGTGGCCCTTGATTTTTTGGAACTTGCATCATTCGTGTTGGTTATAACAGGGTACTTTAAAGCTTGGTTCACAATAAGTTGGACTATCATTGATTTTGATAAGGTCTTATTGTACTAGTTCATGCATGATTAAATCTTAAGTCTCTCCCAAAGGGGTGAATTTCCTTCTTGGTTGGTAGTATTTCCTCTGTGGCTTTTCTTGATTATTTTTCTCTTGATTTTGTAGAATTCCTTGATTATGTGTTTGAGGTACATTTTGATATTGCACATGAGGTACATTTTGATATTACATTTGAGATACACCTTGGTGTTGTGGAACTTATTGATACTGTGGATATTGGAAGTGTTGTTGATGGGGATATTGAGGTGTTTGTGGAATGATGTCCATTTTTTGTGGAAATATATTGTTTCTACTTTGCACATGGCATTGGCAATATGTCAGATTCCATCTTTGTTTAATTTCCTCAAGATCTCTATCCATTTTATCTAGGGCAATTTGATGTTCTAGATTTATTCCTTGTTGGGGATTTTGAAACCGTTGATGTTGTTGCCCTATTTGATATTGTGATCCTTGATAAGAATGATCTGGGTAATAGATCAACATGTTTTGGGGTTGTTTTGATATTCAATACCCTATCAAAAGGCCACTTTCTTTAAATCCTCATGGTCCACTTCCATCATTTGTGGTTTTTACTAGTGGGATACTATTGTTATTCTTGTTGGCTTCCATTTTTTTCTGATCTTGTGATCTTGTGGTTGTCATAAACAAATTGGGTCTCCTATGGGAGAGTGGTGTAATATCTAGTTGACTCAAATTCTAAAGACTTGATGTTGTCCTATAGATTATGTAAGATATTGGAACTATTGGAATAGACCTAGATTCTACCAATAGTAGAAGGAATACAAGTTTAGATTATTCTTGGAAGCTCATTTGTAGAAGTTATATACCAACATAGTTTTGGTTTTGTGAAGTGCCCAAAGGTGTTTCTTGAGATCTTTTGACTTAGATGACTAAGTTTGAAATGATGACCTAGGGACTTTACCTTAGGGATCTTGACCTTACACGAGATCATGAAGTGGATATTTATTGCCACGTGGGAGGTCGTAATATGGGTCTTCCGGCTGCTATGTTTTCTTTTTCTTCCTCTTTTTTTAATACAATTGATGTTGTGAGAAACTGGTGAGGTGTCTCATTTTTTGTAAATATAAAGTTTCTCAAACTACTTATGATGTCGATTTTTGCACTTGTAATGTGCGTGAGACTTGGTTGAATAATTGGTGCTACAAGATTTGGTTGTTGAACTGGGGAAGTTGGTCACCAAATGGTCATAAAGTTGGTGGTGTAATGGGATGGTTTTTGTGAAGCTCAAGACCCTAGGGTTTAAGTGTTATTTTGGATGACACTACTTCTTTGGGAATCAATATTTTGAAGAAATAAGGTCTATATTCCACTTCCTTATCCAAAGGATATGTTGCAGGTAATTCTACTTGTACTATCTATGAGTCCCAAGTAATTTTTAATATCATGGATGTATGAGTGGAGGATTGACCTTAATAGTTTTTTTTTATTTTGATTTCAAATAGGTAGGATGGAAATAATGGATGTGGGACTATCTGACTTTCTATCTTTCCAATTATTTTGGTTCAAACAATGAACTTGTGAACAACTCTTTTCCAACTCTTTTTTTTTGTGTTTTAAAGTATGGCAAGTGATAAAACAACACTTGGACTAACTCGACAAGAATGTAATTATGTGACCTTCATGTCTGTAACTTAGGTTGTGAAATCACAACACCCAAGCCATAGTTTCTAAATGTTTACTTTTATTAATTTACTTTGAAATTGAATCCAGAATGTTTGATAACCTTTAAGGAAAGCTCCTTTCAAAGGAGTGCAAACATAAGGCTTCTCTTACAAGTGTGAACTAAATCAAAGGGTTTGTGGTTTGACCATCTTGTTCATTGTTTATTTTGAATGTGTTCTTTTTCTTTAAATCAAACACAAAATTTTATGTCAAATTGTTTTGAATGTAATGGGCCAAGTTTAACATAAAATAGTAGTTACAACCCTAGGGGATAGACACCATTCTGTTAGGTAGGCCTACCTCATGCATCAAAGACATGATTTTACATGAAACTTATGGCATGGGCCTGTATTGAGACATGACAAGTAACTTCTTGGAAGTAAATTCTGATGCACCACTTTTAGAGAATTTTTTTGGATAATAGGGTGGCTTCTAAAATAATTTTGTTCTTAGTGATAACTATGAATGCAGAAATTTGAAACTCACCCACTAGCCACTTAAGGCTCTTTAACCGTTCTCGTTTCACTTAAGGTATGGGATTAGGTGCATTTTGCTGTAAACACGACTTGAAGCTACTTTCTTATGAGTTAGCAAAATTTAATATAGACCACTAGTAAACATGCTTTGAGACCTTGCAATGAGTTCTCCAACAAGGGATGTATCTGAAGGAAATTCCCTCTTTAAGGTAAACTAAAAAATAAAGTGCAATGCTAAAAAATGTTCTTTTTCTCACCCAAGATCACCAAAAGGTGCGAGGGGAGAAGATAAAACACTTTAGATTCTCTAATGAATGAATTCATAGTGAACAATCCATAGCAATTTGATTCATTTTAAACACCTCGAGCGATGTTATCCCACAATAATTGTGAATAAACAAAAAGTTCTTTTTTAACTTGCACCAATATGAAGTGTTCAAGATATCAATGGTGAGAAATCACAAAGAAGCATTTGTTCATTTTTATGAACTTCAAATGAGGTGTTTCTAAGAAAGGAAATCCTTGTCCTATCTTGGTCAATAAATGTAAAAAACATGTGTGTTTCAACAAAAATAAAAAACGATTTCTCTCTTTTTATGCACCGAAATTAAAGGTTCCTACTTATGAAAACATTAAATGTGTTCATTTTTAGAGCCCAAAATTGAAGTGTTTTTTTTCTTTTTATGAGCACCAAATAAAAAATTGCTAATTTAGAAAGCCTAAAATTGGTCCATTTTTAACAACACTAAAAACAAGTGTGAGTTTGTGTTGTTCATTTTTAGATCGCCAAAAGAAAGTTCCTAAGTTAAAAAGCTTAAAAATTATTTATTTTAACAACATCAAAAATAAGTGTGAGTTTGTGTTGTTCAATTTTAGAGAACCAAAGAAAATTCCTAAGTTAATTAAAAAGTAATTTAGAAGCTGGGACCGATCATCTTCCCTAAAATAAACATGTTAGAACCATTGAAATCTTGCATCAAATCCACAAATTCCTGCTTACACATCCAAAAAATAGAGCACCTGTTAGTGAAAACCTATTGTAAAAGTGTAGGATTGGTGCATTTGTCCATCAAAATAATTGCTCAGAACATAAAATACAAACGCACAAGTTTTAAAAAATTGCATAGTTTTAGAAAAAAATTCTTAAAACCTTGTTAGACAAATGCTAACTTAGGAAATTGAAAATGCACCAATCTCAGAAAAATGCGCCATTCCCATGACAAGTGCATGGTTCTTCTAAAAAATGTGTCATTCTTCTAACAAATGCGTAGCTTTATTATTAGACAAATACTCAGACTTTCTGGATAGATGCTCAGGTCTTTAGAACGAGCATGTGAAAACTATGAAAAAAGTATTTCCGCAACCTGCAACTTCAAAAATGGCTCAAACGAATGTTAGAGAAGGGGACAAGGGTCCCACCGGGCGTGTCAAAATGTGTGAGGGGGAATGATGGATGTTAGATCAATGATCCAAAAGGGACATTAGAGCAATCTGATGAAGAAATATGATATATAACCAAAAAACTTAAATCTAAAATCTAGAAACTCCTACACATACGAAATTGAAACTATACTAATGAAAACATGATAAAGAATCTACTAATTACCAAAATGAGAAAAAAAGATTTTTTTACCATCCTATAGCGGAGTGTATTCACTTGATGTTGGATTGTTCTTATCACAATGAAGCCTCCAAAGGCCGTGTGCAAAGTGTGGATGAATTCTTGTTTGTGTTTGGTTGATCAAAGACGATGGATGAATCTCTTTCTCTCAAGGATGATCTTGACATCACTTCGTTGCTCAATGTATATGAATTCTACAATCCTTATTTGTGAGGAAAGGGGTTTGTTATATAGAAAATGAGATTTGAAATGGACGATCAAGATCATTTTGAAGAATATCTGAATCAACGATCATAGTGTGTTGAGAGGATTTAGACATGAGATAATTGTGCAAAGTTGATTGCACATTTTGTGTGATTGGGAAATAAATTATCTAGTCAGGACTATGATTGATCAGTTAACATAATAGATTGATCAGTCAACTTTGTGATGGGTTAGTTAGGAATGTGATGTTTTAGTTAACTGAATCGATTGATTAGTTAACAAATTAGATTGCTTAGTCAGCAATCTTAATTTTCTCAATCGGAAAGTGGGTGAAGAATGTGAATTAATTGATTTAATTAATTAATTACTTTTTGGGGTTTAAATGTGCAAATCAAGTTTGTCTTTTGCAAACAAATTTGTATTAATTTGATTTGATTTTTGATAATCGATTTGAGTAGTTTGATTTAATTCAAATTTTTGGAGGGAAAGTGTTATAATTAAATTATTATTTAATAATTTAATCCACTTAGGGGAATACAGTGATTTAGCGATATAATTAAATAATTAATCAGGATAAAATAAGGTGGGATTAGGAATTTATTAAATAAAATAAGATTTATTTAATTAGTCAAAATGATGAAATGTGAATTAATTAAATAATGTTTTTTATTTATTTAATAGAGGAATTAGGGTTTTTACGACTTATATAAATGAAATTTATTAAATTTGTCCAAAATGATGAAAAAGTGAATTAATTAAGTAATGTTGTATTATCAAATTAATAGAGGAATTAGGGTTTTTGATGTCATTTTGATGTGATGTGATGTGGTGTGGTGTGATGCGAGAACATTGTGGTATGATTCTGAGTGTTCTGGGATGATTCTGAGATGATGTGAGACATCACGAGATGAGTCTGAACTATTTTGGGGTGATTATGAGATGATATGAGACATTATGGGATGAATCTAAACTATTTTGAGGTGATTATGAGATGATATGAGATGTTGTGGGATTATTTTGAGTTATTAAAAGATGTTACAAGATGATTATGATTCATTCCAAAGTGTTACAGGATTATTTTGAGTCATTTTAAAGTGTTACAAGATGATTCCTAGTCATTCTAAAGTGTTATAGGATGATTTCTAGTCATTCTAAAGTGTTACGGGATGATTCTGAGTCATTTCAAACTATTGTAGGAAAATTCAAATTCATTCTAAAGTGTTATAGGATGATTATGAGTCATTTTGAAGTGTTGCAAGATGATTCAAATTCATTTTAAAGTGTTACAAGATGATTGTGAGTCATTTCAAAGTGTTATGGGATGATTATGAGTCATTTTGAAATGTTACAGAATGATTTTGCATCATTCTGAAGTGTTATGGGATGATTCGAGTCATTCTGAAGTGTTACGAGATGATTTTGAGTCATTCTAAAGTGTTACAGGATGATTTTGAGTCACTTTGAAGTGTTATAGGATGATTTTGACTCATGTTGAGATGATGTGAGATGGTGTTCCATATCATTTGATGTTTTTTGGGGTTGTTCGATGTTGTTCAGTGTTGTTTGATGTGGTTCAATGTTGTTTCATGTCGTTCAATGTTGTGTGATAGGTGTCAAGTCAATTTTACATGTCTACACTACTTTAGAAGACTTGAGAGATGAAAGAAAACATAATGTGAAGTACAAGTTAAAGATTGGGGAATATGAGAAACTTGTTAAAGATTGAGTAATTTGAGAAACTTGTTGTTGATATAAAACTACAATTAGTAGAATAAAAATAAATAGAAGTGGTAACTAGTTTGGACTTGAAGAAAAAAGTAGAATAATTCCAAGAAATAGAGGATGGAGTTGTCTCATTAACAAAGGAATTAGAGAAGGTACATATGTAGTTAAATAGAAGTCTCCACCTTGGAAAGAGTTCTAAAGCACTTGATGAAATGATTGGTAGTCAAAAATCCATTTTCAACAAGTTTTTTGGTTTAGGATATGAGGAAGATAAGAGTTTCAAGGATTTTGTCACTAAGAACAATGCAACCTCTTCTAAGAATATTGAAAGATCCATGAAGGATAAGAATATTGAATATCACAAGAAAATAGATGATGGATTCATCAAGGTGCACAGTCCTAAAAGGATATTCAAAGGTCAATATGAAAAATAAACTAGGTTTAATTATGCTTTTCATGGTTAATTTTTCTATGTAATAACTATGGACATAAAGCTATAGGTTTTAGGATTAGACCCTTAAGGAATGATAGACATAATTTAGTAAGAAATAATCATTTTTCTTCTCTATGTTCTCTAAGTTGCGTATGTTATAACTGTAATAACTATGGGCACATTGCTAAGTTTTGCAGAAGTAATTTTATACAACCTCTTAGACAAGAGAAAAAGACATTTACTTATCCTAGGAAAAATAGGTTTACTCATGACATGCAAGATAAAAGAAAGAATTTTCACCTCTTGCATAGAAAAATAAATCTACACAAAGTTCTAAATAAAAGTAGAAAAATCAAAAAAGATATTGGAGAGAGAAGAAGTCTAGGATGAAGAATGAAGAATCAATTATAGTTCAAATATCTTTCCATGTGAAAGGACAAGGCAATCCTTGGGTGATTGAAAATAGTTTATCTAGTCATATGATTGGAGATAAGAGAAAATTCACTAGTTTGGAGAAATGGAATGGTGGTGCAATCAAGTTTGGTAATAACACTAATACTAGGATAACATGAAAAGGTACACTATGCATAGATGGTAAAAAAAATCTCAATATGTGTTGTATGTAGAAGGATTAAAAAATTTAATCTACATAGTGTTAGTGAGATGTGTGAAAAGGGGTAAAATTTGTTATTTCATTCTAATGGATGTGAGATAAGGAATGTTAGCTTTGGTAGACTTGTCACTGAAGAAAGAAAAACAATCTATACCATCTGAATGAGGTGAAAGGTGGTAGATGTCTATTAGGGAAAACTGATGAAATTTTGTTGTGGCACAAAAGGATGGGTCACATTAACTTTGAACACCTACTAAAATTTAGCAAGAAGAATGCGGTCAGACATATGCCCAAAATTGGAAAAGGCACGAATAAATTTTGTAAATAATTCCTTGATGGAAACTAAACAAGGTTTAGATTCAAGACAAAATAATATTCAACTTATAAATCCCTGGAGTTGATACATAAAGATCTGTGTGGTCCAACAAGGACCAAAAGCATCAATGGAGAAAGACATTTCATGTTATTAATAGATTATTATTCAAGAATGACATAGGTAACTTTTCTTAAAGATAAATATCACTTTAGAAAGATTTAAAAAATTTAGAGCTATGGTTGAGAATGATATTGGTTAAAAAATATAATGCTTAAGGTTTGAAAAAGGTGGAGAATTGACCTCTCATGAATTTGACAAGTATTGTGATAAACGTGGAATTAGAAGACATTTCTTTGTAGCCAGAAAACCTCAACAAAATGGAGTTATTGAGAGAAAGAATAAAACTATTCAAGAAATGGCTAGAGCAATTTTTAATGAAACCAAACTACTTGATAGATACTGGAAGGAAGTAGTTCATACTACTATTTACATTTTTAACAAAGCACAGTTAAGAGTAAATCATGATAAAACTCCATATGAATTATGGAAAAGAAGACTTTCATCTATGAAATATTTCAAAATATTTAGAATCAGATATTTTATAAAAAGGGATAAGACACTTTGAGTAAATTTGAGACAAGATTTGATGAAGGAATATTTTTGGGTTATTCAACTACAATCAAAGCTTATAAGTGCTACAATAAAAGGTTACAAATGATAGTTGAAAGTGTTAATTTTAGAGT
This sequence comes from Sequoiadendron giganteum, assembly GCA_007115665.2. Lineage (NCBI taxonomy): Eukaryota > Viridiplantae > Streptophyta > Pinopsida > Cupressales > Cupressaceae > Sequoiadendron > Sequoiadendron giganteum. The sequence goes on along the minus strand of CM021101.1, from coordinate 339,425,565 downwards.
GGATGAAGACTACTCTCAATTGTTACACAAAGATGATATGCATTCAAAAGTACATATTTATGAAGAAAAAGAACATGTAAAAGAAGAGTCACAAGAGGAAAGTGATATTGATGAAGAAAAGAAACCAATCACTACTCCAAAAGCACCACCCAAATTTATCAAAAGATATCATTTAGAGAATAAAATTCTTGGAAACAAAACTGATGGTGTCATGACAAGAAGAAATCTTGATCAACAAGAATAGGGAAAATTTTCTTTACTATCTGAAATAGAGCCTAAATCTTATGAAGACGCTAGTAAATATGAAAGTTTGATTGAAGCCATGAAAGAAGAAATTAGTCAAATAGAGAAAAAATAGACTTGGGAAATTGTCCCTCGAGTTGCTGATAAGAAGGTCATAGGCTCAAAATGGGTATTTAGAAACAAATTGAATTAATATGGGAAGATAACAAGAAGCAAAGCTAGATTATTCTTCAAGGGTTATGCTCAAGTTGAAGGTATAGGATTTGATGATAAATTTTCACCTCTTGCTATATTTGAAGCTATTAGAATGTTTCATGCTTATTTAATTTTTAAAAAAACTTTAAATTATTACTAGATGGATGTAAAATTTGTATTTCCTAAGAGTTATCTAGATGAGGAAGTTTATGTGAAGCATTCTAAAGGGTTTATTGTGGATGAAAACAAATATTATGTATACAAAATTGAAAAAGGATTTGTATGGTCTAAAATAGGCTCCTAGGGCTTGGTATTCCAGGTTGGAAAATAATCTCCAACAATAAGGGCATAAGAAAGGTATTGTTGACAATAATTTTTATTTCAAATGTGAAGGTGAACATATACTGGTTGTCATTGTTTATTTTGATGATATCTTTTTTTGTAGTAACTGTGATAAGATGTGCAAAGTTTTTTCCACTACAATGCAAAAAGAGTTTGAGATGTCCATGTTAGGAGAATTAATATTTTTCTTTGGTTTACAAGTTGTAGACATGAAAAATGTACAAGTTCATTTTGGCACACCTGATCCCAATTTACTGACAACATTTCATCAACATTCTATCTCTTAATTTAACAAATCATTATTTATTGATTTAAGTCTTCTCTGAGTGATTAAATTAATCAATTTAATTTAATTAACCTTACATCCCCGTTTAATTAAATAAATCACTTTATTTAATTAAAATCTCTAAAGTCTTCTTATTAAATTAAATAAATTAAACCTTATTTGATTTAATCCAACATGTTCCCTCTAGATTAAATAAATCAAAACATTTATTTAATAGATCATTTCCTCTCAATTCTTGACTTAAAATTAATTCATAAACTTAAGTCTAAATTTTCACATCACCTAATTCTTCATTAATTTAATCAAAACCATGATTAAGTTAATCCATTTCATTAAAATTCTCTAGAGAATGCAAGTTGCACAATAAATAAATTACTTTGATTTATTATTTCATCTATTTTCCCTCACAAAGCATCAAAAGGGAATATTCCCTCATTTGAATTCAAAAAGCCAAGTGGACTTAGTCCTTCCAACAAGGCATTTAAGACCTCTTACATGTCCTTGACCTTGAGCCAAGTCACATTAACTTCATTTCTTTTCCCCCTTTAACAAGTCAACTCACAATTTCAAATTCAAATTTATGCATTTATCATGCACATTGGCCAAAATGTGCTCATTCCTCCTCCTACCACATGTGGACAAGAGGCACAATTCCATTGGATTATCCTTTCTCCCACATTACTCATTATTTCTCACTTCTTCCAAATTTATGTCTATAAATTGGAGACTCCTCTCCTCATTTCTCATCCACAATCTTCATGCAAAGTTACTCTCTTCGATTGAGAACTAATTTTGCTCATTTCATCCAAGCACTCATCCCATTTTCACATTTGCACCAAGGTTATGCTCAAATCTCTTTGGAGATTTGACCATTTCTAGATCATCTTCATTACAACCTAGGAATTGGGAAAGGGCCAATTGCAACACTCCATTGGCACCAGTTCCCCCATGGGATCATCAATCTATTGGCTAAATTAGGATTTTCTTCTATGATTATTTGAGTTTTCGTTCTTCATTTCCTAATAATAGTTTAAATAGGTGGATTTCATGGGGAATATCTCATACTTGTGTACATGAATTTGATCTAACATCTAACCATGTTTGTTACTCTTATGCATTTGTAGGTTTAGGGGTTCACATTTTAGCACTAGAAGGAGGGCTTGAAAACTTTTAAATCATGTTTTTTCAAAAAATTCCGCGATTTCTAACATTTTTTGTGTAGACACAAAATACTCAACTGCGTGGCGCTATATCGAGCCACTTTCAGAGACGCGGTGCCATATTGACCCACACTTAGCTCCCTAACTTTGCCGCGTATCTTGCCCACTTGTCTTTCTTTTTTAAATTTATAACTCCGCCATGCCCACCCCCGCGGTGCAATATTCCACCACTTTCATCACCGTGGCATAGTATCGCACTGCGCTTTCTCCAAACTCTGCCACTCTATCCCTCCCGCCTAAAAAAAATTTAATTTTCAAACTAAGTTGCCCCCAAACTGCATTGCTTACCTCTGTCACACCACTTTTGTGCTCTCTGTCTCTACAGAGGGCCGCCCAAAGTCAACCACGTGACGCTATATAGCCGCTTTTTCCAAACTCTGCCGCGGGAAAACAGTGAAGTTTTAAATTAACATGTGCTTTTTAAATTTAGAATTTTTTCATCTTTAATCCAGTTTCCTGTCTTTATTGCTCTCTAGTTTTCTATCATTTTGTAGGTTGGAGCAAAGGAATAATTTTATCATGGCACCATATTCACTAAACCCAAAGTGTTTTTAAACACTAAAGTGTTCTTTAACACTATTCAAAAAATTTGTTAAACATCTTTGACCTTAGGAATACTAAATTTAGTTTGGGTTAAAAAGAACAAGAAACTTTATTTTTTATGAAACCATGCCTTTTTTATGTTGTACAAAGTGTTTTTCAACACTCTTTAAATAATTTGATAAGTTCTTTGATCTTAGGACACTAAATTTCCATTGGGTTCTAAAATAAACAAAATCAATTTTTTTCTTTTCAAAAGTTGCCAAGGGGCTAAAACGAACTTTAGACAAACACACTAGATTTTGTTTAAAGGATTAAAAAATTGAACAAGACAATCTCACATTTCATTTGGTGCTTAAAAAGAATTCATCATTGCTTTGAGGTCTAAAATGAACAAGTTTTTTCAATGTTTTGCAATATTTTTCACAAGTTAATATCATTTAAAATGTGTATGCGCTTCTCTCACGCTTCATTGCGATGTTGAGAATCAAAAACATTTTGGTGATATTAGGTTGTTAAAAATATTGCCTCCACATTTCAATTTGGGCACTTAACAAATGAAAAAATCATGCGAGTGTGAATAAACTTACTGCGAGTGTTCTCCTTTTGTTTTTAAACAAAGGTTGATTGAACTACAAATATGTTTATTCGCTATTTTTTATCTTAGAGGGCCTGCCTTGTGGGAAAAATTACTCACCCAAGGGATCGACCCAACCGGGAACACGCTAAAGCCAAGCGACTTCCAACCGCTATATAAGAATGGATTCTTGAGGAAAGTTCAAGAATCACGAGGATTATTCTGATGAGATTGAAAGCAATGGACTCTCGCTGATGTTGGATAATCGCCCACAAATGGAATGCCTGCATTAGAACCTTTTGTTTTGAAAAAGCCAAAACCTTGTCTATCTTGTTGGTGCAAAAGGTCATGTCCTTTGAAACCGCCCCATGTTATACATGTGGTCTTGTTGTAGAAATGGAGAGTATGCCATGGGAGAGTCATGGGTACTAATGCTTGGCTGACCTGAGAAGTGTGTGTCGTAGAGGGGAGCCAGTGTGGTCAAGCATTTAGCGATTCGCACAAGATATGCATAGCTGGATTTATCGAAGTGGGAACCCAACAAGATATTTCCTCATCATCCTAGGATTGTAAAAGTTCTTGAAAGAAAATAATACATTGTTTGGTCCTAAAAAAACTTGAAAAAAAACATTCACAAGACCTTCAAAATTTCAAACCCCTTGTGAGAAAAAAATACTCTTGACGAATTTAGACACTCTTGCTTTCCCTAGGGATCATATTCCTAGAGGTTTCTAAGTGCACAAATTCTACCATCATTTTTTTTCAACAAGGTTAAACATAAGGAACTTTTGCTCTATTTTCCTCGATTTCCACACAATGGACCTTGTGAGATGAGAAAGAAAGTGGACACTAGATATATAGTTTTAAACCTAAGCAAGCAAGTGTCTTTGATAAAAAGAGATTCATTAAACCAAGATAAAGAGACAAAATTGAACTTCATGTGTGTTGTTTCCAATGATTTCCCGTAAGATCAAAATCCCAAAACCAAAGTTCAATAAAATTAGTCTAAAAACCCACGAGCAACGCCTTGAGATGCTCCTTGAAGTAAGGGAAAGACTTGTATACAAATTCTACACAAAGGCTTCAAGGAATAATCCAACATTGTATGCATTTTATTGTCAACAAAATCTTGAACTTTTTGAAAGGTTTTCTTTTCTCCCATAGGAAGTCTAGCATGTTCTTCAATACCAAGGTTTTGTAGAGAGAGAGTCATGTCTAGGTTAAGGTTCAAGATCAAATTCCTCATCCTCATTCACTCCTCCATCAATCAAGTCTCATTTCATCAACAAACCTTTTGTGAACTCTAGAAAAATTTCTCACGCTAAACTTAAGGGGCTAAACCAACATCACCCTATCTTGGCTTAACACACCTAGCCAAAATAGTCAAAACCCTTGGAAAAATTTATCTCTAGGATAATGCAACTTCATAAGGTCTAATAGTCCACAAATCACATTGGCTTAACACACTTAGCCAATTCATCCATTTGTGCAAGTTCCCCTAGGATAACACAACTTTGTAGGGAATACAACTTCACAACAATCCTGTTTGACTTAACGCATCTAGTCAAATTATCATAATCAATCTAGAGCCCTTACAAGTCTAATGTATACCTTCAAAAGTTATCTAAAAGGTTTCATTCACCCATCCCATCCATTTAGCCCATCACCATTACCACTATCTTTGATCATTTAGCTTCCCTAGTTCTTCTCATTTGGGCCTAAAAGGTTAGGATCGAACAATCCCTATATTTTATGGTCCAAACAAGGTCTCAATACAAGAAGAACATGGATAATATCAGAGAAATATTAACTTCTACATACATGAGTCAGTTAACCTCAGAAATAAACCTAGCGGGATCAAGAAATCCCCAAGTAACTCTCCTTTATCATCACAAAATCCTCAAGAGGAGAGTCATCAAGAGGACATTACGAACGAAGACATGGGGATGACACAATCCAAAATCATGAAGATGGTTCAAAATCCAGAGAACCACAAAATTTTCAATGCTATGTTCAAGTACTTAAATACGCTAGTAGGAGGGGGGGTCCAGTTCCCTTCTGACCTTGACACAAGAACTAGTACAGATGTGCCTATACCAAAAGCATCCCCAATGTCAAATTTCAATCAAGAAACACCTCACACCACCTCGACCATCACACCAACCTCATTGAATGTGAGCAAGGGGAGTGCCATGTTCCAAGAATTACAAAGGAATCACCTTGTGGCTAACAAAGAGGCAGTCATCACCACCATGCCGGTTACTTCTATTCTAGAAAATCCATCCCACCCATACATCCCGCTCACCTTCCATAGCCATGTTGGCTCATCTTCATTTCGTGCAACACCATCCTATCAATCAAACATACAAACTTCTCTACCACTTGGAGAAGGGGGCTTGTTTGGAACAACTAACGTTGCTAATCATTTTTTTCAAGGTAACATTCCATCTCTTCCCCCATTTTCATCCACAACCACATCACCTCTTAGATTGGGTTTTCCTCCTCTCAACATCGATTGGTTTCTCGAAACCTAGCAATGTGAACATCACATCAAATTTCCTCATCTTGCCCACAACATCACAACAAAAAGTGGCAACCATTCAAGCCACTACTTCAATTGGTCCTCAAATATCCCAAAGCATACCATCTCAAGGACCAATCATCTCAACCACCCCTCCAACAACCTAAATCCCAATCACCACCACAATCCCTCCACCCATCACAATGGTCGGCATGATTCCTGTTCCACCACCAATCCCACCAAAAGCTAATACGACAAACTCATTCACCACGCTAATCCAAACCCTTCAAAAGGCCAACCAACAGAGAGTACTCTAGAAAAAGTAGCAAGCACAAGCCCAAGCACAAGCACAAGCACAAGCTCAAGCTCAAACCCAAGCTCAAGCACAAGCTCAAGCCCAAGCTCTAGATCAAGCCCAAGCTCAGGCCTAGCAACAAGCATAGGCCCAAAACTAAGCACAACTACAAGCCATCCACCTGCAAGCTTACCAACGAGCCCTGCAAGACTTTCAAGCATAGAAACAAGTGAAACAACAAGCATTAATGGCGCAAAAATAGCTCAACCAACAACAAGCTTTGTTGGCACAACAACAGCTAGACCAACAAGAAGTTTTGGTAGCGCAACAATAGTTTGACCAACAACAGGCTTCATGGGAACAACAAAAGGTGGACCAACAACAAGTGTTGTTGGAACAACAACAAGTGTTGTTGGAACAACAACAAGAAGATCAACAACAAGTGTTGTTGACACAAATGCAGGCATACCAAGAAAATTTGAACGCAAAGCGAAGCTCGCAGCAAATGCCCACTAGTACTCTTCCCACCCATCAAACACCTCAAACACCTCACAACTCCTTCATTCCACCTCCCGACCTAAGCAACGATGTGGCAACACAAATCAAACTGCTTTCATAGCAAGTGTTGGACTTACAAGCAGGAAAAACCATGAGAACACCAGGCAACTTGTTCCCTTACCCTTTCGACAGAAGTCTCACCATGATACCATTCCCAAAGGGATTCGAGATCCCCAAATTTGACAAGTACAATGGAATGGGTAACCCTGAAAACCATGTTAGAGAATTTTAGGTGTATTGCATGGAGGTTGCATACGATGACATGTATCTAATGCGGCTCTTCCCTCGTAGTCTAACTTGTCTAGCCATGGAATGGTTTTCTCGCCTACCCATGGGTATTAAAACATTTGAGGAAATCGTGGAAGCCTTCCTTAAGAATTACACTTTCAATATGGGTGCAGATGTTAGTTTAGAAGAACTGTCTGCACTCAAACAAAGAAAAGGGGAGCTATTCGCATCCTTCTTGCAAAGATGGTGATTTAAGGCCAATCAAAGCAAGTGGACCATGCCAAAAGAACAAAAAGTTTTCACCATCATAGCCAATCTAGATGAAAACTTGGTGTTCTACTTGAAAATGCAGTGCATCACATCATATGACCAACTAATCCCAAAGGCGCTCAACATCGAAAGAGCCCTTACTGCGTGAGGAGGCGCACCAACATTCACTCCACCATAGGATAACCACCCATCTAACAACTACAATGATAAATCTTGAACTTGGTCGAGGAATAAAAATATCACGAACGATGGCGTGGTCGATGCTAAAGTGTTCATCAGTGCCCCTAAGCAGAATACCCAAACCCATCATCAACCAGAAAATCATAATCGTAACAATGTGCAGACTAATGTGGTAGTGGCACAACAAAAACCAACTCCCACAAATCAAATCAACAACTTGAGTAATCAAGGAGGACCACCTCCCCACAACAAGTATCCCCCCAAGCGGAAATTCACAACTCTTGGTGAATTGATTGAGTCCATTATGAAGAAGCTGGTCAAAGAGAATCTAATTAAATTCTCTAACTCAGAGAAATACATAGAACCCATGACCAAGCCACCGTGGTATAATGAGAATCTCCCTTGTGTCTTTCACAAAGTCAAAGGACATACCACCACCAATTGCATGAGACTCAAAAACATCATCCAAGACCTCATTGGGGATAAAATTATCAATATCGAGCAGCTTCCCGAAAACCAAGACCTAAAAATATACATGAATCCGATGTTGAACCACAACCAAGGGAATAATCAAGGAAATAATCAAGGGAACAATAAGGGCAAGAAAAATTATGCTAGTGGTAATCTAGTATACGAGGAGATAGTCGGATGCGTCGATGAGATGGTCACCATCATAAATATCAAAGGAGCCAACAACAACTATGGAGTCACCACATGTGGCCAAAAAGTTACCATTACTGAGGCACCAGCTAAGACCCCCATTTCTAATACAAAGGCCATTCCCTATGATTACAATGTCATCGACTAGCTAAAGAGAACTCTTGCCCGAATCTCCATCATGGAACTATTGAAAATCTTTGCCACCCATAGGAAGATCCTTGATGAAGCACGAGCTGCATCGACCATGGCCACCACCCTTGACATAGAAAAAATATAGGCTATGGTGAGTAACATCATTACCCCGAATCTCATTAAATTTTTTGACCAAGATTTCCCTCCACAACCATCTCATAATCACGCACTCCACCTCCAAGTACTAGTCCATAAAAAGAAAGTCAAATGAGTCCTGGTGGATGGGGGTGTAGACCTTAATATTTGTTCTCTAAAGCTCATAAAGAAATTGGGATTCACTAAGGATTCCATCAATAAGAACAAAAGCATCACAATAAGGGTGTATGACAACCAAGAAAGAGTGTCTTAGGGCACTATCAAAATCCCCATCCAAGTGGGGCTGACAACTATGGAAACCACCTGTCAAGTTCTCGACCTCAACCTACCATACAACATCCTCCTGGGACGCCTGTGGATACATGGAATGAAGGCAGTGGCTTCGAATTATCACCAATGCATTAATTTCTCACATCAGAATGAGGAGGTCACTATAAATGGGGATCCCGAAACTTTTTCCTACTACAAAAACTTGGAAGCCAAGTTTTATAAGATCCCTCAAGTACCCAAAAATGATGAAGGACCATCTACTTCATACATAGACCCAGCCAATCTCGCTTCCACTTCTACGATAGAGACACCTGCCATCCTTGACATATCATAAATCAAAAACATGATCCAAGAAAATGGATGCGGTGATTATAGAATCAAAAGAAATGCATTTATTGTAGGAGAGTTACCACAATCTCCTAGGTCGCATGGACAACCCTAGCCAATTCAAACACCTATCCACACTATTAGAGTAGAACCCTCTAGATTCCATCATTGGGGGGATCTCAGTTGAGAGAATGTGGATGAGGAGGACATCTCAAACACACTATACCAAGATGAAAGACCCACTCCCACCCTGCCCATGGAGGAAACTAACAGAGGGTTACAAATGATGTTTGGTATGGGCTATAATAGGAATGAAAGCCTTGGAAGAAACAGTGATGGACAGTTGGAGCCCATCATTGTAGAAAGAATAATGTGAAACCTTGGCCTTGGGTATACTCCTCCGAGTATAACCGTATGTGGTAGAGGTACTCCCAGAAGAGCAGTCAAGTCCTCTCCTCGAGTAACAACAACCACCCCTAGACCACCTATATGCCTAGGTATCCCACTTGAAAACTTCACTTTTGACGTCACCGATGTTGGTGCTAGTAGTGATGATGATGATACCATAGTAGGTCTCCCTAGGCTCTTTGAGGATTCCACCCTACTAATGATTAGTGCCTCCACAACTGAATCAAACCAACGAACCCACCAAAACACCTTAGTACACCCGCAACTCATCGATCACGATCAATGAGGACCACCAATTCTCGACTCATTCAAAAATAATGAGGCACTCTCAGAATTCATGGGAATAAGGGATACAGTCCCATGTGGGGATCATAAGGACAACTTTAATATCACATTGGACACACAAGCATACTATGGGGAGACGATTGAGTCCTTCAGTTGCAAAAGAAAAATAGCAAGAATAAGCTTAGGGTTATTGAATGAAAACCACTCTATGGCACTCTCTAACCAAAAAATAGTAAAAATAAAGGACGCATCCAATCATGAAAACCTCTCTGAGGCATCGGAGGATGAAGGATTCAATATCCCCCCTACAACTCTACAGCAAGAAAAGTCAGCAGTCCTGGCAGAGCAATGCAACCCTGTCAACTTGGGAATAGAAATAGAGCCGCAAATCACATTCTACACTCAAACACTTCAAGCAGAAGAACAAGAACTATTGGTAGCATTCCTAAGAGAAAGAAAGGTAAAATTCAAATGGACTTATACTGACATGCCAGGTCTAGACCCGGAAGTAGTAGTTCATTATTTGGCTATTCATATTGGAGTGAAACCAGTTAGACAAAAGTTAAGGAAGATGCACCCACAAATAGCCTTACTCGTTAAGATTGAAATACAAAAGCTCCTGGATGTTGGCTTCATATGCCCAATCGACTATCCAGAGTGGGTATCTATTCTTGTGCTAGTCTCAAAACCGAATGGGGGCATCCGCATCTGCATGGATTTTAGAGATCTAAACAAAGCATGTCCTAAGGATGATTTTCCACTGCCCAACATTGACATGATAGTGGACATGACAGCTGGGCATGAGATGCTGTCCCTAATGGACAACTTCTTGGGATACAATCAGATCATGATAGCAAAAGAGGACCAGCACAAGACAACATTTGCATGTCCTTGGGGCACCTACTACTAGAATGTGATGCCATTTGGGCTAAAGAATGCAGGAGCTACATACCACAGAGCAATGAAATTGATCTTCCACAACATGATCCAAAAAACTATCGAAGATTATGTGCATGACATATTGGCTAAATCAAAGAAAAGGCAAGATCACATAGCGACATTGATTGCAATCTTTGATAGGCTAGAACAATACAAAGTTAGACTCAATCCAAAGAAATGTGTATTTGGGGTACAATCAGGAAAGCTGCTGGGATACATAGTTTCAATGAGAGGGATAGAGGTGGATCTTGCAAAAGTTAAAGCAATCCTTGGTATGGAAGCACCCAATATATTAAAACAACTCAGAGGATTACAAGGTAGACTCCAGTGAATCCGAAGATTCATAGCACAACTGGAAGATAAGCAGATTGCCTATTCACACTTACTCCACAAGGGAGTAGCATTCAGATGGGACGACAAGTGCGAACAAGCATTCAACAAAATAAAAGAATATCTACTTACACCACTTATGTTGATGATACCAATTATAGGGAAACCATTGATTTTATACATCTCAGCAACACCGGCCTCCCTTGGCACCCTTTTAGCCCAACATGATGAAAAGGGAACCAAGCGGGCGATTTACTATATCAGAAAAATAATGGTGGGGCATGAGCTCAATTACACATCCATAGAAAAGGCTTGCCTGGCACTGGTATTTGCAGGGCAGAAGTTTAGACACTACATGTTAGCTCATGAAATTAAGTTAATTGCCAAGATAGACCCTCTGAAATATCTATTGTCAAAAGCAATTCTTATGGGCATAATGGCTAAATGGGTAATGATATTATCTGAACATGACATTGAATATGTCGAACGAAAGGTGATCAAAGGATAAGTTATTGTAGACCAGCTAGCAGAAGCTCCCCTCTACACAGACAACCCGCTCGTATCAGAATTCCCAGATGAGTCTCTTTTCAATCTCAGTGTAGCCAACCACTGGAAACTATACTTTGATGGCTCTCACACACAACATGGATCAGGAGTTGGTGTGTTCTTCATCACCCCACAAGGAGATTGTATACCGAGATACTACAAGTTAGCATTCCTCTGTGCAAAAAATATTGTAGAATATGAGGCTTTAACCATAGGCCTCAAGATCGAAACACAACGGTGAATCATGGCATTAAAGGTCTATGGAGACTCACAGCTTATCATTAACCAATTCAATGATGAATATCAAACTAAAGATGATAAGCTTGCACCATACAAAAAAGTGGTAGAAAGCCTCAAGGAAGCATTTATCGACATCACCTTTGAGCAGATACTGAGGGAAAACAACAAAGTAGCAGATGCAATGGAAACCATCAGATCCTTGCTAGATATCCCTTGCAACGTCTCGAAACATGAATTCCTGGTAGAGCAGCTTCTCGTACCCACTTTTGACGTACCAAAATTGGAATATGCATGTGAACTCATTGGTTCTGGTGCTCTTTGGTATCATGACATTTACACCTATCTAAGATTAGGAATCCTCCTAGCTGATATTACACCGAACCTTCGTCAAAAGGTCCTTATGATTTGTCATCCTAGGAGAAACCCTCTTTCGTAGAAGTGTTGACGGAACATTGTTACATTATTTAAAACCTGAGGAAGCCTTGATTGCTCTAATGGAGGTACACAAAGGCACTTGTGGTTCACATTCGAGTGGTATGACCTTGGCTAAGAAATTGTTGAGAACTGGATACTATTGGCCGACAATGGAAAGAGAGGCACATAACTTTGTCAAAAGGTGTCTACAGTGCCAATAGCATGGAGATCTCATTCATGCACTGGCTCAAGAACTGCATCCCATTGTTACACCTTGGCCCTTTTCCTAGTGGGGGCTCGATCTTATTGGAAAAATCTCACCCACCTCATCTAATGGCCATAAGTTCATCATCACCACCACCAAATATTTCACAAAGTGGGTTGAAGCAATTCCCATGACCTACGTCACTGGAAATAAAATATCCAAGTTCATCCCTAACTACCTCATTTGTTGATATGGTGTACCCCAATCCATTATCTCTGATGATGGGATACCCTTCAAGAATCAGTATGTCTATTATTTGTGCAAAAAATTCAAAATCAAGCATCACTTTTCCACTGCATATTATCCACAAGGCAATGGCCAAGCAAAAGCTACAAATAAAACCATTCTGAAAATCCTCAAGAAAAAAGTCAATGACTCTGGTCATGACTGGCATCTGTAGCTAAATCCCACCTTATGGGCCTACCACACCAGCATCCGCACGCCAACAGGCACCACCCCTTTCTCCCTGGTCTACAGATTAGAAGCCATCCTCCCTATTGAGATTGAGCTCCCATCCATGAGAATATCCTTGCAAAACCTCATCATAGATGAAGAATATAGGGTTATAATACTGAATGAGCTGGAGTTACTAGATGAACAGCATATGGATGCCTTAAATCATCTATAGGTCTGCCAGAATTGACTGAAATGGAGCTACAACAAGAAGATCAGGCAATGCACCTTCCAAGTTGGTGACCTTGTGCTAAAAGAGAATCAAAGGAATGTGCCCAATCTGGATACAAAAGGAAAGTTTGAGCCTAATTGGTTGGGACCTTTTTTCATCACTGTAAGTTACACGATAGGGGCATATCAACTAGCAACACTAGAAGGCGAGCCTCTGAACAACTCTCATCTCAAAAAGTTTTATGCCTAAATCTTGCAAGGTATAGAACCAAAAAATAAAAAAACAATTAGAAAAAGTCCTGAAAAAATGGTTACCTTGATGAAAAACTTGGCAAACAGGTGTCTTGGCAACAACAAAAAAATCCAAAAATCCAAAAATCCAAAAAAATCAGAAAAAGGATTGAAAATTGTAAAGAAAAAAAATCATCCTCTAGTGAAAACCACTTCGGTGGTGCTTTGGACAAGTACCTTGGTGAAAACTTGGAAAATAGGTGTCAAGTGTAAATAAAGCACTCTCTATCTACTAGGATCTACATGACTTAGCCACCCACCCATTTTCTCGCAACCATACCATGGCCGGAGTTGGTGTCCATATCATATTCTCCCATGGTACTATTTGGCATATTCCTAAGGTCAGTTTGCCCTGCCTTTATCAAAGTAGTCAATCACACCACACTGGGGGCATGTTCTCACATGCATTGGATTGGATTCTTGTATATTCTCATAATCTTCTCAAAGGTCACTCAAAAAAATCCAAAAACATCCAAATCAGTCAAAAATCCAAAACATGTCAAAATATCATAAAATATTCCAAAAATCATCATTGAGTCTTGTCAGTCTTATCAAACTACATCATCTCTGAGCTTGAACATAGGAAAGGTTGATCTTTGATCATCCCTTAAGACAGTTAGGGTCAATCCTTTAGGTGTCTGTCGCATTGGCAATCTGTTTTCCCATCTAGTCTGCATCTTATGTCAGTCCTTCAAACAATAAAATGGCAATCCATTTGTCCATCTTATCATCATTGAGTCTATCGTCCGTCAAACTATGTGGTCTCTGCATGTATAACGTAGGCAAGGCTAATCTATGGATCAGCTCCCGAGACCCCTAGGATAGGTGTTTAAGTTAGTTTGTTCATCTTAAACCTCAAAAATACCAAAAACATTGAAACATGTGAAAATACCAAAAATAGCCTCAAAACATTTGAAAAACCAAAATGGTGCATCTATTTCATCTCGCTTTCACTCGTGATTGTCATCACTCATAATAAAATCAATCGTCACTTTCATCCTTTGGTGAGTCAGTCAGAAACAAGTCTACTAGCTTCCAAAGTAAACACTCTAATCGTTAGAGTCTCAAACCTAAGTCAGTAAGCAAGCAAGTTGGTCAACTTAGAGTATCATTAGCTTATCACCCAATCCATCTCACCAAAACCCTGATCACTACATGTCCTAGGATGAAGCTTTCCTCTGATGGACATAACAATTAGGTACCCCTCATAGTAGTTAGTCTTGGCTAGCAGTATGAAGAACATTAGCTTGTTTGTTTACTTTATCTTGGTCTTTTTGAATTATCTTATTTTGCGCTCATTCAAAGGACCTCTTGATGATGCCTAAAAAAAAAAAAAAGGTTTAGAGAGAAAGGAATGGGGTAATGATCATTATCTTTTTATCCACTATGCTTATGGGATATGTTTGTAAAATAACTTAGTCATGCATATTTTGTTTGGTTTGTAAGGAGGATATTTTAGGTATCTTGTTAACCACATAGGAAAGCTTGCTTTTTTGTGTTTTGGTCCAAGATGTTTAGAATGTCTGAACTACATCCTAAATAAAGTATGTATGTTAAGTATGAACAAGAATAGTCCTATCTGATTTTTGATTCAAAGTCCATCACACTAAGTATCACACCATCCTAGTCTTTTATACCTTGATGCATCGTACCTATGTGTGTTATCAAACATAATGCAATTGACCCTTTGAAAATCCCAATCCCTAGCAATGCAAATCGCCATCACCATTCTAACTAACTCATTAATTCTGCAATTCTTCTATCTTCTTTTCACACGAACATGGTATCATAAAAATAATCAAAACATCAACAATGCATACACCCTGCATCCACATGATCATTAGCATAAAAACACATGGCATCATATCATTATCCTAAGTTACGAGGAATAATATAATGTTGTTATTCTAAAAATTTTAAGAAAAGTGTAGCATCATACATCCATAAAACATGAAAATATACAAAAATAAATGCATCCATTATATACATTGCATCACATAAGCATAAGAATAGAAAAAATCTCATAGCATCATACATTTTCATATTATACATTTGCATATCATACATGTGCACCATACATATCATAAAGGCCGAATCATCTCATTTATCATCAAAAAATGTTGTATGATACAAATCGGATCAGGTGTACATCAAATACATGGTATAATAAGGCCAAAATACTACAACCCGTATATCAAAAATGGAACAAACTATCCAATGATCAAAAAGGGGGGCTAGCCCTACTGGTTGCTATCCTCCCCATCTTGTCTCTCACTATGAGCCTCTACCAGTCGCCTTCCTATCTGCTGGGAGAAATCTGGCACTCTGGATCCTAATGGCACTACCTATCGGTAATGCTGCAGATAGTACTCGGCCTCTCTAATGGCCTCTCTGTACTCTTGAATGTCAACTGATTGACCCTGGGATGTGGAGGTTGTGCTCTCTAGTTGCCTCCATCAGCCAATCTCTTGATCCATCTCGGATCATGCCCGATCTTTCTCAGCTGTGACCGTAGTAACCTACCGTTGAGCCTCATCTCGCTCCACTATCAAAACCTGTACCTAACCCTGTAATTGTTGAATCAATACATCATGGGGACCTAGTTGTCCTACTAGCTATCCACCTGGCTGTCCTATTGGCTGTCCACCTGGCTATTGCGCTGGCTGCCCTACCGACTGTACTACTGGTTGTTGTTGTGGGCCTACCTAGGGCTGCCCATCCTATCCTACCACTGGCTACACTGGTGGTACACCTCCCTGACCTCTACCTATTGACCTACCTCTAGGCCTCCGATGTGGAAGCACTGTCCTAGGAATTGTCAATCTCATTGGTAGAAAGAACCATGCCCTATACATTGGAGTCACCACTGCATCTGCTGGCCCCTGATCATATGGCCACAATTTAGCCACCAGTTGTTGAAATGAGGAAACTACCTCATCTACTGGAATAAGCGATCCCCATGCGGTCTCCCTAGTCGAACGCATGAAGAGTGCCATGTACTGACCATCGGGTATATCCTGCACCTCACCGAACTGTCTAGCTACCCTATTAGGAAGGTACCTCTCTATCAGAGTGTGCTCTTGGCCCTGCATAAATTTGTCCTAGCGAGTGAAGAAAAGCTGCTCAGAATCATCCATTCATGGACCTATACCCATCCACAACGTCCATATGAACACTGTCATCTCATCTAGAACCCACTGCCAATGGGCTATACCATCTGTACCCATGTGAGTGAAGCGAATCCTCACCCCACCATACTGCCACATGATGGGGTCATCAATGTCCAGAACAATCGGTGTCACAATCGGGCGAAGCACTAGGATCCGCTCCCAGGCCCAAATGTGCAGAAGAGTCAATCTAGCCCCAAGATCCCAACCCTCCAAATAGGCAAACACGTGCAAGTCTCGGTACAAGGAGGCCAATAGTATTGGTCCCCAGGCAAAGCACACTCGACGGGCACACATCAGCTACCATGCTAGTCCCCAACCCGGACTACAATATCTACCGTGCTGATCAGGAGCCACAAGGCTAGAAATAATGGTGGCCATAATCAAGCTATAAGTAGGGGCTATACCCCAGTACCTCTCCAAATCTATCTGACCATCGCAAAGCATGAAATCGTCCACACCCATGACACTGAAGTAGGCATCCCTACCCTCCTCCAAATCATAAATCACTCACTCTCCATGAATGGGTAGTCGCAGGATGTGCCAGACATCCTCAAGAGTAATGGTCGCCTCGCTAGTAGGAAGATGAAAAGACGATGTCTCGCTATGCCATCACTCGACCAAGGCATGCATAATGCCTAGATGTTCTCAAATAGGAGGAACATAGGCAACGAACCACAAACCGAGCATCCCAAGTTGCTCCTGGAGGAATATGTGCATACCCTGTAGTCTCTCGAGTACTGCCCACCAGTTTTCCCTCGAATGAATAACCTCGTGTCTCTCCTACACAAGGAAAAGTGTTGTGTTAGCTTCCCTAGAAAAATCTATTGTCCGTATCGCCTTTCGCTTTTGAAATAGAAAAAGCGGCGTTGTTTGCAAAAGCGTCGTAGTTTGTAATTTTCCAAACACCACCATGTGGTGGACTTAGATAGCTCAATTTTACAAACTAGCCCATGCGGCAGACTTTGACAGCAAAAATAGATAAACTAACCTACGCGGCGTAGTTTGTGGAAGCGGCCAACTTTGATGACCAAAAAATCCCTAAGGCTAAACTCGCCCACATGGCGCTCTATGCACAGGCAGCCCTATATAGGACCGTGCGACCCTATTTGAAAGTTTTCTGCAGTGCTATATCATGTCATGTCGCCTCGACCAAAGTTTAAACCTAATTAATGTGCAAATAACGAGAAAAATAAAGTTCAGAAAGGGGTACATACCACGGGTCCTGCGGTGACTTGTCGTTGATGTACTCATACCCGCTCCAACACGTGCAAAGGAAGCTATCATTGCGCCATTTTTCTCCAAAACTCAGAGCTTAAGTGTCAAAATTTTCAAGGTTAAAAGTGCAAATGTATTGAAAGTGACCCCTCAAGGTCTATTTAAACCTAAAAATTAGGGTTTTTTGACCTAATTTGACCTCTTAGTAAGGGTTTTGGTCCCTCGAACCCGTTTTTGTCC
This sequence comes from Sequoiadendron giganteum, assembly GCA_007115665.2. NCBI lineage: Eukaryota > Viridiplantae > Streptophyta > Pinopsida > Cupressales > Cupressaceae > Sequoiadendron > Sequoiadendron giganteum. The sequence continues at coordinate 339,407,598 of CM021101.1, read as the reverse complement.
AACCAAGAGTCATTTTGCATCCCTTTTGGCATTTTAATCCATTTTTTCTAGCATTCTGGGGCATTTCTGGCCTATCGGGCACCTTGTCATCTTTTTTGTGAGATCATCCAAAAAAAAAGATCAAATCAAAATTTTCGTCCAATCTCTCGAGGGGGCAATATGCAACAATATTCTTTCGCTGAGGCAATAGTGGGGCATCTAAAAAATTCAAGAAAATCTTAGACCTTTGATCACATCAGTTTATTCTTTGAATCAATGCAACAAGTACACTACTTCAAAGAGGGAAAAAATGTAGACATGAAAAATGTACAAGTTCGTTTCGGCACACCTGATCCTGATTTATTGACAACATTTCCTTTTAAATTTTTTTCTCAGCATTTCATCAACATTCTATCTCTTAATTTAATAAATCATTATTTATTGATTTAAGTCTTCTTTCAGTGATTAAATTAATCAATTTAATTTAATTAACCTTACATCCCCGTTTAATTAAATAAATCATTTTATTTAATTAAAATCTCTAAAGTCTTCTTATTAAATTAAATAAATTAAACCTTATTTGAGTTAATCCAACATGTTCCCTCTAGATTAAATAAATCAAAACATTTATTTAATAAATCATTTCCTCTCAATTCTTGACTTAAAATTAATTCATAAACTTAAGTCTAAATTGTTATATCACCTAGTTCTTCATTAATTTAATCAAAACCATGATTAAGTTAATCCCTTTCATTAAAATTCTCTAGAGAATGCAAGTTGCACAATAAATAAATTACTTTGATTTATTATTTCATCTATTTTCCCTCACAAAGCATCAAAAGGGAATATTCCCTCATTTGAATTCAAAAATCCAAGTGGACTTAGTCCTTCCAACAAGGCATTTAAGACCTCTTACATGTCCTTGACCTTGAGCCAAGTCACATTAACTTCATTTCTTTTCCCCCTTTAACAAGTCAACTCACAATTTCAAATTCAAACTTATGCATTTATCATGCACATTGGCCAAAATGTGCTCATTCCTCCTCCTACCACATGTGGACAAGTGGCACAATGCCATTGGATTATCCTTTGTCCCACATTACTCAATCTTGCTCACTTCTTCCAAATTAAAGTCTAGAAATTGGAGACTCCTCTCCTCATTTCTCATCCACAATCTTCATGCAAAGTTACTCTCTTCGATTGAGAACTAATTTTGCTCATTTCATCCAAGCACTCATCCCATTTTCACATTTGCATCAAGGTTATGCTCAAATCTCTTTGGATATTTGACCATTTCTAGATCATCTTCATTGCAACCTAGGAATTGGGAAAGGGCCAATTGCAACACTCCATTGGCACCAATTCCCCCATAGGATCATCAATCTATTGCCTAAATTAGTATTTTCTTTTATGATTATTTGAGTTTTCGTTCTTCATTTTGCTAATAATAGTTTAAATAGGTGGATTTCATGGGGAATCTCTCATACTTGTGTACATGCATTTGATTTAACATCTAACCATGTTTTTTACTCTTGTGCATTTGTAGGTTTAGGGGTTCACACAAGTCAATCAATTAGACACAATAATTTTCATTTCTGAGGCTAAGAATGTGAAGGAAATGTGAAGAAATTTAAAATGGAATATTGTAAGAATGTTAGTACACCTATGGTCACTAGATGTAAAATCAACAAATATGATGAATCTAAATTAGTAGATCAATCATTATACAAATCCATGATTGGAAGCCTTTTATATATTATTGCAACAAGGCCTGATATCATGCAAGTTGTTTGCATGGTTGCTAAATTTCAAGATGCTCCTAAGGAGACACATGTTAAAGTTGTAAAGAAGGTTTTTAGTCACTTGAAGAGTAAATTTAAATATGGTCTACGGTATCCTGTTGGTAATGATTTCACTTTGACTGCATACACTAATAGAGATTGGGAAATTTGTGTGGATGATTGAAAGAGAACTAATGGTAGTGCCTTCTTTCTAGGAGATAAATTGGTAGAATGGTTAAGTAAGAAACAAGAGAGTTTATTTATCAACAACTAAAGTTGAATATATTTTTTTTGTACCATTTTCTCATAGAAAAATTAGAATACATTGCTACAAAGGATCAATTTGAAGGCATTTTCATAAAACTCCTTTCAAAGGAGTCATTTGAACAACTCAGGGAGAAATTAGGATTTGTTCCTTCTCCTATTTCTACATGAATATTTAATGAATTCATCCAAGTGGAGTATATCAAAATGCATCTTTATCCCTAGTCTTTCCCTTTGTAATTGATTTCAAAGGGGGAGAGAAGAAAATGGAAATAAATAAAAGGACATATATGATGATTGGTGTTAGAGGGAGAATAAATAAAATTGCAATGAGTAAATTATTAGTACTAGGTAGTTTGAAAATTGGGTGACTCTATAGGGTTTGTAGTTAGGGTTGATATTCTCTATTTGACGAAAGAATTATAATTGTTTCACATAGGGTTTGGGGAGTGTGATAAAATTTGTTAAAATTTACTATAAACCTTGTGATTTTGAAAATTAATACTTTAGTTCTATGTTATTCTAAGACCCTAGTTTCATAAGACCTTACAAAATGAGTCAACCTAGTGAGTCTACCAAAATTGAGAGGAAGCCCACATAGAAGAGAGTCAAAAAACCAGAACCCTTGGATGATGTTGCTAAGCCATAAATTTATGAAGTACTTGGTAAAAAAGGACTATGAAAAGAGATTACACTAGGTTTCTATAGGAGGCATCTAAGGATACTACCTCTGAGGTAAAACTAGTCGGGAAAAGGAAAACTGGTGAGGGTATTTTGATAGGCCATTTTCAGGACTTGGTTGCTGGGGAAGGTGATGTTGTACCCCAAAGTGGTTGGGATCTCTTCCTCTATGTTTTCAATAGGAGGTTTTTCAGTCATCCAACATGTCATCTCTAGAGATGTAACATTGGAAAGCTATTTGTTCCCAATTTTTTCATGGAGGTGGACTTGATTTTGGAATTGGTTGCGTGTTATGATCCAAATGATAGAGTAATCAAGAGATTTCCAAATTGAGCCCCCATGCTAGATATTACAAGGATCCAAATTGTTGAGGTTTTCAATTTGAATTCCTCTACCATTGAATTAATTAAGCTTGGTGCCTTGTATTCAAACTATGAGAAAAATAATTTTTTTTAAGGAAAAAATATTTTACCACAACATAGAAGACATGATTTGAACAAGAAGGGTATACCTTTTGGGCCAAAGGATATTGAGTCTTTTGATTGTGATGACTTTGAGGATTATGCCAAGAACACTAATTATTTCTTGTGTCAGGTTTTGTATAGGAAATTTGATATCAAAATGATTATTCCTCTAATGGTGATGTTCATTGATATAAAAAATAAATATCATAATAGAGCATTTGATTATGCCTCCTACATAGTAGATGTAATTCATACTGATTTAGTAAAATTGGAGGATGCAAAGCCTCAATTTTCTTGCAGACATTATTCATTATCAATGCATATGTTGTTATGGAGAGGCAAAAAATTATGGAGAAATTTCATGAGATTGAGAGAAATGGATAGTCAAGACAATGAATTTCTTGTGCACATGTGGACCCATATTTTGGATATGAACTATCCAGACTCAAATTATGTTGCATTCTATAATGGTTTAAAATTTGGTTTTTTGGTGTAGTTGGGCATGAAGCCCATGTATAGGATATCTAGGGGTGTAAAGGAAATTTTGAGGCTTGTGGAGTTTGGAGAAAACACAACACATAAGTTTAATTTGGGGGACTAGTATTAGAACACCGGTTATACCACAATCAGAGTTAATGGGGCTCTAGTGCCACCCCATCATCTACCAATATATGTGTCTAAAAAAATTGAACTCATGGATATAATGTGGAAGTTGGATGCCATGGATAAAGAGAATTTTAGAAATTATAGGAAGGAATCATTAATCAATCTCAAGTGTGCATTTTCATGTTTTGTTGTTACTTCAAAGGAGGGGATTGAGAAGTTTGGCACCCTCTTGAATAATTACAGGATGAAAAAGGAGTATGTAAGGTATTGCGATCCTGAGGGAGTAATTGATGCAGAAAGGAGAGCCAGAGGAAGGTCTAGCAGGAAACATACATTCTTATATACAGAAGATGTGATTAGGAATTTATCCTCAAAGGCAGAAATTGCTAAGAGAAAGAATGAGTGGAAGAAAATATGTGCTATTGAAGAAAATATATTAAAGGATAACCCCTTTTATGTGAGTCCTTATGCTAAAATAAAGGACCGATATTCTCAAGTTAAGATGATGTTGGGGGACTTCAAAGATAAAATATTTTTTGATAAAGTTAAAGAGGCTGAAAGAAAATCCAATGTTGTCTAGGAGAATCATGATGCTCAAGTGAGGAGCCAATTGACTTACTCTATATCTCAGGGCATTCAATTGTAGATGAAGGAGATGGGTAAGGAACCTTCACTCACCCCATCGGTGACTTATTCTATAATTGAGCAAGGTGGTGAAGATCATGCATAAGAAGAGTCTGTTGAACATGTTTCTATGGAACAAGAGGTTGATCAAAGGTTCCCTTCCCCTAAGAGGGAGGATGCTCTTAATGGTTTTTTTCTTGCCAACAAGATAGTCAAATGGGAATACGACGAAGATAAAGATGATGATGTTAGGATAAATATTTGTAGGGATTTCATGAATGATAGAATTTTTTTATAGACTAAGGAGTTTAGGGATTTTGTCATCCAATTCAAAATCCACAACATCAAGAAGAGGATAGAAGATGAAAAGGAATATGTTAATCCTTCATTGCAGGAGGAAGTTTAGAAAGAAGAAGATAAAATAATGAAATAAATTACTACCATAACACCCCAAGAGGCAAGGGATTTGATCAAAGGAAGTGGTATATTATAATTGTCTCAGTGGGAGCTTACATTTACTATTGCATTGGATTTGATAAGAAAGGATCCTAATGCTTCCATTTCTAAAGAGAACTTTGGCAACAAGGTGTTTGATTCGAGGTTTATCCCAAATTTGCATACCCTTGCTATATGGTCAATGGCACCAAATACTTGGAAGCCCAAGGTGCTCAATTTTTTTGAGGAATTCATTGGTACTATGGTTGTGAAAAGAGATACTAAGATTACTGCTAAAGTTTCATAGTTAACCATGCACGTTGTTATGTTGAGTGTAGACACAACTAAAATTTCACAAGATAGATATGAGAAACTATTGGATAAGTAAAATAAGTTGTTGGATGAGTATAATAGGATGGTTTCTACTACTACTAGTTCAACGCAAACAAATTTTCCCTCTCTAGCTTCTTCTCCCTCTAGCTTGTCTACACAAGATAGCGAAACTTTTTCATTGAGAATCCAATTTAAAGAAAGAATTGTAAATAGAGAAAGAAAATGTTAAGAAGGCTAAAGAGACGACTGGAAAAGTGGTCATAGACATTTTTGATGATATCTTAAGGCACAAGGTTTCCAAGCTGATGCATAGAGTTGATAATGTTTGGGATATTTATAAACAAATCATGAAGCTCACAAGAGGTGTCAGGTTCAGAATGATTTTCAAAATGATTGGAGCAAGTGGAGTGTAAGGGTTGGAGTACTTAAATAAATGATACCAAATATGCAAGAGGATGCTAAGGCTCCAACATGAATTATTGATTTGATAAAAGTAGTTGTTTTGTTAAGTGAAATCTCAACATTTCATGGTAAATTGGGTGTGCAGTTACATAATAAGTTAAAAATATTTAAAGATATTGAGGGACATGGCATGAAAAAGATACTTAATGATGAAGGAGAAGTAAATAATTTTTCTACTTGGAAGGATGAGTTGGGAGGTCTTCTCCCACACTTCAAGGAAGCAATCACTCTCACTGGTTATTCCATGTTGAATATTGTTGTGGATGATACAACTAGGGTTGAAGTCAACATGGATGCATTTGTAAAAGATGCCAAGATATTAATTAATGCCATATATATCCAACATAACACTAAGGTACAAAGACTGTTGGATACACAATAGCCCAACAACTTGGAGGATCATAATAGATGGCTTGGAAAGTTTCATATTAAGTCTTGGATGAAGTATTGTAGAATATTATCTCCTCTCAGTCATGAAGTTGATGACAAGGTGTCTTGATGTGGACAAGGTCTATGCTTGTAATTTTTATTGTTTTTATGATTTAAATTCTACAGTCTTGGTGGGCACATGGAAAATAATTTTTCTCATGGAAAAGAAGCGTAGATCACGGTTGGTTTTGCTGCAACAATGAAAGAGGCCCTTTGGAGGCTAGGAATTATCCTCAGTAATAATATGTAAAGGATTTTTGTCTCATATGATCTCCCCCCTCTTCAAATTGCAAATATAAATGCTTTGGGGATGTTTTGAAATGAAATTAAAATGTATGTCAAATTCATATGTGACTAAATGTACAATTTGGCCCAAATCTTGTTTTCTCCCTTATGCTTATAAAAGGAATGGCTGATAGAGTTTTGATCTCATTGTTAAGCATTTTGTAATACAAGCATAGCGGAATAGAATTAGAATTGAGTCCTAGGTTTGAATTTGAGTTTGTAATAGGTATAATAGTTTTACAACAATAACAATAGTTGAATGAGGAGGTTCAAATTTTGAAGCATATCCTCTCCTTTCATATTTTTTCTTACAAATTATTAATAAAATGATCAAGGGTCTTTTTATTAGTCTTCAATTGTTTTGGGTTGAATGTATGGATTTATCTTTACTTTAATTCAAGGAATTAATTAAAATTATTTGATGAAGTCATAGATTTGTATGATTGAGTATGAGGATTTGATAAGTATTTTTTGTTCTGGGATATTTGAGTTGTCTACTATAATACAGTATCATAATAGTCTAGAATGCTAAGTGTGGTCACTATTGTATTACAGTCTATTGCAAATTTGAATTTTTTTCCCATGAATAAGGAACTGTTCTATTACTTTGGTTAACTTTGATGTCATTGATTCGACCCTACTGTTCAAAGAAAAAATTCATAAAGAATATCATTCATATACCTTAAATTATTTTAAATTTTAATGTGAGGTCATCCATTCTCTCCGTTAGATGATTATTTGTTAAAGAGTTTTCCATATTCTTGAAGGATTTCATCTAATTTTGTAATCATATAGGAATGTATTTTTTATTTACAATGTATGTGGTAATTTGGTACAAGGGTATCATTATGTACATTATAGGTATGAACCTCTTGGGTCTTCTAGAGCCTGAAGTGTAGAGGGAAAGCCTATCAAGATTCCACCTAGTCATTGGCCAATCCTCATAGTTGTTGATCATTGAATTTTGGAAAATTCATAGGCAACTGATGAGATCAAGTTTTGTTCATTAAAAACCACCAACAAATTGACACCTTTTCTAGGGGCAATGCTACTCCAATGTCTCTAGGTTAGATCTGGTATAGTCAAAGTCAATTATTTTCATTGTTCTTCATTGTTTGGAGAATAGTTTATGCAAATTATCATCAATATCTCATGTATTTTTTTATGCATTACATTCTAGTTCCATTTTCCATTTCCTATCGGGTTATGTTTAAAGTATTATCTAAATTTTTTAGTGCTTCTCCAAAGTGTGGTATATTTTCTTTTCCCCATATTGTGGATGGTGACTCTGAAGTCTCTTGTGCTAGCGTAAAGTTATAATTCCAAATAAAGAGTGAGAAGAAAAATTATGAGAATAAGTTTCAAGACATGAAAGGAACCAGGAAATATATCAAGAAGAATCCTGAACAAAATCTAGAATTTGAGCTTCCAAAGAGTAAGAAGTCATCATAGAAACTAAAGAATTTTGAAATCAAGTAACTCTACTGAAAAATATTTCTAGTGCATCTCCAAATTTAAATGAAAATATTCATAATGAGAATTCTCATGAAGAGGCATATGAATTTGAGAATGCTAATGAAATCCCTAATAGTCACCTTGAAATGTCAAAACAAGAAGAGAGGTGGGAGTTCTATGAGAAGGGGAATGAATTCCCAACTAGAGGGATAGCCCTTGGGGGTGGGTCTCTTTTTAATAATGATAACTTCAATCCAAGAGGTAGATCTCATAGTAGAACCTCACATCATTCCATTGAGAGAGAACTAGTAAATATTACCTATTATACTCTTCAACCTGTGAGTTTGATGTTGTCCTAGAAGAGGAACATGAGCTAGAAAAGGATATGCAAGCCTTAGAAGAAGAAATCAGATTCAAGGATTCGGGGGAAAGACAAGAAAAGGAAAGAGAGGAGAGAATCAAGGAAAAAAGGTTAGAAAGAGATTCCCAGAGAAAAAGGATTGAGAAAATGAAAGAAGCAGTGAAGGAGGAATTAACTCCTAAAAATCCTTCTAAGCCTGTTGTTGAAGAAACCCTTGATCCTCCTAAACTAACCATTCCTATGGGAACCTTTTTTGCAAGCACTTATGACACTTCTGTTATAGCCACAAAGGTATCAAATCCCTTTGTTTCTGTTAAGAAATAATAGCCTATAGATCATGGAAAGAAACCTACAAGCCAGCCAAAGAAAACCACCCCAAATACAAACACAAATACCTCATCTACTAATACACCCACCAAAAATGTTCAAACCAAATTTGATACATTAAATGCACCTCCTAACCTTGAAATTCTAAAGCTATAATTAGTTAATGAAAATTTTCAATAAGAAATAAGTAAGATGGAATTTTTTGTTGCAAATGCAAAGATGGAGAGGAAGATTACATTCCTCAAAACCTCTATTCCTGATCTAGGATATTCAAGCTCTAGTCATTTTTGTTCTGATCTACAAAGGAATAAATCCGATGGACATATTCCTGGTGGAAGTGGTGGTGGATTTCAAGGTGGTGGAGGTGGAGGTAACCATTAAAATAAGAATACCCAATCTAGAGGTTGAGGTGGTGGTAATGGTGGAGGTGAAAATGGTAAGGGTAACAAGAAATCTAATTATTAATATGATAATGAACCCTGTAATAACCAAAGAGATCGATTCACCAGAAGACCAATGCAAGTGGATAGGTACCAACAATTATGCATTGTTGGGATTATTGGTTATCCAAGTCATTTCCCTGAGGATATTAGGCCTTCCTTGGTTAAGTTCTCTGGAAATAATGCAATAATTTGTGAGGACCATCTAAAATCATTTTCCAATACAATGGATGATCTTTAAGTGGAGGATGAGGATGTGATGACGAATCTTTTCATGAAATCACTCACTGAAGATAATAGAGAATGGTATAGAGCTCTACCAAATGAAATTATTGGCTCTCCAGAAGAGTTTAAGAGGACATTTAGAGAATAATATGGTGATAAAACTAATACAAGGTTCCTCCTAAATCAATTCAATAATATCTCTAAAGGTTCAAATGAGGTTGTTGCTGATTTCAATGCAATATTTCAGAACGTCATGAAAAAATTGTATCCTAATTTGAGACTTAATGATAATGTGTGTTTGGTCAACTATTGTAATGCATTTGATGCAAAAATGAGCTATCACTTGCTAGAAAAGAACCCTTAAAACCTGAGGGAGGATCTCAAGATGGCAGTCCATATTGAAAAAATTAGGATAGCATCAGGAAAATTTAGGAGAAGAGATGATGTTAAAATTTTGAAGAACCATAATAAAGAAGAAAAGAACTCTCTAGAAAAGGAAGCTTCACTGAGAGACAAGATTAATAAAGTTGTAAGCTCTATGAAAGATATCAGCTACAGGTTGGCAAGGTAAGAGAAAGGACCTACAAATGACAAGCCAAATTTTCAAAAACATGAGAGACCTCCTCAACTACAAGACCATCCTTATAACACTAATTGGCATAATGGAAAGCCAGTTCAGAACAATAAGAAAAAAACACAAAGAAAAGTCCCCCTGACCCATTGCAGAAAATTCTATGAATTTTTCTAATGAAACACCCTAGTGTGTTGTTTTCAAGCTGCCACATGCTTCTCAAACATGTTCAATAGCAAGATAGTTTGAAGAAGAACACACTTAGTCAGACGATTATGAGCCAATGGAGGAAAATGATGTGGAAGTGCATGCACTTATGCACAAATAAGAACTTTATTGATGAAGACTGTTCTTTAGAGGAAGAATCACTCAAAGTGGATGTTTATTGTCAAAGAGGTAAATCTGATGCTTATCATCATCAAAGTTTTCTTGATGAGAATAAAGATGTTGAGAATAATATTTGTGATATGGAAACAAATGAAATGAATATTTCTCTAAGGAGACCTCCTAATGAGGAATATCAAAAACTGAAAAAATAGCATTGGTAGCACAAGCTAGAAACACTCATAACCTAAGAAGAAATTTTTTAAATTGTGACCAAGGTAAGCTAGGCAGTATGCTTATGAAAGAGGAAAATACAAAAAATAAAGGAAATAAAATATAAGAATTATCCAAGTTTAAGAAAGAAGAGGTCAAAGCTAAGGAGACTAAGGGATCTATGATTTGGGCCAAGAAAGATAGTGTAGCCAAGAAAAGTGATGACGTTGTCTCTCTAATTGTCAAGCCAAAAACAAAAAATTCAAATACGGATTAGGAGAAGAAACAAGAGATTAAATATGTTAAACAAAAAGGTGAACAATAGAAGGCTTATATTGAAGAGAAAAATGTAGTCCCTTATGAATTACCCAAGTATAATCTTATTGACATGTTTTAGCTGCATTCTCAATTCAAGGTGACAATTCCATTAATGGAGATGATGAGAATTGATGAGAATAAGAAAAAGGAAATGGCCCTTATCAATGGTGCTACTAAGGAATGTGATAATAATATGGTCTCTACTCAGCCTAAAGTGAGTGGGAACTAAGTCAGTAAAAAAGCAATAGAGGGAGATATTGGTGAAATCCCTCAATTTTCTTTGGGTAGTATTATCACAACTTGCCCATATAATATTTATCCATTATGTGTAACCCTGATTGTTGATGGTAAGCTTCTAAAGAATTGTATGATTGAATTAGGAGCATCATCTAACATCATATTGGTAGTGATAATGAAATAAATGGGCTTGAAAATAAATTGTTCTTATGGAAAATGCTATGTCATGGACTCGAGAGAAATTTCAGTTATAGGAGTGATCAAAGATGTTCAATATAGGCTTGTTACTTTCCCAAACAAGGAATTTGTTATGAACATAGTTGTGGTGGATATCCCACCCAATTATGGTATGATTTTTTCAACTGGATTTCTTCAGTGGGACCTAGCATGCAGCGTGACATGTCCTTTTCCATGTTCCCAATTGAGGGAAAGGAAATCAAGCTAGTAAGGAAGCCAAGAGCTCCTCATATCATCAAATTTATGGAACAAGAGGATGGGATTCATTTTGTAGATATTGGTATTGTAGTGCCCCTCCATTCTCACCGTGGATGTGCAAGTAGTTTAGCTTTGGAACTTGGAGATGAAGGTAAAATAATAGGGATATTTAAAGATGGAATGTGAGCTTTTATTACTATTTTTGTGAGTATGATGCATATTGTTATGTTATCATTATTATGCAGAGATGTATTTGGATAGTTAGGTGATGCAGTAGTATTTTTTTAGGATAGGTGGAAACTATGAAATCGTACCATTAGACATATGGGGGACATACGGGAATGAGATACAAGTTTTAGAATTTATTTCCTAGTACTTTGGCTATTATGCACTATCGTGCATTTTTTGCACACACGCCCCACTGAAAGTTGGGACCCTCATTTTCTTCGATTTTTGACATCTTGGTGGTGTAAGAGTTCCAAGGTTTGCTTGCACAACTAGTTAAGGAGACCCTTCCTCATATTCTTCTAGGAACCTAACCTCTTTCAAGTCCTTGTTAGGCTTAGATAATTAACTAAGTCCTAATCCAACTCTTCTCCAAGAGTCTCACACCTTGTGCTTCACCTTGAAGGACTAACACCATGTAGTTTCTTCACTATTTGTACCCTCACTTAGAAAGCTCTAAGTGCCAATTGTTCACCATTCATGAGATTCATTGCAGGGGTGTCTATCAACATGGAAACATTCCATTTTCTCATATTTTTTTCCGTTGAGAAGGATCTTCAAGCCTTTCTTTATCGGGTTCAGGGTTTCACCATGAGGAGGCCAAATTTGGCCTATTTACTAGAACCTCACTGATTTCTCACTCAAACCCTAGTCTAGTGGATTGATAAAAACTCAATCCCTCCAAAAGGTTAGGATGTGTCTATACCCTACCTGGAACTGTACTTGTTCCATACTGTACTTCCATCCCCTGCCTAAAATCCTTCATTTATCACTGTCAAACCTCTAACCGAGTTCTCCTTACTCGCCTAGAGCTTGACATTTAAACTAGTAACCTTGCTTCCCTTGTCTCCTATCACTATATACATTATGTAAAATGGCTCCACTCTAAGATTCATTCCCCTTTTCGAAGTTTCAAGGTTTGAATCTCAAGTGAGAGCCATGAAAGCAAAAACAATCTAAAAAGAATCAGCACACTATCTAATTCAAACTTATTTCCCTACAATTAGAAGACTAACTCAAAACCACTAACACACTAACTAGAAAAGTCTTAAAACATCCTACACTATTCAAATCCAAAACTAATCTTTAAGTATCAAACAATGTAATCACAATGTCACCATGAAATGCTCGGGTTCTTCTCAAAACAGAATTGCAGAGCTCTTTTCTATTCCACCAACTTGTTACAAAAACAAAAAACATCCTCCTTTCATTAGATGTCATTCACCATGTTTTTAGGGTTTTTTGGTCAATCTCCCACTCCCATATTTTAGGGGATCCTATGTAACCAAGTTGCATGCAACATTTTCCATAATGGCAAATGTTGTCATGACAACTTTGTAACTACATTTGGCAATTATGTCATTATGCCATCGTCCTGATTCTTAGGACCTCTATCTCCTATATCTCGAGTAACCAACTCCATTAATGGCCTCATGGAATCTTTTCTAACATCATTCATGTGTTAAGAACACATTTAAGACTCCAAACCAACTATTAAGCTACAAAAGACTAAGAAAATTAAAAGCTACTATCAATGACTAACTCACCTAGCCCACATTGTAATGACCTTCTAAGGTCTAAAACACACACACACTACTCTGACTTGGCCAATGTCAGATACAAGCCAAAATGATAAGAAAAATGGAGGTTAGCCTAAGTGCTCCTGCACCATCCTCCCCAAGTAAAATCTTTCAATCCACCCTTGGATTGAGTAAGTTGAGGTCTATGCCCAACTTCTTGAGCTTTGATTCTTTGATCCACACTGCATCAGCATCAATTTATCCATGCCTCTTGATCAGATGATCTTTGTATTCCTTGTTTCTAGTCTTCTTGTAGACTCTAGTATCTAGTATACTGTCAGCTTGCTTGATTGTAGCAGAAGGTAGTTTGAGCTCTTCCACATCATGTGACTTCATTGGGGCTTTGATCCATGTTTGGTGGTGGTCCTTTGCATTGTTCCCATACTTTTCCAAGATAGGATAGGGACCTATCCTCTTCATCTGCAACTTGTGAGGGACACCTTTCTGCAATCTGGACTTGTTTAGATGCACCATCACCAAGTCTCTCACATTAAACTAAACTTCTCTTCTGTGCTCATCCACCTTGGTCTTATGCTTCATAGTGTTCTCAGTCAATGTTTTCCTGACTGTGTCATGAATCTCCTGCATTGCATAGGAAAAATCATCAGCATATCCACTTCCCTTAACTCCATCCCTTAGGTCTCTTAGCTCATAGATTCCCCTAGGATGTAAGCCATATACAATTTCAAAGGGACTCTTCCCTGTGGACCTGTTCATAGTGTCATTGTAGGCATATTCAGCCTTCCCAATCAACTGAACCCATTGTTGACCATACTCCTTGGTCAAGCACCTTAATAGATTTCCAAGGCTCCTGTTTACAACCTTGGTCTGACCATTAGTTTGAGGATGGTATGTAGATCCAAAAGATAAATTAGTGCCCAATATCTGCCAAAGAGTCTTCCAAAAATGACTCATAAACTTGGTGTCTCTATCTAAAACTATGCTCATCGATAACCCATGTATCCTTACTATCTTTTTGAAGAAGAGGGAGGCTATTTGGCTGGCATCATTGGTTGTCTTACATGGCACAAAGTGAGCCATCTTGCTGAATCTGTCCACAACTAGATAAACACTATCCGTGCCTTGTCTTGTCTTGGGTAACCCAAATACAAAATCCATACTCAAGCATTCCCATGGCCTAGTAGGAATAGGTAGTGGTTGATATAGGCCTGCATTTGAAGAAGTTCCCATGGCCTTTTGACATACTATACAACTTTCCACATACCTCCTAACATCTAGATTCATCCTTGGCCAATAATAGAACCTTTGAACAAGTTCTTGAGTCTTCGTGATCCCAAAGTGACCACTCAATGCACCATTATGTTTTTCTTGTATCAAATTATCTCTAATAGAGCCTCTAGGGACACATAACTGATACCCCTTAAACAAGAGATCACTTTGCAAAGTATATTCAACATATCTACTATGAAAATGATTCTTGTATTCAGCACATACCTTATAAATGTTTGCAAAATCTTCATCATTTGCATATAGATCCTTGAAATGATCTATTCCCATGCTCTTCAACCAAATCTCTTGGATGGTAAGAGCTCTTCTACTCAAGGCATTTGCCACCTTTTTGAGTATTCCTTTCTTGTGCTTGATATTAAAAGTGTAAGCTTGCAGGTATTCAACCCACTTCATGTGCTTGTGACTCAATTTCTCTTGTGAATTTAGGAAACTAAGTGCTTGGTTGTCTAAATACACAATGAACTCTTTGGGAAGCAAGTAGTGCCTCCATTTCCTTAAAGCCTGAACCAATGCATACATCTCAAGGTCATAAGAAGAATACTTCTTCTTGGCTTCACTTAACTTTTCTGAATGAAAAGTCACAGGTCTGCCCTCTTGGCTTAAGATAGCTCCAATAGCCACATTGCTTGCATCACACTCTATGGTGAATAGATTCTCAAAGCTTGGAAAAACTAGAATAGTTTGTGTAGCAATCTTTTCCTTCAACAACTCAAAGCTCTTGTTAGCTTGTTCACTCCATACAAACTTAGTCTTTATGCCTCCTTTAATGGTATCCAACATAGGAGCACAAATAGCACTAAATTGCCTTATAAACTTTCTATAGTATTGAGCAAGGCCATGAAAACTTCTTACCTTTGTTTTTGTCCTCGGAGAAGGCCAATTGAGGATGGCTTCCACTTTGCTAGTGTCCATTTTCAGATTGCCATGAGATAGCACAAACCTAAGGTACACCAGCTCTGTCTTGATGAACTCACACTTCTCTAAATTGATCATTAACTTCTCCTCATGTAGCTTCTTGCAAACCAACTTTAGGTGTTTGAGATGTTCTTCTCTTGTCTTGCTATAAATCAGTATATCATCAAGATATACCACTACAAATTTTCCAATGTAGTCTTTGAGGACTTCATTCATGAGCCTCATGAATGTGGAGGGGGCATTAGACAATCCAAATGGCATGACAAACCACTCATATAAACCCTCATTTTTTTTGAAGGCTGTTTTCCACTCATCTCCCTCATGTATCCTAATTTGGTGATAACCACTCTTTAGGTCTATCTTGGAGTAGGGTGATCCCACAATAGTGGTTTACAATTTTTGGCCGAACTGGACACTGAAATTATTATTTTTAACTAAATCTTCACATTCAGGCACCTATAGCGGCTAAGCCATGAGGAATTTGAAGACGATGCAAACTACAGTCTCATCACATTTTTTCTTTAGATTCTAAAACTATTTTTTTCAAAAAAATCTGAATAAGATTGCAGTTCTTTTTCCATCTCCCACAAAAACTGTTTTTTTCAGAAAACAACATTTTTAAAAAATGACGCTCATTGTATACAACATAACTTTTTTTTTATGAAGGATAAAATTCTATTTTTTTTGAATTTAGATTTGTAACTATGATATCTAGCACTTTCATTTGGTCTCATAGTTTTTTATTAAATATTTTTTCATTAATAGAGTTTCGAAGTCAAACCAATTACAATTTAGACATAGGCGGACTGTATACAACATAAATTTTTCTATATGTATCAAAATTCATTTTTATTTTTTTTAGTGGATCAAGGAAATCAATACCCAACACAAATATATTTTTAAAAACTTTATTTTGATAGTTTTCTATTTTTTCACATGTGCAAAACAAAGAACTTGATTTTTAGTGAAAAACCTATGTTTAATAAAACTAAAAAAACACATACATAATAAAACAAAAAAATATTAAAATTATATTTGTCGGATAGCTCATTTAGAGGACTACCATAATCATTTGAAATAAATTTTAAATAAATTCATTTTATCCCCCAAAAGTTAAATCAAACGTGATTTTTTATTAGCATTTTGATAGGTGTAAAGGAGACTCATTTATAGCTATGGTTTAAAACTAGCGAGGTTCTATCCAAGGGGGTTTGATCAAAGGTGGTTTGATCAAACCCTCTTCAATTGGTATCCTTAAAATGTAACTTTTAAAGGCTTGAATCATTATATTATCTAAAAATATGTGATTTCAGCAAAAATCAGTTCCTCTCAGAAATTGTAAACCAGCTTTGTGGGATCACCCAATAATACTTGACTTCCCCTAGACAATCCATTAGATCTTCAATCCTAGGAATAGGGAACCTATATCTGATGGTTATCCTATTTATGGCCCTTGAATCCATGCAAATCCTCCAATCTCCTCCCTTTTTAGGTGCTAGGACAGTGGGTATGGCACATGGACTGATGCTCTTCTTAATAAGACCTTGGTTTAGGAGTTCTTGTATTTGTCTAGCAATTTCCTCATTTTGTTGAGGGGTCATCTTATAGGCTGCTTTATTGGGAAGGGTAGCTCCTGGTATGAAGTCTATCTTATGAATTATAGCTCTTTTAGGAGGTAATGCTTCTGGTTGTCCACTACTTACAATGCCTTCATAAGTCTGTAACATGCTTTGGATCTCTTTCTGTAACTCTAGCTTTTTGGTTGTTTTGTCACCACTTACCTCCCTTGGCCTTAACACTAGTGCATAGCCAATTCCTTCTCCTTCTTCCAAGGCTTCTAAGAACTCTTTTTCACCAACCATGAGTATATTAGGACCTATTGTCTTCACCTCTACATCTTCTAATAGTGATTGAATTTTGAATGTTACCTTATCCTTCTTGAAAGTATAGGAGTTCTTCACTCCATCATGCATAGCTTGATGGTCAAATTTCCATGGTCTACCTAGGATAAAGTGACATGCATCCATAGGTAACACATCACACAAAACTTTGTCCTTGTACCTTCCAATTGAGAACTCCACCCATGCTTGTTCATTTACTAATACATGTTGGCCTTTATTTAGCCATGTGACCTTGTAAGGATTGGTGTGGGGTATCCTTGTCAACTTTAGCTTGCTGACTGCTTCCTCTAACACAATATTGTCAGTAGACCCTGATTCAATGATGACTCTACATACTTTCCCCATCATTTTGCATTTTATCCTAAACAGGGACCTCCTTTGGCTTGGTTCCTCCTTAACCGACTCTTTGATCAAAGTTCTCCTCATCATGAGGTTCTCACCTTCCTCTGAATTTAATGGTACCTTAGAAAGTTTCTCTACTACATTTGTCTCATCATGAACTAGATTAGTTCTCTTATCACATCCTTGAGAAGTACTACCTTTCTCTGGGCACCTATAGGCCAGGTGTCCCATTTGATTGCAGTGATAACACTTCATATTGGAAAAGTAATTGCCTCTTCCTTATCCACCACTTCTTCCTCTAAAGTTAGAGCCTCATCCTCTACCACCTCTACTAGAGCTTCCTTCTTGCTGCTCACTGTACTTAACTTCTCCTTGAGCCCTTGGTTATGAACTCCTTCCACCATAGCCACCTCTTTGTCCTCTACTATCTTTTCCTTTACCTCTACTCTTGGAGGTTTGTTCTTGCTTCCTTTTTCTTTTCTCCTCTATCTTCAAGGCCATTTGATAACATTGGCAGATGATTTTGAAGTTCACTAGACTCATGTCTTCTTGAATAGACCATTTAAGTCCATTCAAGTGCCTTGCTAGCTTGATGCTTTCATCTTCAACCACCTTTGATCTTAGGCACAACTTTTGGAACTCCTCGATGTATGCTTGGACATCCAAATCTTTTTGTCTAAGATTGTGTCTCCTCCTATGCAACTGGACTTCATAGTCATCAGGTAGGTAGTTCTGCTTTACTTTGGTTACCATGCCCTTCCATGTAACTATAGGACCCTTTCCTTCTTTTTCTCTTTCATTTTGCACAAACTTCCACCATGTGAGAGCTGAACCTCTCAACCTTGACTTGGCCACCTGTACTTTTTGGGCTTCTTATATACCATCACATTCAAAGTGATTCTCTATACTGTCAATCCGGCCCATCACTAAATCAGGATCCATTTGTCCACTAAAAAGTGGTACACCCTCCAAAGCTTTGCCACTTAAATCCTTTAGTGCCTTCAAGAAGGGCTCTTCAGGAATAACAAGGTCAGGGGTTGGAGCTTCCTCTTCCAATTCCAACTCCTTTTCTATGGCTTCTTTCTCTTCCTTCTAATCTATTTTATTCTTTACCTTGTCTTCCTTTTCTTGGACTTCATCCAAGAGTTGCTCCATTCGAATCAATCTTTCTCTCAGTAACTTGTTATCCTCTTCTTGTTCTTCTACCTTCTTGGCTAACTCAGCGTTAGTCACCATGGTTTTATCTTCCATTGGTGTATTCTCTCCTACTGATTCAGTGGGTTGTAACATCAACCACAAGCTTGATCAAAAGTAGCTCTGATACCAATATGGTGTAAGAGTTCCAAGGCTTGCTTGCACAACTAGTTAAGGAGACCCTTCCTCATCTTCTTCTAAGAACCTAACCTCTTTCAGGTCCTTGCTAGGCTTAGATGATTAACTAAGTCCTAATCCAACTCTTCTCCAAGAGTCTCACACCTTGTGCTTCACCTTGAAGGACTAACACCATGTAGTTTCTTCACTATTTGTACCCTCACTTAGAAAGCTCTAAGTGCGAATTGTTCACCATTCATGAGATTCATTGGAGGGGTGTCTATCAACATGGAAAAATTCCATTTGCTCATATTTGGATCCATTGAGAAGGATCTACAAGCCTTTCTTTATCGGGTTCAGGGTTTCACCATGAGGAGGCCTAATTCGGCCTATTTACTAGAACCTCACTGATTTCTCACTCAAACCCTACTCTAGTGGATTGATAAAAACTCAATCCCTCTAGAAGGCTATGATATGTCTATACCCTACCTGGAACTGTACTTGTTCCGTATTGTACTTCCATCCCCTGCCTAAAATCCTTCATTTATCACTGTCAAACCTCTAACCGGGTTCTCCTAACTCACCTAGAGCTTGACATTTAAACTAGTAACCTTGCTTCCTTGGTCTCTTGCCACCATATACATTATGTACAATGGCTCCACCCTAAGATTCATTCCCCTTTTCGAAGTTTCAAGGTTTGAATCTCAAGTGAGAGCCATGAAAGCAAAAATAGTCTAAAAAGAATCAGCACACTGTCTAATTCAAACTTATTTCCCTACAATTAGAAGACTAACTCAAAACCACTAACACACTAACTAGAAAAGTCTTAAAACATCCTACACTATTCACATCCAAAACTAATCTTTAAGTATCAAACAATGTAATCACACTGTCACCATGAAATGCTTGGGTTCTTCTCAAAACAGAATTGCAGAGCTCTTTTCTATTCCACCAACTTGTTACAAAAATAAAAAACATCCTCCTTTCATTAGATGTCGTTCACCATGTTTTTAGGGTCTATTGGTCGATCTCTCACACCCATCTTTTAGGGGATCCTATGTAACCGAGTTGCATGCAACATTTTCCATAATGGCAAATGTTGTCATGACAACTTTGTAACTACATTTGGCAATTATGTCATTATGCCATTGTCCCAATTCTTAGGACCTCTATCTCCTATATCTCGAGTAACCAAATTCATTAATGGCCTCATGGAATCTTGTCTAACATCATTCATGTGTTTACAACACATTTAAGACTCCAAACCAACCATTAAGCTACAAAAGACTAAGCAATTAAAAGCTAGTAACAATGACTAATTTGGTGACCTTAGTCCTAATGACTAACTCACCTAGCCCACATTGCAATGACCTTCTAAGGTCTAAAACACACACACTACTTTGACATGGCCAATGTCAGATACAAGCCAAAATGATAAGAAAAATGGAGGTTAGCCTAGGTGCTCCTGCACCTCTTGGCCTTTCTATTTTGAAATTTTGCTTGCTTGGGCATGTGCTTTGATGATTCATCATGCCAGTTGGAATGGCCTATTTACGATTTATATTGAAAACCTTAAGTTTTGGATGTGGTTTGGGTTTTTCACTAAGTTTGGGAAAATCTGCCCTGTCTGGACTTTCCCAATTTCCCTTCACCATTTTGAAATGGCTTCTTTTCTTCTCGAGTCCGAGGAAGTAAGTCATGTCCAAATTTTTCCAAAGTCCCTGGCTCTGTCGGATTTTTGGGTTTCAGTCTCAGTCATCTTGTCGATCACATTAATGGCGATTGTGCAAACTTTTGGGGCAATGTTATATTGAGTTTTGTGAAGTGATTTACCATTTGAGTTTGGTTATTTACTTTTCATTTGAGCTTGGAGTGCTAGAGCTTGAGGAGTGTCACTAGATTTGACATTTGAGGAGACTATGAGTCCTGCATTTGGATTTTTGGGGAATTGCTTGTATTCTACTTGTGCTTCGAGGTTGTTTGCTAGTGTCCCATGTTTTAGTTTCTTCTACTCTCATGGTACGTGGGTATGCCCTCTTCCTCTTCTGGTTTTAGTGCTTTTTTGTGTGCTTTCATGTTATCCGTTGCTCAATATTTTTCTTGTGTGTGCAAGCAATGTCTAGGCATTTCGGGTTTCCATGTTTTGCCAGTCCATCTGGTTGATTATACTGAATATTTTCTTTAGATGGTCTTTCATTGCTATTTTCGGTGCTTGCTTGCCTTTATTACAAACTTCCTATCCTTTTTTTTGCAAGCGAGTTTTGCTTGAGCTTTTTCATGCTTTCATGGTAGAGGTTTTTAGGGTTCTTGACCTAGGGCATAGTCAATCCCTTTCAAATTATTGAGAGGTTAGTTTTAAATTCATGGTTTATCCATTGCATGTGTAGGTCAAGTCATTGTCGAGTTGCAAGCTCATGGTTTGTGTCGTTTGACCTATTTTAAGGTGAAGATGAGGAAAACATAGATGTTTGGGTTTTCATTGCCTTCATGGAATTCCTCCCTTGCTGGATTTCCCTGAGTCTTCCTATTTCTCCTTCTTTCTTCATTTTTCTATTTATCTAGACTTTTGTTTGGCTTGTGAAATTCTGCTTCCTCCGGATTTTCCTAGTGTTTGTTGCCTATTTGTTTTGCTGAATTCTTGCTTTCACAATGAATTTGTCTTGATTCTGCTAAAATCCACTCCATTTGGATTTTCCCATATGTTCTTGGCCTCCTTCATTTTCTCGAATTATTGAAACCGTTGCCATCTATGGAAGATTCTTTTGGCGTTTCGTGGAAATGAAGAATATGATTGTTACAAGAGGAATTTGATTATTGATAATGCATTTTGATGATTAAATGAACTTAGGCTAAGTGGTTTCAAGTTATCCTTTTATTGTACTGATTGATTGATTGATTGGTATAATGGGGTTTGTATGTTTGTCCCGCTAGAGTCTTCCTGGTCCGGATTTCCCCAAAATTCCTCTCCAGTCTGAATTCCGTGGAGGAGGCTAAACCCCAAACTTTGAAATAATTGATGTTGGCATTTGTATTGGACCTCATTTTGGTTTTTTTACTTGTTTGCAAGTAGGATTAGGACAAGATGTTGCTAGGCATGGCAAGGGAAAGGCAACGGATCCAAGTGTTGAAATTTCTGCTATCTCTGATACATAAAAGGTGAAAATGGACATAAAGAGTAGGATTCCTGAGAGTAGATTGACTTCTGTTTGGTCAGGGATCACTAATACCAATGTGGGTATGTGGGATTATGAGGAGTTCAAAGCTGAGATGGCAACACTGAACCTACCTTTGTTGGTTAGAAGAACTCTAGAATCTTGGTTAGCACATGTAGCTAGCTTCCCCTCCATAGTAAAATGCTATGATTTGGTGCTTGAATGTATTAG
Source organism: Sequoiadendron giganteum (assembly GCA_007115665.2). Taxonomy (NCBI): domain Eukaryota; kingdom Viridiplantae; phylum Streptophyta; class Pinopsida; order Cupressales; family Cupressaceae; genus Sequoiadendron; species Sequoiadendron giganteum. The sequence continues at coordinate 339,385,441 of CM021101.1, read as the reverse complement.
AAAGTATGACAAGGGAACATAGAGGATAGTTTTCCCTTAGGGAAGAATTGTGGTGAGCTTTGATCCTGTGTCTATTGCTATGAATTTGTATATACCTGATAGGTCACATGTGGTGGACTTTGATATGGATATAGCAAAGAAATATAATGAGGAAAATGTAGTTAAATGCAAGTGATCAATTATTGGTTGGAGAAGCCCAAGTCCCACTTCTCCAAATTGCCAAAACAACTATTTAGGCTTAAGTTCAAAAGGGAATACTATAATGTTATCATTCTCCTTAACAGGTTGGTAGGGCTAAAGAGCGCAGGAGTTCTTGAAATTTGGATGTTTAATGTCATTGCTCAAATGGATTAGGGTATAGATTACCACTGGGAAGGTTCCATAAGTGCAGTTATACATGAGCAGATGTGCAATGTCTTGTAGACCAAGACTTTCACCATGACTTCCTACCTGGTGTATACATTGGCAAGATTCCACCCATACAAGGGGTTGAGAACTAGAGGTGTATTTGGATAGGATGCAATCTATGAGGTGTATTCACAGCTGCATCTGGTAGGAGGTAGTTACAGAAGAGAAAATGATTCTTTTACAATGTACATTACCATGTTGCTGTAGGGAGTAGAGCATGTGAGAATTTTAGACAAAGGCAAGGAATTGATAAGGAGGTATGGGGCATGGTTCATCTAGTTCCCCACCTTCTCCTACATTAGGATTGATGGATTTCAAAGGGATCCCTACAGACTCCCAAGGTACCCAACTGATCACATCATACTACTGGAGGTCACTAGGCAGATTTGTGACTTTGATGTGATTGTGAAAGGGTATATACATAAAAATAGGGTTTGGAAATGATTTCCCCTAAATGAGGTTTTCCCTTCAATCCAATCTGCTCATGATTTTGAAGATGAAATGAGTACTTTTGGTCTCTCTCTTCATTCTAAGAGAGAAAGGTTTGATAATACTGGTGAGGGACAAAAGAAGGCTAGCAGGGAATACAACCACAAAGATAACATTGAAGATTATTGGGCTAACATTGGTGATGAATTTGATGTAAGGAAGAATAAATTCTCTAGGTTTCTAGTGGACTTGGTAAGATTTTACAACATAAAATCCATTCCTGACCAAGTAGAGGAGGATGGAAATTCGATCTAGGGTCATATCTTCGAGGCTGTGAAGGATAAACCAGTTGGAGAGATTGAATGGTTGGAGGAAGAGAAGAAAGAGTTGGAGAAAATTATGAATCAGGTGATAAAGTATACTAAAATGTGGTTGAAGCACAAGATATTAGAGCTAAAAAGTGAAGGTTTACATTGCACCTATGATTTTATGGGAGAATTGGAGTCTCATTCTACTTCTGAGGAGTCACATGAGCAGGATCCTAAAGGAAAGTCTAAGGTGGACTCTCCCTTCAAAATTAAAGTTGGAGAAATTCAAACTAAAGAGGTAGTGGATGTGAGCAAGCAGAGAAAGCCTATTGCCAAAAAGAGAAGGCATATCTCAAGGAGAGGGACTAAGAAATATAAAGAGGAAAAGGAAGAAGTGGATACTACTACTCCCTTAACCAAGAGAAGAAGACTTGTGAGGCTTTCACAGAAGGAAAAATAAACTTCCAAATCAGAAAAGGAAGTAGCCACCTATGGTAGAGGTAGAGATTTTAGGGGAGAAGAAACAGGTAAACATGAGGAGTTTAAGGACTCCTTCTCTGAAGGATGCTGCAGCAAAAGAGGATGCTCCTATGACTACTCCTATTATTGAACAAGAGAACATTCCCCCTCCTCAAGATACTGGCAATGTGAAAGAAGAGCCAAGGAAAGATGAAAATCCTAAGGACTTGGGTGAAGAACAAATTCAAGAAAGAGACCTCTACAATGCTAAGGTAGAAATAGATAAGGTAATACAGTCTCCCTTGGTAGCCTATGCGGATTCACCTGCAGAAGAGCAATTGAACAAATCACCTCAACAGGAGGAGATACTAGCTAGGATCCCTTCACCGACACAGGTTGTAGAGGAGTAGTCTTTAGACAAAGAGGATTCAGCTAGGGAAATCCCTAACGTGCCAAGTGTTGAGAAAGATGCACCTAGTGTTCAGTAGGAACAAGAGAAATAAGTTAATGTGCCAACCAAATCTATTGTTCCAAGTTGGCTAGACAGAGAATTAAAAAGTAAATTGGTGATAGTGGAAGATGCTCCTCCCAATTAGGATGACCTAATGGCCAATATTGAAAAGGGGAAAACCAAGAAGAAGGCTAGGGTTGTGTCCAGGATTGAAAGGGATGGATTAGGCAATAGGGTGGCTCACATTGCTACCCCTACTCCAGACAAGGATAGGGATAATGTGACTGCAAAGGATTATCATGTGCAAACCATCGACTTAGGGTGTGCTTCTATGGAGCAAGACATTATGAGGGCTCCAATGATTTAATTGTGGGCATATTGAAGAAAGAGGTACAAATAAGGCATGAGTTGAAAAGAGAGAATGAGAAATTGAAGAAGTACTTGTAGGAGTTGATGAAACCCTTGCAATCTATTGGATCTTCCTCCTCTGCTACAGGTTTCTTTCCCCAGGAAACAATCTCCGAACTCGGAAGAATGAAAGGAACTACACATGCCATGGTTGGTTGGTTGCAGGGAGTCCAAACCAAAGGATATGGTGCCATCAAATATATCTTGTTGACTACAGGGGATTCCATGAGGTCAGTGTACTGGTTGAAAACTATGTTGGCTCAAGACAAAGAAGACATTGATCTCTTGTTGTAGAAAGTAAAAACAATCATGGAGTTTATTGAGGATGAACTAGTAAAGAGCGGGATTCTTCTTTTTCCAAGGGTTTTTGAGCCTTGGGAATGGTTCAAGATCTTGCAGATGAGGCAAAGGGCCTTGAAGAAGATTCACAAACAAGGAAGGCAGATTGAGAACACTTTGAATGGTATTCATGATAAGTGTATCTCATTCTTTGAAATTATGATAGGGAGGAAGAAGTTCGCTCCGAAGCATTTCAATTTGGAACAACTTAGGAAATGGTGGAGAGATGTCTATTCTCCAGTCAGTGAAGGTCTAGTCACTGAAAATCAGCTAGATGATGTTGTAACTTACAGTGCAGTTATTGAGAGATATTTGACAAATAGGGCCAATTTGGATGGCACAGTAAGGTAGGCAAGAGATGACATTAAGTCTCTTGAAAGAAGAGTTAGGGTTTTTCCTATGCCACCTACTGCTAAGTTGGACAGAGTGTTGTTGGCAGTGCATGTTGAAGAGGATCTAGCTAAGGACAAGGATGGGAAGTAATTATATTGGGCTACATAAAAGTTTGTGCTTCCCATTATCTACATGCATTAGGCTGACCTTTTGAGACCCCAGGCCAACTTGGATGGAATTGGTGCAAATTGCACATTTCATGTTATGTTAAAATATCTTTTGAGGCCAACCTCTTGTGTGGCATTTTATTATTGTAAAACCTTATTTGGGCCGACCTATCTTGGGGGTTCTTTATAAATTGGGCATGATGCCTCATTTTTAAGAGATATATAGAATAAAAGACAAAATAGAATAGTGGCAAGTTAGAAGATTTCACATTTGAGAGAATTAGGGTTTACTTTCAAGCAAGTATTATAACAGAAGGATGGAATTGTTGCCATTTTGGGTGAATTAATATAAGAAAGGATATTGTGATTTGATATCTCTCTTGTGTTAATTTTTATCTAGCATGGTTCTTGTTATTCTATCTTTAAAATTTCTTAAATTCTTTGTTAGATAGTTTGGTGATGCTTAGAGTTTCATGTTTGGGTTATTTGCAGCGATCTCTAGTCCATAATTTTTGCAGTTAGTTGATTGGTAGCTACTTTGCAAAGTTAGCCTAGACTTAAAATTGTGCTTACTTCAATTATGAATGTTTTTTCATTTCAGTTGTGACAAGATTGTCTTGAATTATTATTTTTTATTTATAAATCTTTAAATACCTCAGAAGACTGCACTATTCCTGTGATATTGCAGATTTATCTAGGTCAAACAGAAAGTAGTTTATGGGAGGTCGGTCCATTTTGAGCATCTTATCTTTTAGCATTGTCAGTCTTAGGGTTAAAATTAGTCTTAGAATTTTTTCTAAAACCTTTATTTTTTGTTATTTTATTTATTATCTGTGTTCAATTGAGGATTAAAAGTATCAATTTATTGTTTAGATCTGATAAATTCAAAATCCAGTGTTTGCTCATAGTAAGGTACCTTTGTGATTACCAGCATTTTCACATTATCTTTGGGTTGTTTTTTTGCATTGTCAAGACCTGACATTAGAGACCTTGGGGTTATCTATTTTCCCATAGAGATTTACCTTTCAAAAGAGATAGGATATAATATTCTGTGTGAGTTGTTGTGCAGTAAACACCATCAACATGCACATGTTCTCTAACTTGTATGTTTAAGTGAACAAGTACCAGGCTATGTCTCCACCTATATTAGCAGGTGTGAGCATGCCTCTAATCTCAATTGTGGTTGAGGTGATAACATCTAGGCCCGAGTTATACCCTAACCCTATCCATTATCTCCAATTAGGGACAATTGATTTAGTTTGTGACCACCTTTCTGGGTTGTCATGGGAAAATTTCCGATCTCCTATACCCTATTGTCGGAGTGTTGCACTTATGTGAATGTTTCTTATGGGATATGTGATTGTTTGATTCTATTATCTAACCTTGGTTTTGGATCCCAACTTGTTGGTGCTAAGCCCTGTGGTTAGTTGGGTTGTTATTATTGTGATTAGTGTTATTTATGCTTACTTTGATTATGACCTATTTAAGTGAAGTTAGCTTCTAATTTGGTTATGTTAGTTTTCATGTGGGTGTTAAAGTGTGATTTAATGTTATTATATATATGTATATATTGCTATGGTTATTAATATTATTATGATTATATGTGAATTATGTTTTATGAAAATAAGGTCATAAATATTAACATATTCTAATGTTATTTATTAAATATTAATATGTTTATTAGTAAATATTTAACTATTAATATGTAAGCATATGTTATAATTGTGTTTTGATTTACTATTTTGGTGCAGTGGCTATTTTAAGGAGGTTCTTTTATCTTTTATAATGTTTTGAATTTATTTATCTGGAAACCTTAAACAAATGAGTTAATTATGTGAGTTAATTTGATTGTTTATTTTATTTTAATTATATCATTAGTGGGATGAGGATAGGTGCTTTATTTTAATATTTTAATATTTTATTTTATGAGAGATTTTATTTCCTTGTTTTATTTTGGAAAAGAAGAGTCTTTTGGGGAAAAAGAAAGTTACCCTCTTTTTTCTTTTTCTTTATATTTTAGTTTTATTTATGGAAAAATTTGAGAAATTGGGTTTTCACTTTCTTTTGTGCATGAAATTTAGAGGATTTGGAAGAGATTTTTGGGGGGTTTGAGAATGGAGAGATTCTACATGGTTTTGATGTAATTTTCAAAGGTTTTTTGAGAAATTTGGAGGAGAGTGATTTGGAATTTAATTATGATTTGAGGGGAATGTATTTGCTGCTAGTTTGTGTGGAGTCTGATTTTTGATCATGCTTTGGATTAAAGAATTGGGACTTGGAAATATTCTTCAATTTTTTGCATCTTGCAATCAAATTTTTCATGTTTTGAAGTAGGTTTTGTACTTAATTTATAATTTGTGTTTTAAATTCATAGATATCTATATGGATGGATGTTGAATAGTGAATGGAATGTTATTTGAATGTTTTGAAGTGTTTCTTTCAAGTTATGGAATGATTTTCTGAAATGGTTTTTTTACATATTTTGAATTTGAGTTGATATGACTATTTAATGGATGTTTTATGGGTGGTAGATTTGATTGCTATCAAGAGGGTTTTATGAGAGTCATATGTTGTTTTGCATTTTGTGAATTTCTGAGTCATTTTTGATCAATTTTTCCAATGTGGTTGAGTATTCGAGGGTCAAATCTGAAATGAGATTTTGACGGATTTTGATTTCAAGTCGATATGACTATTTTATGGCTATTTCATAGCTAGAAGATTTGACTAATGTCAAGAGGGTTTTTATGGGAGTTGTCTATTGTTTTTCATTTTGTGAATTTCTATCATTTTTGGTCAAATTTTCTTGTGGTGCTAAGTAGTTGAGGACCAAATCTGAAATGGGTTTTTGACAGATTTAGATTTTGAGTTGATATTACTATTTTTTGGCTATTTTATGGATGGAAGATTTACTATTGTCAAGAGGGAATTAGTTTAGTTTTGAAGGTTGTATAGGAGGATATAGCTCTATCCTTTGATCCATATTGTGTTGTACCATTTTTTTCTTGAACGTTTTTATTGTTAGTATGTTGAAAATCCCTTCCTATCTATGAAAACTTATGTTGAGGATTTTGTACTATGTAAGTATCAATTGTACCAAGGTTATGCATTGGTCTTGATTATGAACTGCTAAATTAAAGTTGGCTATCATGTTATAATATTGTGAAAATGATGTAATTTGCTTCATTATATGTGTTGTGGTTTAATGATCACCTTTGGGGTTTCCTATTCATTTGTGTTATGTGATTAAGCCTATGGAAGCATTTGAAAGTTTTTGTGAAAGTCCTTGTGATTTTTGGTTGACTCTTGTTTTAGGTAGTCTCCTTTGGATGTTTAGTGTCAGCCACTTGTTGTTTCTATTTCTTGCTTGTGTGTGGGGCCTAGTGTTGTCTCCTAGCACGAAGAGAGTGGGCCTCATCGTTCCACGTGGTAGGGTGGTATTTTCCAACCATCCATTGGGGTTTAGGTGGTATAGTTTGTGTGCAACGTGGAGAGTCTTTCCTTCCACTTCATTCCTGAGATAGTTTTATGGTCTAGATGATATTTCTAAGAAAATGGTGTCTAATATTTATCTTATATATATGTACCTCTCAGATGAATGGATCTTGTATATTGTAGGATTGATGTAAAGGAAAAGTAAATGAATTGATGTAATCTTGAATATTTTTATATATATATATTGTTTATTATGTAATAGAAAGGTTAATGTTGTGCCTATAGCACACACGCCCCATTTAGAATGGGGAACCTTTATTTCCTTTTCTTTTTTTGGTCGCATTTTTCACTACCTCATCTTGTGTGCCCCTATTTTTGTATCTTATATGGTCTATAGTTCTAAAGAATTCATCTTGATTTGACCATGTTCCCCCCCCCCCCAAAATTTTCAAGACTCTAGGTCTTCACAAAGTCCCCTTGGCTATTTTCCTTAGTGTTTTTTAAGATTGGCGTCCCTGGGGCCCATCGGGCTCGACTTGTCGAGGTGCCCCTTTCGGGTTTCTAGTGGCTTGTTGTTGTTTTGAACGACTTTTTTCAAGCGGTTGTTTGCTCGTTGGGACTCGGACCCTCGAACACTATATTTTTATCGTTGAACAACCTAATGGCTATCATCCAACTATCACTCAACATGGCGGGTCCCGATGTCCACGCAGTTGTTATCAAAATTACTACCAACCAACTTTCTAGCCACTGTACTATCATTAATTGGGTGCATTTAATGCACCATTTTCTATAAATAGGCCATCTCAAGATGTCATTTTCACTTGTCAATTGATCAGAGAGGAGTCAGAGCCTATCTTCCAATGCCGCCTTCAAGACCGATGAGTGCCACCACCGATTTAGTGCCTTTTCCCACCGATTTCTCACCTAAATCATCAGACTTGAGAGGTAGGATTTATGCCCGCATCCCTTCCATTATGTTTTCTTCAAATTCTATGCAAAATTGCTAAGTATAAAAGAGAAAACCTAATAAATAGATAGTTTTTGGTAGGGTGGACAAAACCCATATTGTAAAATCTTGGTAAAACTTAAACTTGACCCATGCACTGCCTGTGGGACTAGCACTCTCTTTCATCGTTCTTTAGCCAGGGATCTCACATCCTTTAGACCCACAATTCCCCTTCACCGCTCCCCACCATGCAAAATAAAGTGAACTTTAAATCAGTGAACCCCTTTGTCGGGTCCTCTTTTGAGGAAGGGTGTTCCTTCTTTGCCGCCCAAACTTAGAAAAACTCATGAACTGAAATGAGGTCACCGAGGCCATTCGAGTAAGACCCCACAGGACTCCATCCTCGAGATGCCACTCATGACCTGTCATACTAACTGGTTTTTAAATCCCAACTTTCCCAACCTTAGAACCCCGGCCTTCCTATCACCCTATGATAAAATTCATGTGAAATCTCAAAGTCCTAGTCCCATCTGGGTCCTATCTTGCAGACGTCTGCCCTGAGAAGTCTGATTGTGCTTTATCGTCCCAAATGACTTTCATCTCCCATTCTCCCAAGCTTCCGATCCTAGGCTGGTCTTCATTGTCTTACTTCATTCTAAGCCCTAAGCAACCAAGTGCCAAACTCCTTTTCGGGTCCCCACCGGTGGACCTCTATCTATGGGATGCTACAGTGAAAACATCATCTCTTATGGCTTTTGAGTGGCAGCCTTCCACCCTTCGGGTCTTGGTATTATCGAGGCAGTTTGAGAAAAAGAAACAAGAAAATTGCTAAGTGATTGGGCTTCGGCGGATCCCTCCTATCAGATCGTCATCTTCAAGATTATGTCCCACCCCTGCTATTGTTGCCTTGTCCCTTCCACTACCCAGAACCCGAGCTCATCCTAGCCACTCCAACATAAATCTAATGGCCCCATCTCTGGTCAAACCTGATGTGGCAGGTCGCTCCCATCGGACCGATGAATGGTTGTTGCCATTCCAAATGGAAATGAACTAACGTCCCACCACCCATGCTGACCCGAATTTCCTAACTTCAAAGACATTTTAATCGACCTCCTTCCAAGGCCTCGAGTCCCACTCAACATAACATTTTTTGCGTGTTGTCATCTTTTTAGGGTCATTTTCAATGGAAAACTCCAAATAGACATCTTCTTAAGGAAGTTTGGTCCCCTAAGCCCGAAATGTTGAAACTCCCTCCTACAAAATGATGATGACAATCTGAGGGATATGTTAGGACTATAAAATGATGATTTATCCAATCTAATGTTGTTTTGCAATATTTTGTCTAATGTTCTTCATACTTTATGCTTGTATCATTTACTGCTCTCTTGGTTGCAAGATATATGGAACCAGATGTCAGATCCTTGGGGGCGGTTGTAGAGAAAGATAAAGGAAAAAAGATTGTAAAGGCACCTCGAGGAAAGGAGGATAAAGACCAAATGAAGTAAAATTTCCAAGGGGAGCCCCTTAACTCCAAGGTCCTCACAGAATGGAAAGAGATCTCAGATACTAATATGGGACACATAGATATAGATGAATTCAAACAAAGGGTCAGGCTCAATCCTAAAATAGAAAAATCTAGGAAAATTAGTAGTGGATTGGCCAAGGCTATGGGATTCCCTCTGGCCCTCATAGCTCCTGAACTTGTTGACAGGGATGGAAACATACAGGTTGACTTGTCTGCCAAGTCAATGGGGAAAACCTTTTGCATCCCTACCTTCAACAAGATGGAGCAAATTTCCATGGAGTACAACAAGAATATGTGGGATGAAGATCCACTTAAGTTCAAGAAGCTTATCAATTAGTATTGGCTGAAGGATAAGAGGGACAACACCAATAAAGCACTCCAAGAACTCTTCTGGAGTGACTTTTTTGAAGATTACCATGACTTGGGAACTCTTTTGAGCAAAGTTATGGGTCTTCCAACTTCGGCCTTCTTTTAAGAATGGATATTTTATTTCATTGAGGAAATCATCCCAGGAGACACATATTTCTATTGGGTAGGAATGATCAACAATTTCCTACACAAAAAATTATAGCAGTAAAGAAAACTTCAAAGTTCTACATGAAATCATGCATTCTATACTTTCTTTCCGACCGTGCCTAGTATAGGGGTTTATTTGTAGTGCCAAATCTAGATCCACAAATGGTATCAAAGGTGTATGACAAGTACCCTCAATTACAAGTACTGAAATTTCAAGAGGGATTACTACAAAGTTAATGATGCCTTCATAGGCTACGCCATCAAATTTCTTGGGGGTGACCCCAAAAGGAGAGTCTCACATAGCGCCAATTATTTCATCTACCAGTTCAGATTCCTATTTATACAGTTTACCAAATTCACTTACATCTGAGCCAAGGGATTCTTTGATAAATCGTACAAGTTACCTCAGTACCCAAATGACTAGATAGTGTTTCTTGAGCTCTCACAATAGCTACAACATGCACATGCCCTCTTGATTAGCAAGCATAAGGCAAGGATTCCTTATCGCCTCTCCTTCAGTTGGGGATAGTATGAACTCCACACCTCTCAATGTGTAGATTATTTAGATAAGGAGCTCACAGAGTATCACCTTAGACTCCATACTACCTAGTCACAGATGGATCCCTATGGAAAATTCAAGAAGATGGTTGAGGCTGCGTATGCCCACCTACATAATGTCAAATAATTTTTGGCCAATTGAAAGGATGACAAGGAAGTGTGTATGCAGCGGTACATGCGCATGACATCCTACTTCATCAAGATGGTTAAGTTTTTTCCTATGCCAGAGCAAGTGTTTGAAGAATAAAGCACAATGATGGACCTGAGGTATAATGCCATCAGCAAATTTCCACTACCAATGATAGATTGGAATGAAGAGGAGGTCGATGACCTCAATATTATTACAAAGCTTGTCAAGGCAAGAACCAAACAATAGGCTGATGGGAAAATTGCTAAAGTGAAGCAATAAGGAGTGGAGCTAACAGTCGCAAAGCCCCAACATCCACATGAGGGTGAAACCAACACTACCGCTACTGATATAACCTCAATGGGAGAGACCTTGACATCTCCCCAAACACACAGTCAAAGAAGAGAAAGGAGGTGGCTTAAAATTAGCTTAAATATAAGGAGTCTTCATAGAAGGCTTCAAAAGTTGGAACTACGAAGAAATCAAAGAAGTCGGGAAGTTTCACAAGGATGCCCACTATTCAAGAAGACTTGCTCCATGAGGGAGAAGAGAAACCAAAATACCCACCTGTTACGTCTTCTACTCCAACCGCAACTACTACCACTATTACTCCCTAGCCTATTGCACAAACAACAGTTGCCTCCTCCCTATCCATGGTGGACATTTCCGTCCACCTTTCCTCTACCTCTCTTGTGGCTCAAATCATAGTTGTGGAATCCTATTCTTCAACTACTTCCCTAGTCTCTTCCTCATCTATGTCCAAATAATTGTCTCTTTGAATGCTACTACAATGACCATGATGCCCACTCTCTCCCTCCCAAAAGCTTTCACTAACTATAGGCAAAGCAAGCCCTCTAAGCTTTCTGGGACATTTTCAAATCCCACAATGCAAGCCGCATTAGCCCATACCATAACTGGTTTGCTCATCCCTCCTCCTCCTCCTACTGAGCCCCCTTCAATGGAAGCAAAAATGAAAATATCTAAGGAATTGGACAGGTAGCAAAAGGAGCCCGCCAAGAAGCTAGAGGAAGAAGCAGATGAATACCATGAGCATCCCATTTACCAGCCTCTCATAATCGATGAGGTTGTCCATGGCAATGAGGAAGTGCAATCCTCCGAGGAGGAGGATGAAGAGTTGGGCACCAAGTACATCGTAGAGAATATTGATCTAGAGCTCAAGGAGGAGTTGGCTCAACAACTCAAAGATGTTGGGGAAGAGACTGAGAAGTAACCGACCACAAAAGAAAGAAATACTAATGAAGAAATGGAGGACATCGAACCTCCAACAAGGGAATAGGATCAAATCCCAAAGCATGATGAAGAGATCCCTCCTCTAGAGGGAGAAAAAGAAAAGAATGAAGCGAACTAGCGTGAAGAGGAGGCTGAAATGAGAAGAGGCCCAGAACCAGAACATCATGAGGAACATGGGCATGAGCAAGAAGAAGAAGAAAAGACTTCCAAGAAGGAAGGTAGCCCCCAAAAGTATATGGCTTTTGAATCACCAAGAAAAGTGACAATAGTCATTCAGGATTCAAATGAATGAGAAGGGGAGAAGCTAGAACAAGAAGCCACACATGAAAAGGCATCACAAATCCATCATGCCCATGAGGAGGAAGGTGATAGTGAATCACCAAAAGGGGAATCTCAGATGCCCGAGTTGCTAGAGAAGCATTTAGAAAATAAGACCCCAACTCTAATGGATCCTAAGGCAAGGTTGGAGGCCATTTTCACTCAAGCCCAAATCAACACAACAAAGAAGAAGAAGCCAAAGGTCATATCTCAACTGACCATGGATGCCTCCAGATCAAGGATGGCACAAATTTCCACCACTGTTTTGGGTGAGGAGGGGTTCAACTATAATACCTCCACCATTGACCTGGGGATAGTGAAAAGAGAAAAAAAGATTGACCATTTTTAGGGATCCATCGCCACCATTGTGCACCAGATGAACAAAGATAAGACCTCCAAGGAGGAGCTCAAGGAATAGGTGGCAGATCTAACATTATACATTCAACAATGGTCTTCAAATGATGAGCTCCCTACCATTTTAATGGCTGACCCACTGTTGCTATCAGAAGAACACATCAATAAGCTAGAAAAGAGAAATATTTAGACTAAGGCTACTGAGGATTGGTTCTGGCAAGTCCTCTATAATGGGAATATGGGCATTGGGTGTTTTGTTATGATGGAAAATAAGTTTCTAGATGTGTGGAAGTAACTTGAAGTTATAAGGAAGACTTGCACTGACTTCCCAAATATATATAGGATCACGTATCCTAAGATATAGTCAATGCTCAAGATGATTGAGAAAATGGTGAAGGAGCTGGCAAATGGCAAAAAATAATTTTTGACTCGTGGAGAATTGGAGATTGGGCCTCGACCATAGGAAAGGGATCTTAGAGAAAGTGTTTCATGAAGTAGAACAAGATCTTGATTGGGTGAAAGAGATTAGGACGTCATGTGAAGAGTACCTCAAATTAATGATAGATTATGAGATGCCATTTGCTGAGATGGATCCGGAGAAGATAAGGCCTCATTTTCATAGGAAAATGGAACCATGAGCAAGCTCACAATGGAATTTATGGGTTTTTTTGCTCGTACCTTCACTCAGTCAGAACATATACTATAGAATATAGCCAAGTGTGATGGATATTCGGAAACACTCACCCATAGATCCAAAAAGTTGAACTTCTAGGTGCTTCAATTTGATATCTTGGAGTGGGATAAGCTTCATCCCTTGATTGACAGATTTGTGGCGTATGCCACACTACAAAAGGAAGCCAGAATGCATATAATAAGTGATAAGTTTCTCACTATCACTGGTAGATTTTGACCTAATTTCTGATGAAAGGTCATCGGAATTTCAACGACCGTTCGTCGAAAATTTTTCGTAAAAAAATCGACGAAATTTCAAATGTCATTTTTTTGACCTTGCGGACGATCCTAGGTTGGAAAATCGATGTTTCAAATGTTGTCGATTTTTCGTCGAAAAATTTTTGACAAACGGCCGTTGATTTTTTGGCGAAAAATTTTCGACGAACGGCCGTCGAAATTTCGACAAACTTTCGTCAGAAATTGGGTCAAAATGTATCAGTGTATGCAGCTATAGCCAAAAGGGAAAACAACAATCTTCTAAATGATAAAAGAGTTACACTACTACCATAAAAGACAAAATAGGAAATTTAGACACCCAAAATTGTCCATGTCATAATATTACCTAGTTGATACATGACCTTGTAAGAAATTTGTAATATTTTACCCTAGTTCATTACATTATCCCACTTATTCCATTTATTCCACTTAATCACCTTCCCAATTAATTAAATAAATCTCATTTATTTAATTAATTCCCCCTTCACATATCTCAAAATAATTCAAATTAAATATTTGAATTAATCCCTCACTTGTTGTCACATTGCAATATGTGTCACATACTAACTCTTCACATGCATAAATAATTTAAATAATTTTATTATTTAAATTATGAGATTCTCACTCACATCCTATTTTTACCCCAATTCATTGTGCATCATAGGCATATTTTCTCTCCCAATAAATAAAAGAATCCCACTTATTTCCTCACATCTTAACTTTAGCCTCATGTCATAACCCACTTAATGTGTGTCAGAGGCACTAAAATAAACTTTTAATCCTAGCCACATATATCACAAATTTGACTTTTAATCTTGGCCATCGAATCAAATCAGCCTTCTCCTATAAATCAAGTCTTTCATAGGTCATTTGGGGGTCTTCTTCTAGCATCATTACTCTGCCAAAATTTCTTCTTATTTATCTATTTTCTTCTATTACCTTTCATCTCAGTGTTATGCTGCGAAATTGAACAATCAACAATCAAACCTTCAAAATCTTGCATTCTCATGCAGGTGAAGAAGAGGAATGGAGATAAATCAAATCTAGCTTGGAGATCGGTTTGCTTTGCTTTCTTGTTTTGATTTTCATGCTTTACTCTGCCAAAATTTCTTCTTATTTATCTATTTTCTTCTATTACCTTTCATCTCATTGTTATGCTGCGAAATTGAACAATCAACAATCAATAATCAAACCTTCAAAATATTGCATTCTCATGTAGGTGGAGAAGAGCAATGGAGATCAATCAAATTTAGCTGGGAGATCGGTTTGCTTTGCTTTCTTGTTTTGATTTTCATGCTAGTGTGTGCTCTATTGTGCTTGTTAGGGTTTTCATATCTTGTTGTTTAGTTTTATATCCGATTTTCCCTAACTACATTTGGTGAACCTGATGTGAATCCTTTGATCTAACTTTCTTTTTTTACAGGTTTCATTAACTTTTTGTTGCAAGTCTGCTAGTTTTTGGACAAAACACCATGTTTTACAAATTTTGTCATATCTTCCAAACAGGTACACATTTCTCTACAAATTTTTTAAAGAAGCTTAAACATCATCTCAAGAGACTACATTAAAAATATTGAAGGTTTATCACTACTTTTGTAGGAGTTATTATGATTTTATGTTTTTCCATAAAATTTCCTTTTTGGACGCACATTGGTGAATTTTTCAAAAATGTTTACATTTATAGAAATATCTTGCAATTTTAATATGGGTTTTTTTTTTTTACAGATTTGATTTTGATGTTAAATGAATTGCTAAATAAGCTGATCTTTAGTTTTTGTATGTTTTTCACAAATCGTCGTTTCTGAGTGCAAAACAGAGAATTTTTCTAACTTCTTCACATTTATGGAAAACTCTCCAAAAACTAGAAAGGGTACCTTCTTTGATTTTTTATTTTTCAAATCAATAACATGTTCAAATAATCGAATATAATTTGGTTATGTTAAAAACATGTATCTAAAATTGAAATTTTTTGGTGAACTTTTTGTTTTGGCTGCATTATAATATCATTTTTATTATTTTGCAGGTGATCATAAGGAGATGTAATAGCAGCAATATCATTCATACACATCAAATTGGAAAGTGAAAATTTTTGGGTGCACTCATTCTATTATCTTTATCTCTCATTTAATCAATCAATTTTGTTTGCAAAACACTTGAATTTGGAGCTTTAAAATGAACACCTTGTTTGCAGTCACACTTTGAAATTGAGCTTAAAATAACCGTCGTCTTTAATCACACAATTTTTCTTTGGATTAAAAAATACAAGTGCTTGAATTGTTTTACACACATTTCAATTTTCTAAAAGGAAATTAACAATTGCTAGTGTGAATCAAATGTGTGTGTGATCAAAAACACCTCACTTGGTTTGCTTTTGTCAAACCCTTCATAGGAGGTTTGTTAGGGGATTTCATCACCCCTAGGGACAACCTCAATCAAAGTGTGAATCAAAAGACCGGCTTCTTTGGAAATTAACATCTTGTCACTCTTGGCTAAGCCCCAAAGAACTTTATACCTTTGGGAAGTGAAGGTGAAGGGTGGGTTACCCCTTTCTCCTGGCTATGTATCAGGATTTTTCTTTCAAATTATCCCTATTCAACCTTGTGCATCCTAGCTTAAGACCTAATTGGCCACACCCACTTGACTAGTTCTAGGACTTGTTGATGTGTCTTCTTCAAGTGTGTCCTTAATCATCACATTCATAATTTCAAATTCAAACTTTCTTATGTGTCTTGCATGTGTGCTTCATGTGTGTACATGTGTAATCATTTGTTTTCAAATTGACATATCAAGCTATGAATACCAACACATAAACATATCATTCTAATCATCCTAATAATCCTTTTTCTAATCACATTCCAATCAATTTCATCATAATCAATCCAAGTCATCCAATCTAATCATTCCATATCATCATCATCACCCTAATCCTAGTCAAGCACTTGCTAAAATGGTCCTAATCCTTAACAATTCTGGTCACCAACCCAAGGTCATACTTCGAGGAGCCCCTTCACCTAATCATGAAGATAATCCAAAACCATATATCCTCCAAGGTGGGTCAAAATTTACTCCTAGTGATGATGAGAACTTTGTAGATCTTAGTGATGATGAAAACTTTGTTGAAATATTAGGTCACCTTAATCATACTATTAACAAGGGAAATACCACCCTAAGTTTGGAATCATACACCATTCCATTTACTAGTCCTCCATCTCCATCTAATAAAATTATTATCTCAAAGAACACTAGTCCTACACCAACACCACCATCAAACTTCTCAAACTCTAATCCATCAACCAAAGAATCCTTTAACAGTTTTCTCCAAAGACTACTAGCATGAAATAGACCATCCCCATGTCAAGTACCCATTAATGAGGTTACCAACGAACCTTTGAATGTCATGTCTATTCTTCCAATTACATTATGTTGTGCACAACCTATTGATCTTATATGTCTAATTCAAATACCATCATGCCCTCATGTTGTTGATCATAAAGAGCATGCCAAGCCTCTTCTAGAGTCTTCCACTTCCATTTCCACTCAAACCCAAGAGCTATGTCAAAAGCATTATCCTAAGCATGAGGAAACATTAACCCCTCATTCTAATCAAGATTTATGCCTTTCTAATGATCTCAATCATAACATACTTGGTCCTATTCATGATGAAGCTTCCCTCTATGATCTAGATCCTACCTATGATCAAGAAGACTATGACGATCCCCTTAGCCAACTCTATGCATTCCATGGTCAAGAGCCTATAATTCCACCCATCCATGAGAAAAAAACCTCCATTTCTCTTATAGACCCCCTACCTAGTCCTATCCATGATCCCACATTATCCACTTGTCATGATGAGACACATGCCTCCCAAGTAAATGTAGAAGATCAAACCAATAGTGTGGATCTAAATGAACATAATCAAGATCCTAATGATCCTTCCACATCCACTATAAACCCCATTTCAAATCCACCAACATGTCCTATTGGTCTATCCATCTTTATTCATGAATGTTCCTCCTTAGAACAACAAAAACCTTTATCCACTTCACCTTCTTCATCTAATAATGAACTCAAGCCTAGTGTCCAAAACACACCTAGTCCCATTGTCCATCGTATGCTTCAAAACATGAACTACCAAGGTAAAGGTTTAGGCCTTCATGAACAAGGTATTTTGGAGCCAATCCATGTCAAGGTCCCTCCATGCTCTTATGGCCTTGGTTATACACCCCAAGGACACCAATCTAAAGATGTTGGTACTTCCTCCACCCATCCTAAGTCCTCTTTCCACCATAAATCCTATCATACGCCTAAAACATATGTTGCCATCCCTCATCCATCATCTTACAAATGTCAAAAGCATGTGACCATGCACCTTCCACCATCAACTTTGCCACCATTGCTTCCAACTCCTAATATCCCTCCATCTAATCTACCTCCACTACTCCCAACACCTAATATCCCCATTATCCAATCCCCTTATCCACCTATCCATAAATCCTCTAAAAATCCTAATCATGACCAATCAATGCACACATTGTCTAAACATGAAGCTTCCACTCATTCCACCATACCCATGGGATTCAAAAGAAAAAATTTGATGCCTCTATCTATAAATGAAAAATCTGAAGGGTCCTCATGCCCTAGGACACAAAAGCAAAGAACCAAAGAAAAATCCATCCAAAAAGCAATATAAGCCCATACCTCCAAAAGAAAAGTCCAAAACTAAAATGGTTTGGGTCCCTAAGAAAAAAAGGAAAACAAGTCAAATGAGGCATCTACATCTCAAAAATCCCAACCATCCACTTCCACCTCACATTCCCACTCTATTCAAGAATCTCATATTCCATCCCACAAGAAAAATAAAAGTCATAAAAATACTAAATCTATGTGGGTACCTAAAGCACTTCATCACCCCTCTCCTAAGAATCCATCTACATTGCTTCCTACACCCCCTCCACATCAAAAGCTTAAATTTATCACAATGTGTGCAACCATTGGTCATGGTTCCCTTCCATTTCACAACGATTCCACATACCTCCATCTCCTCACCCTTCACTCATTATCCTACATATCTCCCCCATCACATTCCTATGGTCCATGCTTTTGGCTAAGCCTCCCATCCATCTTCCCTAGATAATCCACATCATAATCCACCAATCCCTCCATAATCCACATCATAATCCATCATCTACCTACTCCATCTCCCTTTCATGTCATCCCTTACCAACATCTATGAGCATAATGACATTTGACATGGTCCATGCGATGACATCCATCTCTAGTGGGACTATCATCTTTCATGGAACTAGAAACTTGAGTCCCTCCTATCCATATTCCCCTTCTCTTATCCAAAAAAATTATTTAAAAAAAAAAATTAAAAAAAAAAAAGAGTAAAGAGAAATCCCTTCATCCAACGGTGAAAACCTGGTAAACATGCGCCTTGGATAAGTACCATGATGAAAACCTGGAAAACAGGCATCATGTGTAGGTTGATCTTCTATGTCACTTACACTTGGGGGCACTTTGTCTCATCTGCACTATCTATCCTATCATGTCATTTCTTATCATATCATTTCCATCCTACCTACCATCTTTATCCATCATACCCATATACTTATCATATTGAGTCCATTCATCCTCTCTTCCTCTTTTTGATCTTGATAAAAATATGGGGAAAAATGTTGAAACATGCTTTGGATATCTTTTGATATACCTCATCCTTCCAAACAAGCCTATCATTATCCTAGTGTCATAAGCTTTGTCATGAAAAATCCTAAGTATTGTACCTAGAATGGGGCATGTTATTCCTATGCGACATAGTCTTTGGAGATCACATCCTTGCTCTCCTATCATGCATACATCCATTTCATTCACTATGACCTATCATTTTTTATCCATCCATATATCATGAGCCTTTTGTCCCTTATCCTATCACCCACCCTTTCATCCATCAATCCCATCTATCTCCTTGCACCTAGACTTGGTTTTCCCTTGTCATTGGTATCTAGAAAAAAGGCTACCCAAATTTTCATCCATTGACATCTCAAAACATTTCAAAAAAGTCAAAAAAAAAATTTCAAAAATCCAAAAATCAATCACATAGGCCAAAAATCCAAAAAAAATCAAATATCCAAAAATCCAAAAAATCAAATCATTTCAAAAATCCAAAAAATCAAAACATTTCAAAAACTAAAAAATCAAAACATTTCAAAAATTCAAGCAATAAAATCAAACCAAATCACTTCAACGCATCAATTCAACTTCTTCAAATCAATTTCTTCATCACATTATCTAATCACATCACTCCTTCTGATCAAATCCATTCTTCTAATCAAATGCATTGTTCTAATCAATCCAATCATTATCATCAAATTAAATCATTCCTCAATTTAATTCATCAATCATCATCCAAATCTTCAAATCCAAGATCTTCAATCATTCCAAAAAATAATCCAAATGCAATTCAATCCTTAATCCATACCAACCAAGCTAATCAATCAAGTCAAATTATCCTATCACACTTCGGTCTTGATCCTAATCTTGTTGTAAACCCAATCAATAAATCATCCTTATGTTGATCTAGGGATATATCGTTCCCCACAATGACAACACTATCATCGTCATCAATCAATCAATCAATCAATCAATCGTCCTTGTGTTGATCTAGGGATATATCATTCCCCACAATGACAACACTATTATCTATTTACAACTTGATTGGGGCAATACCTTGTTTCATTTTTGTATCATTTGTGCATGCTTGCTTGTGTGTGTTATCATTTCAATTTGCATTTGCATCAAATTTGAATCACTCCTAGCTAATATTCATATCTTGTATCTCAGCAAGGTTTTATTATGCTGGGGCATGGGACACATCATCACCTTGGTCCTTATACCTTGGTGCATAACATCTAGTACTATATCAAACATATGATTGCTCACTTTATTGCAGCATAGCGTGCCATTTTTATTTTATTTTTTCATCTACTTCTTATCTTGTATCATTCATTGTATCCCTCCTTTATCATCTCATTAATTTCGAGAGCATATATGTGTTTTTCCAACCCACCTATCCTCTCGAGGGGGCATCATCATCATTATCATATCTTTTACATCATCATATTTTTCTATCATCCCTTTCCTTCATTCACCTTACTCCTCACTTCTTCAAGTGGTTGGGGCATCATCTTTTTTTTTCATCTATCCATACCTTATCTTCTTTGAAATGATCTTACTCGACATAAATCTCACCATCTCGAACATCATCTCAAAGAGGGGAAAAATGTAGATACCTAAAATTGTCCATGTCATAATATTACCTACTCGATACATGACCTTGTAAGAAATTTGTAATATTTTATCCTAAGTCATTACATTATCCCACTTATCCCATTTATTCCACTAAATCAGCTTCCCAATTAATTAAATAAATCTCATTTATTAAATTAATTCCCCCTTCACATGTCTCAAAATAATTCAAATTAAATATTTGAATTAATCCCTCACTTATTGTCACATTGCAACATGTGTCACATGACTACAACTCTTCACATGCATAAATAATTTAAATAATTTTATTATTTAAACTATGAGATTCCCACTCACATCCTATTTTTACCCCGATTAATTGTGCATCATAGGCATATTTTCTCTCCATATAAATAAAATAATCTCACTTATTTCCTCACATCTTAATTTTAGCCTCATGTCATAACCCACTTAATGTGTGTCATAGGCACTAAAATAGACTTTTAATCCTAGCCATACATATCAAATATTTAACTTTTAATCTTGGCCATTGAATCAAATCAGTATTCTCCTATAAATCAATCGTTTCATAGGTCATTTGGAGGATTTTCTTCTAGCATCATTACTCTGCCAAAATTTCTTCTTATTTATCTATTTTCTTCTATTATCTTTCATCTCATTGTTGTGCTGCGAAATTGAGCAATCAACAATCAAACCTTCAAAATCTTGCATTCTCATGTAGGTGGAGAAGAGTAATGGAGATAAATCAAATCTAGCTTGGAGATCGGTTTGCTTTGATTTTTTGTTTTGATTTTCATGCTAGTGTGTGCTCTATTGTGCTTGTTAGGGTTTTCATATCTTGTTGTTTTAGTTTTATATCTGATTTTCCCTAACTACATTTGGTGAAAAAAAAGATAAAGAAAGGAAAAAAAGGAAAGAAAAAGAAGTCTCACATGAAAAGGCATCACAAATTCAACATGCCGATGAGGAGGAAGGTGATAGAAAATCACCGAAAGGGGCAGCTTATAAAAATCCTAATCATCATCATTACCATATCTTATATCATCATTTCATTTCTTCATATCTTTTGCATCATCATATTCTTCTATCATCCCTTTCCTTCATTCACCTTACTCCTTACTTCTTCTAGTGGTTGGGGCATCATTTTTTTTTTCATCTATCCATACCTTACCTTCTTTGAAATTATGTTACTCGACATAAATCTCACCATCTCGAACATCATCTCAAAGAGGGGAAAAATGTAGACACCTAAAATTGTCCATGTCATAATATTACCTACTCGATACATGACCTTGTAAAAAATTTTGTAATATTTTATCCTAAGTCATTACATTGTTCCACATATCCCATTTATTCCACTAGATCACCTTCCCAATTATTAAATAAATCTCATTTATTTAATTAATTCCCCTTCACATGTCCCAAAATAATTCAAATTAAATATTTGAATTAATCCCTCACTTATTGTCACATTGCAACATGTGTCACATGACTGCAACTCTTCACATGCATAAATAATTTAAATAATTTTATTATTTAAATTATGAGATTCCCACTCACATCCTATTTTTACCCCCATTCATTGTGCGTCATAGGCATCTTTTCTCTCCAAATAAATAAAAGAATCCCACTTATTTCCTCACATCTTAATTTTAGCCTCATGTCATAACCCACTTAATGTGTGTCATAGGCACTAAAATAAACTTTTAATCCTAGCCATACATATCAAAAATTTGACTTTTAATCTTGGCCATCAAATCAAATCAACCTTCTCCTATAAATCAAGTCTTTCATAGGTCATTTGGGGATCTTCTTCTAGCATCATTACTCTGCCAAAATTTCTTCTTATTTATCTTTTTTCTTCTATTATCTTTCATCTCATTGTTATGCTGCAAAATTGAGCAATCAACAATCAAACCTTCAAAATATTGCATTCTCATTTAGGTGGAGAAGAGCAATGGAGATAAATCAAATCTATCTTGGAGATCGGTTTGATTTGCTTTCTTGTTTTGATTTTCATGCTAGTGTGTGCTCTATTGTACTTGTTAGGGTTTTCATATCTTATTGTTTTAGTTTTATATTTGATTTTCCCTAACTACATTTGGTGAACCTGATGTGAATCCTTTGAGCTAGCTTTCTTTTTTGCAGGTTTCATTAACTTTTTGCTGTAGGTCTACTAGTTTTTGGATAAAACACCACGTTTTACAAATTTTGTCATATTTTCCAAATGGCTACACATTTCTCTATAAGACTTTTAGAAAAGCTTAAACATCATCTCAAGGGACTACAGTAAAAAGATTGAGGGTTTATCACCATTTTTGTAGGAGTTATTGTGATTTTATGTTTTTCCATAGAATTTCCTTTCTGGACGCAAATTGGCGAATTTTTCAAATCACTTGAAATTTTTATAGAGGTTTTTATTTACAGATTTGATTTTTATGTTAAATGAAGTGCTAAATAAGTCAATCTTTAGTTTTTGTATGTTTTTCACAAATCTACATTTCTGAATACAAAACAGAGAATTTTTCTAACTTCTTTACATTTCTGGAAAACTCTCAGAAAATTAGCAAGGGTTCGTTCTTTGATTTTTATTTTTCAAATCAATAACATCTTCAAAATAATAAAATTTAATTTGGTTATGTTAAAAATGTGTATCTGAAATTGAAATTTTCTGATGAACTTTTTATTTTGGCTGCATTATAATATCATTTTTATTATTTTGTAGGTGATCATAAGGAGTTGTAGTAGCAGCAATATCAATCATACACATCAAATTGGAAAGCGAAAATTTCTGGGTGCACTCATTCTATTATCTTTATCTCTCATTTAATCAATAAATTTTGTTTGCAAAAACACTTGAATTTGGAGCTTTAAAACGAACACCTTGTTTGCAATCACACTTTGAAATTGAGCTTAAAAGAACCATTGTCTTCAATCACACAATTTTTCTTTGGATTAAAAAAAACCAAGTGCTTGAATTTTTTTACACACATTTCAATTTTCTAAAGGTAAATTAACAATTGCTAGTCTGAATCAAATGTGTGTGTGATAAAAAACACCTCACTTGGTTCGCTTTTGTCAAACCCTTTATAGGAGGTCTGCTAGGGGATTTCATCACCCCTAGGCATGACCTCAACCAAATGTAGCTAGGGAAAATCAGATATAAAACTAAAACAACAAGATATGAAAACCCTAACAAGCACAATAGAGCACACACTAGCATGAAAATCAATACAAGAAAACAAAGAAAACCGATCTCCAACCTAGATTTGATTTATCTCCATTTCTCTTCTCCACCTGCATGAGAATGTAAGATTTTGAAGGTTTGATTGTTGATATGTTGATTGCTCATTTTTGCAGCATAATGATAAGATGAAAGATAATAGAAGAAAATAGATAAATAAGAAGAAATTTTGGTAGAGTAATGATGCTAGAAGGTGAAGTGGATAAAGGTTGTTGGTTTTCGAAGGAGGAAAATTCATGAATGAGGGTGGTAAAAGAAAGTGGATATGATGGATTTGAAATGGATTTGATAGCAGATGATGGAGGATTTAAAGGATCTTGAGCATGTTCATTTAGATCCACACTATTGGTTTGATCTTCTACATTTACTTGGGAGGTATGGATTAAGTATTGACTTGCATTTGGATTATTGCTTGGAAGGATAGAAGATGTTGAATTTGAAGATTTGGATGATGATTGATGAATTAAATTAAGGATTGATTTACTTGGAATGATTTTGATTGATTGGATTGATGAAGAAATTATTTAATTTGATGATAATGATTGGATTGATTAGAAGAATTGGTTTGATTAGAAGAAGTGATGTGATTAAATAATTTGATGAAGAAATTGATGCGTTGAATTGATTGGAAGAAGTGATTTGGTTTCATTTTATTGCTTGGATTTTTGTTGGATATTTGATTTTTTTTGTCTTTTTTTTCAGGACCTTTTTCCATTTTTTTGTATTTTTTGGGGTGTTTTTTTTTGTATATTTTAATATTTTGATTTTTTTGGATTTTGAGAATGTTTTTATTTTTGGATTTTTAAAATGTTTTGATTTTTTTGGATTTTTTTCAGGACCTTTTTCAAAAAAAATTGCATTTTTTTTTAGGACTTTTTGAAATGTTTTGAGATGTCAATGGATGACAATTTGGGTAGCCTTTTTTCTAGATACCAATGACAAGGGAAAACCAAGTATAGGTGCAAGGAGATAGATGGGATTGATGGATGAAAGGGGTGGGTGATAGGATAACAGATAAAAATCTCATAATAGATGGATGGATACAAATGATAGGTCATAGTGAATGTAATGGATGTATGCATCATAGGAGAGAAAGGATGTGATCTCCAAAGACTATGTCACATAGGAATAACATGCCCCATTCTAGGTACAATACTTAGGATTTTTTTATTACAAAGCTTATGACACTAGGATAATAATAGGCTTGTTTGGAAGGATGAGGTATATCAAAAGTTATCCAAAGCATGTTTCAACATTTTCCCCTTATTTTTATCAATATAAAAAGGAGGAAGAGAGGATGAATGGACTCAATATGATAATTATATGGGTATGATGGATAAATATGGTAGGATAGGAGATGGTAAGAAATGATATGATATGATAAAAAATGATATGGTAGGATGAGACAACTTGCCCCCAAGTGTAAGTGACATAGAAGATAAACCTATGCATGACGCGTGTTTGCCAGTTTTTCATCATGGTACTTATCCAAGGTGCCTATTTGCAAGGTTTTCACCATTGGATGAAGTGATTTATCTTTACGTTTTTTTTTTAACTTTTGGATAGAAGAAGGGGAATATGGATTGGAGGGACTCAAGTGTCTAGTTACATGAAAGCTGATAGTCCCACTAGAGATGGATGTCATCGTATGGACCATGTAAAATGTCATTATGCTCATAGATGTTGGTAAGGGATGACATGAAAGTGAGATGTAGGTAGATGATGGATTATGATGTGGATTATGGAAGGATTGGTGGATTATGTAGGGAAGATGGATGAGAGGCTTAGCCAAAAGCATGGACCATAGGAAGGTGATGGGGGAGGTATGTGTAGATACCGAAAATTGGTCTAGCCCTGCGAGTACACATTCGACATAATTTTCTATAGTCCGCGGTCATGATTAAATAATGTCTATTATTTAATTAACTTTTCTAACACATATTTTTTCTATTAATTAAATATCCCTTTTTAATTAATTCATTATTAATCTTTATTCAACTTGATTAATTAAATAAATCATATTTATTTAATTATGTTGTGAACTAATTAATTCTTCCCCCTTTATATATCAATTAAATAATTTATTATGTAATTCCCCCTTTATCATACTTTTCCAACTATAATTAAATATCTTTATTTAATTATTCATTTAACCCCCTTTATCAATAATTAAATATTTATTATTTAATTATTCATATTATTCTTTTCAATAGTCAAAAAAAAAAAATTATCTTCATTTATTTAATTAAATATTTTATTTTTGAATGTTGAATTAAATTAACATTTAATTCATATTTAATTATTTATGTCACATTCCTCTATCATTCAGTTATCTAAGTCATTCACTCACCTTCTGACTTGAGATCTATTTTTAGTTCTCCAGTTAACTCTGAATTCAACACCAGTTTATCTCTGTGAGAAGACTCTCCATCATAACTAGTTATTTAACTAGTTTGAACTCATATGCATGATATGTCTATTAATTAAATATCTTTATTTAATTAATTAACTCCTGTTTGCATTTGAATGCATTAGTCTTCGAGTTCTAACTTTGGCTTTTGCATACAAAGTCTATTTCTTCTATTTTTGGAGATTAAGATCTTCAACTTGTGTTCTAACTTAGTCTCTATCTTCAGTCATTCCTGAACTCATGTTCTAACTCACATTCTAACTCACGCTCTATCTGAGACAGAACTCACATCGCATGGAATTCATCAATCTCATCCGTTGATCTCTCTTTCAATCTGAGCCGATCGTTCGAAAACACAAAATCTATAAAATGGTCTGTCATATTCATTATTCCTCCTCCCAAAATCATACACTTTTGAGAAGAGACAAATCTTCGATATTTTGTTTAGACACTCGACAAAGCTATACTTGCATTCAAACACATAAATTTGAGGGCAAGAATACTGAAAAGGAAAAACAGAGAAGAACAATCAAGATAATTCGAAGGGATGAACACATATTCAGTGAGATCAATTTGGTTTTATTAGTTTAGTTTATTTCCTCATTCTTTGTTGTTAGATTTTAGATTTTAGATTAGGATTTAACTTTGTTTATCTAGTCATGCTTGCAGAAAAATCTATGATGTTACATTTGGTGAACCCGACGTATTCAACCATAACTTTCAAAAGGCTACTGATTTTTTCACGAAATTTATTTGCAACTAGATGAAATTATCAAGAGCTTTAATGAAAAAAATCAGATTTTTTGGTGATGTTTTGAATTTTTAATAATTTATTTGGTATTTTTCATAAAATATCAATTTTGAGAGAAAATTGTCAAATTTTTTTTATATGTTTACATTTCTAGAAAGAGATTTGAATTTAAATAGGGGTCTGTTCTTTAGGTTTTAAATTTGGATAAAAAATTATTAGTCAAACAATAGATCTTTAAAAATTAAGGTTTCAAAAATATTCACTTGAATCTCACAAACAGTTGCAGATCTATTCACTAATTTCTTTTTCCAGATTTGGAATTATGTCAGGAACCTTCAGTGAAAAAATCAGATTTTTTAGATGTGTTTTTAATTTTTAATAATTTTTTAATGATTTTTCATAAAAAAATAATTTCAGGTGCAAAACAGACAATCTTTCAGATTTATTTAAATTTTTTGAAAGCTCTTGAAATTTTAGTATGGGTTTATTCTCTGTAAATTTATTTTTACTATAAAAAATATTTTAAAAAATCAGATTTGTCTTGACTAGCTATTAGGGTTTTGGCTTTGTTCGGTTTGTGAATGTGCAGAAAAAAAAGGAAAACACTTCAAAGCACACATTGGATCAAGTGGACAAAAAAATTGGAGCTAAATAAATTCTAGGTGCACACATTCCACCTTTCATCTCTAATCATTGTTGTTTTTGTCTTGTTTGGATTTTCGCTAATGTTTGTTTTAGTTGTCTTTAGGGGGAATAACATAGTGTTTGTAGGACGAAGCTTTGAAGACAATTAAAACCAAACACAATTTTCTGCAAGATGAAAGATGAAGAACAATGAACTACTGATAAATTTGCATGCAAAACCTAATGCCTTTGTGTTGATTTATTTATTTAAACAAGCTTTTGTTTGGTAGATAGATAATCGTCGTGTGGGATTAAAATGAATTTTCTGATTGATAGATAGAAAATTGTCATTTGGATTAAAAAGAATCATTGTCTTCTTTGTTTGGTGCTTTGCATGTATCTGTAACCCTTACGATTCAGTACACCAAAGTATCCTCTCCCCTTGAGCAGTCATGTGACCCTAGGTGTAAGAGAAACAGTTATTGACTCTAGAACTTGGGCCTATCTTGGTGGGAAAAAGTACTCACCCCAAGATGACTCAGACTGGTAGCACGCTAAAGCCAAGCAACTTCCACCTAGTATATAAAAGTGGATTATTGGGGAAAGCCCACGAATCACACACACTATTCCGACGAGATGGACAAAAATTGACTCTCGCCGACATTGGATAGTGTCCCACGAACAGAATGCCCTTATTAAAAACCTTGTTGTAGAGTTACCAAAATCCTATCTATTTGTTGGTTCAGCAGGGTCAACCCTGTGAAGCCATCTTACATTTTTACGATTTATGTGTGGAAATGAAATTCATGCCATGGGAGTTTCATGGATACAATATCTTGGCTGCCTCATATAAGTGAGTGTCGTGGAGGGGAGCCAGTGGGGTCAAGCTACTAGCCATTCACCATAAATATGCGTAGCTAGAGAAATCCAAGTAAGAATTCAACAAATATTGTTCTAAAAGCCTAGGTTGTAAATGTCTTTTGAGTCTTAATAGTCCTCCCATCACAGAAACTGAAAATACATTGATTGTTGTCTTTTCTCTTTGTTGTATTCGTCCAAAATCTTGATCAAACAAATAAAGTTAGTCAAAAAAATTGGGAAAAATTC
This sequence comes from Sequoiadendron giganteum, assembly GCA_007115665.2. NCBI lineage: Eukaryota > Viridiplantae > Streptophyta > Pinopsida > Cupressales > Cupressaceae > Sequoiadendron > Sequoiadendron giganteum. The sequence goes on along the minus strand of CM021101.1, from coordinate 339,356,759 downwards.
AACTGTCAGAAAAACTGAGTCGCATTTGTCAGTTTAATCACTGCATGTGTATTAGCGAGTCGCATCTGTTAGGGGAAAAGCTGCATCTATCTATCAGAACATTCAATTTTCATAGTCTGCATATCATGAGTCACAACTATCATATTATGAGTCGCATGTGTGCATGCAAACCGCATCTGTCAGTTTTCGAGCCGATGTGTATTTGAAAACCATATCTGTCAGTTTTTGAGTCACATGTGTGTTGGTAAACTACATTTGTCATACGAAAAACCGCAACTATCAAAAAACACTGCATGCACTATAAAAAAAAAATGCATCTATCAGAATCTGAACCGCAACTATTTGGTGAACTGCATTTTCCTGTCAACAGAAAACATCAAAAACTACGAGCTGAGTCTGGAACATTATTGTCACTATTTGCTTTAGGTTTTTAGGATCAACCTTGGATTAGAAATTGGTTAATTTTGCTCAAAAAAACCTTGCATCATTAGGTGTCATAAAGGTCTTAGTTACCATCATTAGGTGTCATATACATCTTAGTTACCATCATTAGGTTTCATATCCATCTTATTTATAGTAGACATCTTAGTCATAGTCATCCTAAGTTGTATGCATATAGATACTCCCTAGGAAATTGCATATCAAAGAATAGATAACTTTCCTCGTCATTGGAAATGTTCATGTTACGGTTTGTCGAAATCATTGAACCTTATCACTTTAGTCACATCTAGTGGATCTTTTCAGCACATTAGTCTAGTTTGAAAAATTCACCTTGTCGACTATCCTTGCCATACAATCAGGTTCCTTGGTCAACAACAAGTCTTTGCATGCATTTATTCCATAGGTGGTAGGTTCTACCATCTTAGACTCATTTATCATCATAGTCTACTCACATTTTGCATATTGTCTATCTTGTCACACGTCATCTTAGCATACACCCTTTTATAAACCGTTTTACCAACATCATTTATTGTCAAAAAAATCCAAAAACATAGATGTAGATCATATCAGTTTTTAGGAATAGTCTGCATTACCCATTTTGAGAAAAAAATTTCATGGTCGAAACAAGATCCCAAAAGAAACACAAAGCAATGACAGACCCCAACGAATTCATCAATTCATTCGAAAACCAACCATCAGGAAGTAAACGACCACACTAGCCTTTGCTAGAAAAACATGTCACTATAGACACACATGGTCATATTTACATAGAAGACATAGATGCAGTAGTTCAAGATCCTGAATTTGCATCCTTTATGGATGAATGTTTGCTAAATGATCCTCAATGCTATCTAGCAAAATTGCTAGCAAACGGTGCCAAACTACCCATAGGATTTGTTATTCATACCTTGCAAACACAGTCAAACCAACCATCCCAAACTGCAATGTCAATTGTCTCTATTCCCCAAATAACCGCAGCAATACCAATAGGTATACCAACTCAAACATCATCAATTGTAAACACAATCCCTTTTAACATAACACAAGGTTTACAATTCATTGTGGGCGCAACTTCCTCCAACCCCTTTGGCACCAACACGACTGGTAAGAGATCCAAAGTTGGTGGGAATATACCTATACCAAACCAAATCATTCAAACATGAAGCATCCCTATACCAAATAAGACAATTCAGATAGGAAGCATTCTGATACCAACTCAGACCATTCAGACAGGGAATATCCCTATCCCGAATCAGAATATTTTGACAGGATATATTCCCTCGCCCAATCATAACCCATCACAAAACATGGCGTATCAGAACACCTACATTGATCCAAATAACATGAACACCATGTCATTGACACAAGTCGACATCCTTCAAAACCAAATGCATAATCTACAACAAAAGATGGATGACATGTCTATGTCAGGCAAATGAACTATCTCAACACAAGACCTATGTCCATGTCCATTCGACAAAGCACTATATATGACACCTTTCCCCCATGGATACATAATACCAAATTTGGCTAAGTATAATGGGAGGAAGAATCCTTTAGAGCATATTAGAGAATTCTCAATGGCCTGCATGGACATATCATATGACCCCACTTACTTGATGTGCCTATTTCCATGAACCCTCATATGGATAGCATTGGAATGGTTTTCTAAATTACCATATGGTATACGATCCTGGGGTGAATTAGTTGAGAAGTTTGTCGAACATATTGCCTTTAACATAGACAATGAGGTAACCATAGCGACCTTGTGCCATACAACACAAGAGGATGGTGAGACATTCACCACTTTCTTCCAAAGATGGAGAAGTCTAGCTAGCCGTTATCTTGTCGAAATACCTGAAAAACAAAAGTTCACTATCTTCCTCGAAAATATCAACCCCAAACTGCGAGGTTACTTACGAGTACACTATTGCACTTCATTCCTTGACCTGGTACAAAAAGGGATCATCCTCGACAAGGGCCTTATTGACAAAGGTGAAATCAAAGTACAAAGCAAGAGCCCAATTGTCCAACATCCAAACGTGTTAAATGATAGAAAAAAGTTCTAGTCTAGGAACAAGAATGTCACGAATGACGGCATTGTGGATGCTAAACACATACATACTAGACTGGTTATCACACTTAGAGGATACAACCAACAAGCAGACATGATGAACAATCCAGATCAAATGGCTAACTATGTCCAGAACTCACAACAAAGACCCCAAAGGAGATTTCCCATGCTATAATTCACACCTTTAGGGCAACCAATCGAGGTAGTCTTCAAAGAATTGGTCAAACATAATCTCATCAAACCTTTGGAACCAAGAGAGTATGATCCTAGATAGTTCAAACCTTCATGGTGGGATGATAATGCTTTCTGTGACTATCATCGAATGAAAGGGCACAACCTCCAACAATGTCACCAATTAAAGAATATTATTCAAGACTTTATTGAAAATAGATCCATAGAGGTAAACGGGCAGAAAAACACTAAAAACAGTGATCATAAGGTCTTCACAGACCCTTTACATGACCATACAAAAGGAAATGCCTCTGGTTCAAGAACCAAGAACAATCCCTCTGCCAATTACACCAACTCCAAATATGACTATGGGAAAGGAAAGACCATATATAGCCTTTGATCCATAAATGAACATGTTGATACCGTCATCATTAAGAAGCACCTGGAATGTAATGTGAACACACACAGGACTAAACTAGTTATTCCAGGTCCTTCTTCCGAACCACCTACATAGAGGCCCAAGTATAGATACAATTTCATTGATCAATTGAGTAAAAGCCCTGCACAAATATCTATCTTAGAACTATTGACTTTATCACCAGAACATCGAGCCATACTTGACAAAGCATTACAGAACACTACTGTTCCTATGGACTTGGATGTCAATCGCTTTGAAGAAATGGTGGGATATTTTACCAACTCGCATCATGCCACTTTTTCCCAACAAGACTACTCCACCAAAAATTCTAATGACAATGATCCCTTACATCTTGAAGTCCTAGTCTATCAAACCAGAGTTAGACAAGTCTTGGTAGACGGAGGCGTAGGTTTGAACCTGTGTACCCTAAAATTGGTAAAGGCATTAGGATTCTCAGAAGACTATGTAGATACTTCCAAGAGTATAGTCATCAAGGCTTACGATGATGAGGAAAGGTCATCCAAAGGAGTTGTCATGCTCCCTATCAGAATTGGCCCAACAATCATGAACACCAGCTTCCAAGTCTTGGATCTCACCCTTCCATACAACTTGTTGTTAGGTAGACCTTGGATACATGCAATGAGAGCCATCCCTTCAACATACCACCAATGTCTTAAGTTCCTGTACAATGGCACAAAGATCACTATTGATGGTGATCCAGATCCTTTCCAATATTGTACAAGCCTAAGAGACCTTCCAAAATGACAAGTACCTGTTAACCAAGAAGCCTCATCATCTGCTCTATCCCAATACATTGACCCATCATATCTCACTAAGTCCATTTCATTCAAACCACCATCATCCACTCCTAAACTCGAGATCCAAGATAAGGGTTGTGGTGAATATAATATAAAGGCATCATACTGCGTCAGTCAACTGATTCCACCTAAGGCATATGGCCTACCCATGGCAAATAGAAGATAGTTGATGGTCATGTTTCATGTTCCCCCTACAATGACATTGACCAAATGGGGAGAATTAAGTGAAGAAATTGTGGATCAAGGTGATTCCTGGTTATATCAAGAAGAACATGAATACCCCTCCCCATCTATTCAAATAGCTAAGGACCAGTATGGCAAAGGCTTTAAGATAATGCAAAATGAATGCTATGACGGGCACAAGTGGTTAGGGCTATATCAAAATGGAAGGACATAACTGATCACTGTCTACCCATGACCAAAATACTTAGGCTAGGGTGTTAACCGCTTAGAATTGGGTATCCTGGTACTTCGTCATCTTTTCAAGAAGAAGTGAGTGCTTGCACAGACATTGAGATATCTCATGAACCACTTCCCCTAGTTTTCGACAAACCTCTAGTTTATGATGAATCCCCTTACTCTGGCAATGGTGAATGTGAATCCCTTTCATCTACTAGTACCATGAATATCGATGCCCTATTTGGAGAATTGGACCTCAATGTGAAACCTGTACCAAAACAATCTAGTCCTCATCCTAAGAAACACTTGTCCAAAGTAGAATGGCAAGAGAACTATTATTGAGAAAACCTTGATCATGCATCTTGGGCACTTGACAAACCATCTTCTGACGAATCGGCCCTCACTATAGTCCCACATCAGAGTATACCTACCCCTAGGAGGAAGAACAAGAAGGAGTTGGTCCAAAACTTCTACGGCCATGTCAACCATTCTATACTCACCTTGTCTGCAACTACCTTTAGGAACTCCGATGATGGCATGCCCCTTATCTATCTTGAACTTATCAACTGGGATCAACAAGGTACACCTATCATAGATACATTTGAGAATGATGAAGCAATTGCTGAGTTCATGGGACTTAGAGAAGGCATACTAAGAGGGGATCATAAGGTAGGTTTTACCATAGACTTGGATGATAAAGCATATTTTGGGGAGTCTATTTACATCTCTAGTCACAAAAATGAGAATGAAAATAAAAATCATGAGTCCCTAGGTGAAGACCAAAAGGCGCCTTTGGACAATGAAAAAGTCAAAATAAAGGACGTATCCGAAGGCAAAAACCTCTCTAAGGTACCCAAGGATAGAGGTTTAAATATTCCCCTCGTTGAACAATAAAAGTCACCGATGCTAGTAGAAGAGGTTGTTGCAGTCAACATAGGTACATAAGAGAATCCTCGGATAGTATATTTTGTAGCTTCTTTAACAATGATAGAACATGAGTTTAAGGAATTCTTCCAAAAGAGACAAATAAACTTTGCATGGTTGTATGTTGACATGCCTAGGCTGGATCCAGACCTAATATTGCACTATTTACCATTACAGACATGTATTAAGCTAGTCAAACAAAAGCTAAGGAAAATGCATCCGCAAATCGCTCTACTGGTAAAAGCAGAACTTAAGAAACTCCTGGATGTAGGATTCATAAGGACAATAGACTATGCAGATTGGATATCAAATCTTGTACCAGTGACTAACCCAACTGGGGGCATTCGCATTTGCACGAACTTTAGAGACATCAATAAGGCATGTCCTAAGGATGACTTCCCTTTTCCGAATATCGACATGATAGTAGATCTTACAGTAGGATATGAGTTTCTATCCCTTATGGCTGGTTTCTCTGGATACAAGCAGATTAAGATAGCACCTGAAGACCAACATAAGAGGGCTTTCATGTGTCCATGGGGCACATACTGTTGGAATGTTATGTTGTTTGGCCTTGAGAATGCAGGAACCACCTACCAACGGGCAATGACTATGATTTTTCATGACTTTGTACATACATTCATGGAAGATTATGTAGATGACATTATAGCCAAATCAGAAACAAGGGAAGATCATTTAAAGGTTTTAGACAAGATATTCCATAGGCTAGAGAATTACAATGTCAGGCTAAATCCGAAGAAGTGTGTCTTTGGGGTGAAATAAGGAAAACTGTTAGGGTATATCTTCTCTCGAAGAGGCATTGAAGTAGATCAAGAGAAGGTAAGAGCTATCATAGAAATGCCTCCTCCAGCTAGCATTGGTCAACTCAAAACTCTACAAGGAAGATTACAGTCAATTAGGTTTTTCATAGTACAACTAGCAGATAAAATACATCCATTTCGGCATCTACTCAACAAAGGAGTATTGTTTGTGTGGACACCTAAATGTCAAGAGGCCTTCTAGCAAATCAAGGACTATTTTCTTACTCCACCAGTCTTAATGCCACCTATAAAGGGAAAACTATTGATAATTTACATCTCAGCAACTCAGTCGGCATTAGGGGCTCTTCTTGCACAACACAATGATCAAGGTCATGAGAGAGCAGTCTATTATATCATCCGTACCTTAGTGGGCTATGAATTGAATAACAACAACATAGAATGTGCTTGTCTTGTGGTAGTTTTTGCTACCCAAAAACTTCAGCACTATATGCTCAATTGATAAACAATGTTAATTATAAAGATTGATCCACTTAAATACCTCCTAAGTAAGGCAGCTTTAATTGGCCAATTGGCTAAATGGGTTATGATACTTAGTGAGTATGACATTTAGTATGTCGAAAGGAAGGCTATAAAAGGATAGGTGATTGCAGATCAACTAGCTGATGCACCTATAAAGGCAGACCATCCATTAGTGACAGATTTTCTAGATGAATTTCTCTTCAACATTGACATTAAAACTGAAAGGAAACTGTACTTTGATGGGTCACATACAAATTGTGGTTTAGAAGCTAGTATCTTATTTGTTACACTTCAAGGTGATACCATTCCCAAATCATTTAGGATTGCTTTCCCTTTTTCCAACAATATAGCAGAATATGAAGCTCTAGTGATATGGTTAAAAATGGTAGCTCAATGGAAAATTAAGAGCCTACATGTTTTTGGTGACTCTCAACTAGTAATCTGACAGGTAAATGATGACTACGAGACAAAGGATGAAAAGCTTGCACCTTACAAGTGAATGACTAATAGTTTCAAATAGTATTTCAATGACATAAATTTTCAAATAATACCATGTATCCATAATAGAGCTACAGATGCCATGGCAACCGTGGGTTCTTTGTTGGATATTCCGAGTAATGTGCCTAAGTTCGAGTTTTTGGTTGAACAACTTTTTGTCCCTACTTATGATGTCCCAGATACTACGATAGTGTGTACCATTGTTGGTCCTACGTCTCCTTGGTATAAAGACATATTCGACTATCTCACTGACCAAACCTTACCTCAAGACTTGTCCAATAACCAACGTCGAACCTTCATCCGAAAGTCAACTAAGTACACCATCATTGGAGAAACCCTGTATAGACATACCTTAGATAACACCCTAATGAGATGTCTCGATGCTAAAGAAGCACAAACAACTTTGTGAGTGGTGCATGAGGGTATATGCGGATCTCATTCGAGCGGTCCTACTCTAGCCCTTAAGATTATGAGACTATGTTATTATTGGCCTATGATGGAGAAAGACTCATACGTCTTTGTAAAGAAATGTAGACAATGTCAAATACATTGAGACTTGATAAGAGTGCTAATGCAGGAGCTTTGTCCAATTACTTCACCATGGCCCTTCGCCCAATGGGGACTTGACCTCATAGGTAAGATACACCCTTCATCATCTAATGGCCACAAATTCATCATCATCTCCGCTGAATACTTCACCAAATGGATCAAAGCTATTCCTATGACCTACATCACCGGCACACAAATATCTAATTTTATCTTAAACTATATCATTTTTCGATATGGTGTACCCCTATCCATAATCACAGACAATGGCCGCCCATTCAAGAACCCAGAAGTATGCCATTTATGTGAAGAATTCCACATCAAACACCATTTATCCACCCTGTATTAACCACAAGGTAATGGCCAAGCTGAGGCATATAATAAAACAATTGTTAGAATCCTTAAGAAGACTATCAATGATGTTGGTCGTGATTGGAACTTACAACTTAATCCTGCCTTATGGGCTTATCACACAAGCATTTGTACTCCCACCGATGCCACTCCATATTCCCTCATATTTGGGTCTAAAGCTATCTTACCTATTGAGGTTGAAATACCTTCTCTACGTGTATCCTTGAAGGGTCATATCGACGATGAAGAATACCGTGTCTCTAGGTTACAAGAGCTAGAATTGCTAGATGAGTGAAGAAAGAAAGAATTAGATCATTTACAAGCATATCAGAATCGTCTTCGTCGTAGTTACAATATGAAGGTTCTCAATAGACACTTTGACATTGGTGACCTGGTATTAATGGAGAATCCTAAGAACCAAGCTGAACAAGAAAAGCCAAGAAATTTTGAACCTAACTGGTTGGGGTCGTACATTGTCACAGAAGCCTTTGGATCAGGAGCATACCAACTCTCTACTCCTGAAGGAGAACCGCTTTTGTCCCCTATCAATAGTTTGCATCTAAAGAGGTTCTATGCTTAAGTCTTTGAGAATCTGTGTCTTAATCTGGAAAAATACAAAGAAATAAAAAAATAAAAAAAAAACACAAAAATGGTTACCTTGATGAAAACCTGGCAAACAGGAATTTTGTAACACCAAAAAAATTGAGAAAATAAAAAAGTAAAGAGAAATAAATCCATCCAATAGTGAAAACCACTTCGGTGGTGCTATGGATAAGTACCATGGTGAAAACCTAGAAAATAGGTGCCATGTGTAGTCAAGCTCGCCCTTCCATCTACCATCATTCTAGTCAGACATTTTCACCATCACTCATAATAAATGATTCTCTTATCCATTACTTGGAACGATTGACATCTACCGTCCATTCTGTCATATTACCCACTCCATCTTCCAAATCATATTCCCGACTGGGGGAAAATCCTTGTTCTATGCCCTAACACCTTGTACATAATGTCACACCATCGAAAATGTCCTATAAAATCCCAAAAACATTAGAAAACGTCAAAAATCCAAAAAAATCAAAACATGTTAGAAATCCAAAAAATAGAGTCAAGTCAATTCATCATTTCAAGTCATCATGTCAAGTCAAACATGTCAAGCCAAACATGTTCAGGCAATCATAGTGAAACTACGTTGCCTTTGCGACTCGGACATAGGTAAGGCCATCAATCAATGTGCCCCCAAGGCATTAGGTCTGTCAGTCTAGGTTTGTCATGTATCACACACATTAAATCATTACTTTTTGTACATTCAAATTCATTGGTCATGTCGAACTATGAGGTCTATGTGTGTACAACATAGGCAAGGCTAATCAATTGATGAGCTCCTGAGACCACACTAGGTCAGTCCAATAGGGTTCATTCACAATCAATATTACACAAGTTGCATATCATAGTTTAGGGTATCATTTCATGTCAAACACTGTCTACATACGCACACTTTTATTAGTCAAGGAATCAAACAAGTCATGCAACAAAAAGGAAAAACATCTCAAAGTCATCAAGTCAATATCAAACACATTTTCAAAATGATCAACCAATGTCTTAAACAAGATATGTCTTTCTTGTCAACAGACGTCATCAAATTGTCATAGTCTCATGTGGCTTGTCACTTCAATGTCATCAGACTTAAATGTCTTATACGACATGTGTCTTTATGAAACCAGGCTTTGTCATTCCTTATATAGAAGTCACCAAGTCAAAACCAGACTCAATGTCTTATGCGGTATGTGTCATTCTCTCACATTACACTATGCCAAACATCAAACATCAAACAATCCCACAAGATCAAGTTTTGGTGAATACATTTATTTGGCTTTATGACTTTATATCTTATTTTGTCTTATATTTTTATCGATTTGTGCAAGATCCTATTACTAGCTTTCTCAAGGATGTCCCTTGAAGGATTTGGAGAAGCAACGATGTCTCTGGACTCTTTTTCTTTGGCTATTGTCTATCAACTGTCTTTTAAACATTGGTTTTTGAGTCATGTTACTAGTTTCCTCAAGGATGTCCTATCAAGGGTTTAGAGGAGCAATGACATCTCATGAACCGTCTTTTATTTGTCTGTTGTCTATGGTTTGTCTCGACAAAACGACTGGGGCATCTTGTCCTTAGTCTGAGTTAAGACACTCCTTGTCTACGACTGTCTATTTTTCGTAGATGGATGACTTTGTACACTATGGTCTATCTCATATCATAGTGTGTACTATCTATTTGTGTCATGTCCCACCCAATGATGATAACAAGCAAGTATAGCGTATTTGGAAATATATCAAATATTATATCTTTTTGTCAATTGATCAACCATCATTATATCATTTTCTCCATCAATCAACATTAATTATTTCTTACTAACATTCTGAATTCATTTTCATCCTAACTTTTCTCTTATTAGACATTAAGATAAAGTCCTATGACACAATAAAAACATTAGATCATTTGCATACATTCAATAAACATTTCATATAGTTGCATTGCATATCAACATATAGATAGTACCATCCATCTTCACTTCATACATTCAAAATCATGACATAATAGGCATTGCATCATCATAAACATACATAATGTAAACATTGTGTGTACATATCACCATCACATATAAGCATCATGTAGAACATTGCATCCACTATCATAAGTAAATGATGACATCCACATCATTTATTAAATGCATAACTCAAAAACATATAGAAACATTCATAATACACATGTACATACATCATTTAGGAAACATAATCATCTAGAAATAAAGCATCATCCATAACATAGAACTACATATCATGTAGAAGCCACAAAAATCATATATACATATCGCTCAAAAATAGTGTGTCACAGTACAATGTCTGAATGTATCCATAAATAAAACATGAGCTCGAAGGCTCTCTAATCAAAAAGCAACTGTCTACATAAATGGAACCCTGTCATCATGTCCTGCTACCCTTGTTGTCACATGGTGATGGTGGTGGGAAAAGACTCGAAGGTTCTCTCTGTGAGGTGGAAGGCCTATCATATGGACCTATCCTCGATGGTCCTACCACCCCCTTGGTGCTCTGTGTCCTCTAACTCCTACCCTATGACCTCTGACTGCACACCTCTGAAAAGCTAGGAGTCCATCTCTCTGTCGGAACTGTTGCCTCATAAAGATCCCTATAATAAGTGGCTCTCTCCATTGATCTGACCAACTTTCATACCATGCCATCAGATGAGGACCCATTGCAAAGGCATCTAACCTCTGTGAACTGCTGCTCTATCTCATGTCTCCATGCTATAGCCTGGTCTCTCTCCATAAGAGAACTATCCCTCTTTGTACAAGAACTGTCCCTCTCAGTATATGCACTGTCCCTCTCTACATATGCACTGTCCCTCTTTGTGTAGGCACTCTCTCTCTCTAGTATCATCACCTCAAACTATGTAGTCATAAGTCTGAGTCTCTCCTCCAAAGCCTCCCTATCACCATCTCTAGGAGCATCCTCATCCCATCTCCCCTCTACAATCTTATCTTTGAGCTCTCTCTCCTACTCCTCCATTGGTGCCTCCTCCTCAACATCATCCTCAACATCATCCTCTCCATATCTTGCCAAAATACCCAAAGGGTCTATAGCCACATCCATATCTACATCCTCTGCAACATCCTCTACTCTGACATCTACCTCTACACACTCCTCAACCACTACCTCCGATGTAGCATGCTCACCCCCATCCTGTACATCCACTCTCCCAACGATGCTTGTCATCGGTACATCAACTGCTACTGCCTCCTAAATAGGTGCATGTCCACCTACTTGACCCCCTCTCCATCCTCATCTCCCACCTCTACCTCTACCTCTTCCATCATCTCCATCGCCTCTACCACCAACTCTACCCACTCTGGCACCTCCGCCTCTCCATCATCCTCTCGGCCCTATGCCTTGTCTCTCGATTGGTGTTGGCTGGTCAGGATCTGTATAAGGAATCGGGTGATGAACCGCCCACCATGCATCGTATGTAGTCGTAGTCACTAGATCTGCTAATCTATCACTCCAACCCCAACGTAATGGCTGTGATTCTTGTATGTTTGCCTCCACAATAGCCACTAGAATCATGGGTCCCCACCATGGAACCTCTCTCGAAGTCCGAGCAAACTCTTCTCTACCTCGAGACTTATCCTGAACCTCTCCAAACTATCTCATGACCCACTCTAGTAGATGCCTCTCTATAATATGCACACTCAAAATAGTCCTCCCAATGAGATACTGTGTCTATCTGCAGAATAGTAAATGTCTCTCATCATCCAGCCACTCCTCACAATCCATGTACGATCTCCATGTAAACTAATCTAGAATGTCCAGTGCGTGTCTCCAATACCCTATGTCCCCAACATGTGTCTGCGTGATCTGTCCTATATATCCGAACACATAAGGATGTCTCTGTAGTCTCTCTATAGTAACTACCAGATGAAAGACAACTGTCCTCTCCCAAGCCCATACCATCAATAAAGTAGTCCCACAACTCAATGACTATGCATCTCTATAAACAATGTCGTGCAGATGAAAATATAGCATCTCGAGTAGACATGGACCCCATGCATATCTCGTCTCACTCTCCAACATGCCAGCCAACATCTCCCCCCATCCCACAGGAAAGCCATGACCCCAACGGTCTGGTAGAACTATACCCCCGATCAATGTACATAAAATGCAGTCAATCCTATCATATCTATCACCTAAAACTGGCCACCTAATCTCATAGTGCTCGATCCCGAGCATCCTAATGTCATCTACCTGATAAAATCTAGCAAGCTCCATCAATCCTTGTTGGGTATCATATATAACCCACTCACCTCTGATCGGCAGTCTCAAAATCCTGTACACATCCTCTAATGTGACAATGGCCTCTCTAGTCAGTAGATGGAATGATGAAGTCTCTGAGTGCCATTGCTCATAGAATGTCATAAGCACCCTCTATTAGCCTAAATCGTAGGCATCGAGAGGCAATGACGCAAACCAAGTCTAGACAGCAGTCGTATCTCTCCACTAGTCAGCCTATCTCTTAGATTGTACGTATCTGGACATGACTCCCGTGTATATATAGGATCTAGTACAACTTGCATTTAAACCATGATGTCAAGAATTTTCAAGATTTACATAGAAAAAAATTTCAAAAATTTTACCAGTCAAATGCGGCTCATGTTACAAATGTGGTGAATTTTTTTAAATGCGTTGCATGGAGCTTCACATGCGGTGCATATTACACATGCATCACATATTTTCCACAACCCGGTCATCTAAATGCACCTGTGGTTCACTAATCCACATGCGGTGCATTTTTAAAAAATGTGGTGCATTCTTATTAACCTCCTATCTACAACATATGCATTTCAAAAATGCATATGCAGTTCACTATACTGCATGCGTCTATAGCTAATTCATATGCATTGCATAAATACACATGTGGTGCATTCTAATTCACATGTGGTCATCCCCTAATCAGCCAAATCTAGCCCTAATGAGTTTTTGCAAATGTGTCGCTTCGCAGTCAGATGCGGTGAATACGACGGCATATGCATCATTTATGATGCACCGGATTTTCTTAATTACTTTTCAACCGCCTAAAACTACATGCAAAAATAATTTTGACAAGTTCATTTTTGGGTACATACTGGTGGTCCTGCATCGGCTAGCCTCTTGAATGTCCGGATCCGATAACCTCGATGTGCAGTGCACGGAATGGGTGCCATTTCGTCCGCCAATCAGAGCAAACACTTCTCTATTTCTATATCCTCCATGTGCAAATGAATTAGGTTTAGCCCTAATTTCTATTTATAGGTGGGTTTCAAATGGCATTTTCTCAGCCCTAGTCTATTGGTCGTGTAATCTTTCAACTTCAAATGACCTATATTCATCCGTATGAACTCCAAATTCAATTTCGTCGACTCCATAACATTTCTGACTATCAAATTGACTTATCGGGAATATTTCCTGATTTTTTTGAAACTTTTCAAAAATTGTCAATTTTCCCGGGGGGGCATACCTTAACCTGTTTCATTCTGGGGCACGATCAAGGCATATTTTTCTTTGACACAATGTTGTAACAACATTGTATCAAAGAGGGAAAAATTATAGATACTGAAAAATTGGTCTAGGCCTACGAGTACACATTCGACATAATTTTCTATAGTCTATGGTCATGATTAAATAATGTCTATTATTTAATTAACCTTTCTAACACATATCTCTTCAATTAATTAAATATCCCCTTTTAATTAATTTATTAATTCATTATTAATCTTTATTCAACTTGATTAATTAAATAAATCATATTTATTTAATTATGTTGCAAACTAATTAATTCTTCCCCCTTTATCTATCAATTAAATAATATATTATGTAATCCCCCCTTTATCATACTTTTCCAACTATAATTAAATATCTTTATTTAATTATTCATTTAACCCCCTTTATCTATAATTAAATATTTATTATTTAATTATTCATATTATCCTTTTAAATAGTCAAATTAAATAAATTATCTTTATTTATTTAATTAAATCTTTTATTTTTGAATGTTGAATTAAATTAACATTTAATTCATATTTAATTATTTATGTCGCATTCCTCTATCATTCAGTTATCTAAGTCATTCACTCACCTTCTAACTTGAGATCTATTTTTATTTCTCTAGTTATCTCTGAATTCATCACTAGTTTATCTCTGTGAGAAGACTCTCCGTCATAACTAGTCAGTTAACTAGTTCCAACTCATATGCATGATATGTCTATTAATTAAATATCTTTATTTAATTAATTAACTCTTGTTTCCATTCGAATGCATTAGTCTTCGAGTTCTAAATTTGGCTTTTGCATACAAAGTCTATTTCTTCTATTTTTGGAGATTAAGATCTTGAACTTGTGTTCTAACTCACGTTCTAACTTAGTCTCTATCTTCAATCTTTCCTAAACTCATGTTCTAACTCACGTTCTATCTGAGACAAAACTCACATCGCATGACATTCATCAATCTCATCCGTTCATCTCTCTTTCAATATGAGCCGATCACTCAAAAACTCAAAATCTATAAAATGGCCTATCATAATCATTATTCCTCCTCCTGAAATCATACACTTTTGAGAAGAGAAAAATCTTCAATATTTTGCTTAGACACTCGAAAAAGCTATACTTGCATTCAAACACATAAATCTGAGGGCAAGAATACTGAAAAGGAAAAATGGAGAAGAACAATCAAGATAATTCGAATGGATGAATGCATATTCGGTGAGATCATTTTGGTTTTATTAGTTTAGTTTATTTCCTCATTCTTTGTTGTTAGATTTTAGATTTTAGATTAGGACTTAACTTTTCTTATCTAGTCATGCTTGCAGAAAAATCAATGATGTTACAGTATGTAGGATAATGAGTGAAAGGTGAGGAGATGGAGGTATGTGGAATTGTTGTGAAATGGAAGGGAACCATGACCAATGGTTGCACACATTGTGATAAGCATTGAAGCTTTTGATGTGAAGCGGGTGTAGGAAGCAATTAAGATCTTTACTTAGGAGATGGGTGATGAACTGCTTTAGGTACCCACATAGACTTAGTATTTTTATGACTTTTATTTTGCTTGTGGGATGAAATATGAGATTTTTGAATAGAGTGGGAATGTGAGGTGGAAGTGGATGGTTGGGATTTTTGAGATGTAGATTCCTTGTTTGACTTGTTTTCCTTTTTCTTAGGTACCCAGACCATTTTCTTTTTAGACTTTTCTTTTGAAGGTATGGGCTTATATTGTTTTTTGGATGGGTTTTTCTTTGATTCTTTGCTTTTGTGTCCTAGGGCATGAGGACTCTTCAAATTTTTTTCTTTATAGATAGAGGCATCAAAAAATTTGATTTTGAATCCCATGGGTATGGTGGAATGAGTGGAAGCTTCATGTTTAGACAATGTGTGCATTGATTGGTCATGATTAGGATTTTTAGAGGATTTATGGATAGGTGGATAAGGGTATTGGATAATGGGAATATTAGGTGTTGGGAGTAGTGGAGGTAGATTAGATGGAGGGATATTAGGAGTTGGAAGAAATGGTGGAAGATGTACGGTCACATGCTTTTGACATTTGTAAGATGATGGAGGAGGGATGGCAACATATGTTTTAGGCATATGATAGGATTTATGGTGGAGAGAGGAATTATGATGGATGGAGGAAGTACCAACATCTTTAGATTGGTGTCCTTGGGGTGTATATCCAAGGCCATAAGAGCATGGAGGGACCTTGACATGGATTGGCTCCAAAATACCTTGTTCATGAAGGCCTAAACCATTTACCTTGCTAGTTCATGTTTTGAAGCATGCAATGGATAGTGGGACTAGGTGTGTTTTGGACACTAGACTTGAGTTCATTACTAGATGAATAAGTTGATTTAGTGGAATAAATGGGATAAGCGAGATAATGTAATGACCTATGATAAAATATTACAAAATATCTTACAAGGTCATGTATCGACTAGGTACTATTATGATATGGACAATTTTGGGTGTCTACATTTTTCCCCTCTTTCAGATGATGTTCGAGATGGTGAGATTTATGTTGAGTAACATCATTTCAAAGAAGCTAAGGTATGGATAGATGAAAAAAGATGATGCCCCAACCACTTGAGGAAGTGAGGAGTAAGATGAATGAAGGAAATGGATGATAGAAGAATATGATGATGCAAAATATATGAAGAAATGAGATGATCATATAGGATATGATAATGATGGTGATGCCCCCTCGAGAGGATAGGCGGGTTGCATAAACACGAATATTCTCTTGAAATGAATGAAATTATAAAGGAGGGATAAGATAAATGATACAAGATAAGAAGTAGATGAAAAAGAAAAATGACACGTTATGCTGCAATAAAGTGAGCAATCATATGTTTGATATAGCACTAGACATTATGCACGAAGGTATAAGGACCAAGGTGACAATGTGTCTCATGCCCCAGCGTAATACAACCTTGTCTAGATACAAGATATGAATATTAACTGGGAGTGATTCAGATTTGATGCAAATGCAAGATAAAAATGATAGCACACACAAGCAAGCAATCATGTACAAATGATACAAAAAAAACAAGGTATTGCCCCTGTCAAGCTATAAACCGATGATTGATTGATGATGATGATAGTTTTTCCATTGTGGGGAATGATATATCCATAGATTAACACAAGGATGATTGATTGATTGATTTATGATGATGATAGTGTTGCCATTATGGGGAATGATATATCTCTAGATCAACACAAGGATGATTGATTGATTGATTTATGATGATGATAGTGTTGTCATTTCGGGGAATGATATATCCCTAGATCAACACAAGGATGATTGACTGATTGATTGAGTTTACAAATGGATTAGGATCAAGACCAAAGGATGTGATTGGATAATTTGACTTGATTGATTAGCTTGGTTGGAATGAGTGGAAGCTTCATGTTTAGACAATGTGTGCATTGATTGGTCATGATTAGGATTTTTAGAGGATTTATGGATAGGTGGATAAGGGGATTGGATAGTGGGGATATTAGGTGTTGGGAGTAGTGGAGGTAGATTATATGGAAGGATATTAGGAGTTGGAAGCAATGGTGGAAATTTTGAAAAAATAAGGGAAAAAAAGAGTAAAGAGAAATTCCTTTATCCAATGATGAAAACTTGGTAAACAGGCATCCTGGATAAGTACCATGATGAAAACCTGGCAAATAGGCATCATGTGTAGGTTGATCTTCTATGTCACTTACACTTGGGGGCACTTTGTCTCATCTGCACTATCTATCATATCATGCCATTTCTTATCATATCATGTCCATCCTATCTACCATCTTTATCCATCATACCCATATACTTATCATATTGAGTCCATTCATCCTCTCTTCCTCTTTTTGATCTTGATAAAAATATGGGGCAAAATGTTGAAACATTCTTTGAATATCTTTTGATATACCTCATCCTTCCAAACAAGCCTATCATTATCCTAGAGTCATAAGCTTTGTCATGAAGAATCCTAAGTATTGCACCTAGAATGGGCCATGTTATTGCTATGTGACATAGTCATTGGAGATCACATCCCTACCCTCTTATGATGCATACATCCATTTCATTCAGTATGACCTATCATTTTTTATCCATCCATATATCATGAGCCTTTTGTCCCTTATCCTATCACCCACCCTTTCATCCATCAATCCCATATATCTCCTTGCACCTAGACTTGGTTTTCCATTGTCATTAGTATCTAGCAAAAAGGCTACCCAATTTGTCATCCATTGACATCTCAAAAAAGTCCTAAAAAAAAAATTCAAAAACATTCAAAAAAAAAAATCCAAAACAATCAAATATTCCCAAAATCTAAAAAATGAAAAACATTTAAAAAAAAAAATCATTTTAAAAATCTAACAAAATCAAAACATTTCAAAAATATAAGCAATAAAATCAAACCAAATCACTTCTTCTAATCAATTCAACTTCTCCAAATCAATTTCTTCATCAAATTATTCAATCACATCACTTCTTCTAATCAAACTAGTTCTTCTAATCAATCCAATCATTATAATCAAATTAAATCATTTATTCATCAATCCAATCAATCAAAATCATTCCAAGCAAATCAATCCTCAATTTAATTCATCAATCATCATCCAAATCTTCAAATCTAGCATCTTCAATCCTTCCAAGAAATAATCCAAATGCAAGTCAATCCTTAATCCATACCAACCAATCTAATCAATCAAGTCAAATTATCTAATCACATTTCGATCTTGATCATAATCTTGTTGTAAAACCAATCAATCATTCAATCATCCTTGTGTTGATCTAGGGATATATCATTCCCCGCAATGAAAACACTATCATCATCATCAATCAATCAATCAATCATCCTTGTGTTGATCTAGGGATATATCATTCCCCGCAATGACAACACTATCATCATCATAAATCAATCAATCAATCATCCTCATGTTAATCTAGGGATATATCATTCCCCACAATGGCAACACTATCATCATCATCAATCAATCAATTAAGCATTGATTTACAACTTGAATGGGGCAATACCTTGTTCGTTTTTGTATCATTTGTGTTTGCTTGCTTGTGTGTGTTATCAAATTTCAATTTGCATTTGCATCAAATCTGAATCACTCCTAGCTAATATTCATATCTTGTATCTAGACAAGGTTGTATTATGCTAGGGCATGAGACACATCGTCACCTTGGTCCTTATACCTTGGTGCATAATGTCTAGTGCTATATCAAACATATGATTGCTCACTTTATTGCAGCATAGAATGCCATTTTTCTTTTTCATCTACTTCTTAACTTGTATCATTCATTTTATCCCTCCTTTATCATCTGATTAATTTCGAGAGCATATATGTTTTTTTCCAACCCACGTATCCTCTCGAGGGGGCATCATCATCATTATCATATCCTATATCATCATCCCATTTCTTCATATCTTTTGCATCATCATATTATTTTATCATCCCTTTCCTTCATTCACCTTACTCCTCACTTCTTCAAGTGGTTGGGGCATCATATTTTTTTTCATCTATCCATACCTTAGCTTCTTTGAAATGATGTTACTCGACATAAATCTCACCATCTCGAACATCATCTCAAAGAGGGGGAAAATGTAGACACCCAAAATTGTCCATGTCATAATATTACCTAGTCAATACATGACCTTGTAAGACATTTGTAATATTTTACCCTAATTCATTACATTATCCTACTTATTCCATTTATTCCACTTAATCACCTTCCCAATTAATTAAATAAATCTCATTTATTTAATTAATTCCCCCTTCACATATCTCAAAATAATTCAAATTAAATATTTGAATTAATCCCTCACTTGTTGTCACATTGCAACATATGTCACATGACTACAACTCGTCACATGCATAAATGATTTAAATAAATTTATTATTTAAATTATGAGATTCCCACTCACATCCTATTTTTACCCCCATTCATTGTGCGTCATAGGCATATTTTCTCTCCAAATAAATAAAGGAATCCCACTTATTTCCTCACATCTTAATTTTAGCCTCATGTCATAACCCACTTAATGTGTTTCATAGGCACTAAAATAAACTTTTAATCCTAGCCACACATATCAAAAATTTGACTTTTAATCTTGGCCATTAAATCAAATCAGCCTTCTCCTATAAATCAATCCTTTCATAGGTCATTTGGGGATCTTCTTCTAGCATCATTACTCTGCCAAAATTTCTTCTTATTTATCTATTTTCTTCTATTATCTTTCATCTCATTTTTATGCTGCAAAATTGAGCAATCAACAATCAAACCTTCAAAATCTTGCATTCTCTTGTAGGTGGAGAAGAGCAATGGAGATAAATCAAATCTAGCTTGGAGATCGGTTTTCTTTGCTTTCTTGTTTTGATTTTCATGCTAGTGTGTGCTCTATTGTGCTTGTTAGGCTTTTCATATCTTGTTGGTTTAGTTTTATATCTAATTTTCCCTAACTACAGGAAAAAGACAAGAATGTATTTTAAATTGCTATATATTTGGGGTAGGTGAAACCCTAGTGTAAAGTGAATCCTGGCCACACAATAAGAGTAAATCTTGGCCACTAAATTTTGTTTTTGAAAGCTATAAATAGGGATCTCCTCCTCTCATTTTTAGAGTTCAATTGTTGTAAAGGCATGTTTCTAAAATATTAATAGAAGTTCATTGGATTTTGGTGGACTCTTGAGTTTCAATTGCATGTTACATGGTTTTTCTCCCATAGTTAGTTAATTTGAGTAGATTTACTTCTTTTTTTTGAGTTATGTATGTTGTTGATAGATTAGTTAATGTTGTTCACTAGTTTTGAAGTATCCCACCGTGTTGATGCCTTTCTTTGTCCATACTTTTTGTTTTTTATTGATGGTAAACAACTGTGTAAAGTTAGTCTGGGCATAAACTAAAATCTGCTCTAAATTTAATATTATGTTCATGCTTATGGTGAATAAAAGATTTAATATTTGTAGTCCTTTGAAGCTTGAACAAATTTTATGATACTATGATATAATTTGGTTAAGTGAAATTTTGTTTAGGAAGGTTGTCCGTGGTAGAATCCTCCATGATCATTGTTCACTGTTAGTTTTAGATCCAAGAACCTCTTCACTTCCCTACCCCACTTTTTATTTTTTTATAAATGACCTATGCTAAGGTTCATTGCACATTGTAAAGCCAAATATTAAGTTGAAATAGGAGTTCAAGACTGTTTTTCAAAACTGCACCAATTTTTCAAGTGACTTCCCATCTTAAGAACTCCCTCAATTGAATCGATTCTCCTCTACTCCAACTTTCATAAGTTTTCCCTATGATTACCGAAAACATTACATTTAAACCATTGAGATATTCCAAGAAAGTCATAACCTGACACCCGAAAGACCTTGGGGTGATTTTTAGCAACTTGTTTTTGGAGATTTCCTTGCAAGAGAGTTGATGAACCTATGCATTACCTGTGTTGAGAAAGTGCTAAAACACCCATCAATAATTAACATAGGAATGGTGTATTTATGATGCATATGAGCCTAATTTAGCAGTAGATGAGGTATATCTTTATATATTTATTTCAAAGCATTGACTAGGATTAGGTTCATATTCACATAGTGTTAGATGAGGTTTAATTATAATTATTTTATAATGTGTAATTTTTTGTTTGAGATTTAATTTACATTCAAAGAATTGACTGGATGTGTTCTTAGTGTATCCTATATTTTTCTATAGGTTTAGTTATTGTTGATGTGTCGTAGTAGCGAAGTTAGGGGACCATGGTGGATAGGTGTGTAAGTGAGCTATGATTAATGTTACTTTTAGGTCATAATGTGATTATGATATATGATGTTAATGTAATGTTGTTATCCTTGTTAAATTGTTGAGTTGCATTAGTTGTGTCACTTTAGTTTCCTTAAAAAAAAAAATTATTCTCTTGATGTTTTAGGTCTTTTCTATTAATCCAATAGGTCCCTTAGCGGGGCATTACAAGTATTGATAACCTTAGAGTTGAAGAGTTACAAGAAGAGGAAGAAAAAAACCCTGCACCTCTAGATAAAGAAGTAATGCAAAAAGTGAACAATGGTGAATTGTGGAACATGTGTTTTGATGGTTCTTACTCAAAGGAAAGATCTCGTGTAGGGGTGATATGCATTTCTCCTAGTGGTAAAACTTTTAATTTTTCATTTTCATTATTATTTGCATGCACAAACAATGTAGCTAAGTATGAAGCTTTGCTACTAGGCCTAAAACTAGTTGAGAAAAATGGAATTAAGAAGCTAAGAGTTATTGGAGATTCAAAACTTTTTGTTTCTCAAATCAAGTCAAAATATGCATCAAAAAATATGAGACTGAGGTAGTACATAAATGTTTCTTGGGATTCAGTTGAGAAATTTTATGTATTTGGTATTGACAGGTTGGATAGGAGTAATGATAGAGTGGAATATTTACTTGCCAATATTGCTCTCTTTCCAAATGATATTACTTTTGTTTGAATTTCAAATTTTGAAGTGTAAGTCAGCCTTTCAGTTCCCAACAACATAAAGAACTAGTAGGTGTTTAAAGATGATAAGGACATCTTGAGATTCCTGCAAAGTGTAGATGAATATGAGGGTTAATAAATTGATTTTGGGGCCTTTGTGGAGGAAGTGGATGGTAAGGAAACAATATTTGAAAATGAGATCTTTCAATTGAAAAATAATAAGATTCCAAAAGGACTAGTTACATTAGAAAGGGTGTTTAATGGCTCAGATAGAAGCAATACTAAGAAAACACCCACTCACAAGGAGGATCTTGAAGAAGTAAATCTTGGTACAAATTGTGAACCCCAATCCTATACCTGCACAAACACATCAAACAAACACATAATTAGGTTCATATGCAAGTATGAACAAGGATTCCCCATGAAATCCATTTAAATTGCAAAGAACAAGAAATGAGATGAAGAACACAAGAAAACATAAACAAAGGGTATCAAATCTTATTCAATGTAAATCAAACTCTTGATCCCATGAGGTTTTTGGTGCCAATTATGTGTAGAAATTGGCCCTTTCCAAATTCCTTTGTAAGCTTGGTGATGATTTGATGAAGGTTTGATCCACTTTCCTTGAATTCCTGCATAACCTAGCTAAGAAATTGATAAAAAAATTAGAAGAAAATGGATATGCTTGAAGATGAAATTGAGTATAGTAAGTTTACTCAATTTGTCGATGATATTGCACTAGAGGAGGCCTCTATTTGTAGATTTGAAGAATGAAATATTGAAGGATTTGGATGAATGTGGGACAAAATACCAAACAATGAGAAGATTCCACTTGTCCACATGTGATTGGATGAGGAATGAGCACATCTTGGTCAATGTGCATGATAAATATCATGAGATTCAAATTTGAAATTTGAAAGTGACATGTTTAGAGGGAAGGGAAATGGATTTAATGTCACTTGGCTCAAGGCAAAGGACATGTAAGAAGTATTGAATACCTTTTGGTAGTACCTGTCCCTTTTGAAGGGATTTTTGAATTGGAGCAATATTCCACAAAAGATGCCCTTTTGAATGGAAATTGATGAATTTATAAATCAAATAAATTGATTTATTGTGCAAGTTGCAAAATCTAGAGGAATGGAGTGATTATGATTAGATTTAATCATGATTTGATTAGATTAAGTCAAAATTAGATGATTTGACAAATTTGATTCACATTTTATGATTTATTTAAATCAAAGTTGAGAGGAATAATGATTTAGAATTAATTAAATAAGAATTGATTTATTTAACTAGGGAGCATGATGTTAGATTAAATCAAATAACGATTAATTTATTTAATTTAAGGGGATGAATTTTAGGGATTTAATGAATTATTTAATCAAATAGAGGCATAGGGTTAATTAAATCAAATTGATTAATTTAATTAACAAGAGAGAATGACTTAATCAGATAAATAATGATTTATTCAATTAAGGGATGAAAAGTGATGATAAGTTGAGAGTATGATTCAGGATGAAATGATGTTAGTAGTTAGGATCAAGTGTGTAGGATCAAATTGTATATTTTTTTGTGTCTAAATTTTTCCCCTCTTTGAAGCAATGCACTTGTTGCATTGGTTCAAAGAATAAACTGTTGTGATCAAAATTCAAAATTTCTTGATTTTTTCGAATTCCCCACTATTGCCCTAGCAGAAGGATTATGCTGGTATATTTCCCCTTGAAGAGATCATTTGGAAATGTTTGATTTTCTGATCGAGATAACGATAAAATGTGAGAGGAGTGGTTCTATTGATTAGAAGATGAAAGATAATTCTTTGATGTAGAGAATTTTGATGATGTATAGATAGTCATTGGCCATGGGTAGCCTCATGTATATTTTGAGATCTCACACCTAATCTAGATAGAAATGTTAGTAAAGATAGAATAATAAGAAGAATAAGATGATGAAAGGAGGATTTGTAAGCATACACTATGATGATGATGATGATGATTTTCTTACCAGGAGTTGGGATTTTCAAAGGGCCAATTACTTTATGTTTGATAACACGTGTAGGATGGATGCATCAAGGTATAAAGAACCAAGAAAGCATTGTACCTAGTGTGATGGAATTTGACTCGACAATCAAATAGGAGTATTCCTATTCACACTTGACATACGGAAACCTTGCTAGGATGCACCTAACAAAGAAAGTATTCACCAAATTATTTTACAAGAACATCCAACAAGCACAATAGATAAAAAAAGATAATGATCATTGCCCTATTACTTTATCCCTAAACCTATTTTGATTAGGCATCATCGAGAGGTCCTTGGAAGGAGCACAATAAGATAAATCCAAAGAAAGGATAAAGTAAACAAACAAGCTAATGTTCTTCATACCGCTAGCCAAGACTAAACTATAGTGTGATACCTGATGTTGATGTCCATAGTAGGAAGGATGCATCCTAGGACATTTTTTGATCAAGGTTTGATGAGATTTATTGGATGATAAGCTATTGATACTCTGAGTTGATCAACTTGCTTTCTTACTGACCTAGACTAGAGTCTTTGACAATTAGGTGTTCACTTTTGAACCTGCTAGACTTGCTTCCAACTGACTCACCAAAGGATGAAGGAGAAAATTGATTTATTATGAGTGATAATATTTACGGGTGAGAGCGAGATGAGATGGATGCGCCATTTTGGGTTTTTCTAGATATTTTGATATTTTTGGGATTTTTTTAGATTTTTCAATTTTTTTGGTATTTTCAAGATTTTATGAATGTTTTTGGATTATGTGTCTCAGAGGCTGATCAAGGATGGCCTTGCCTATGTTTAAGCTCAGAGATGACATATTTTAGATGAGAATGAACTTGATTACTAATGAGATGGATGGTCAAATAGATTGCCAGATTGTTTTGATGGACGCCTAAAGGACTTGATTTAAAATATCTCGAGGGATGATCAAAGATAAAACTTGCCTACATTCAATCTCAGAGATGAAATAGTTCGATTGGATAAATCTATTTTTTATTTTTTAAATTGTTGACATGTTTTGCATTTTGATGTGATTTTGACAACTTTGATATGGATATGTGATGATATCAGTGCTTTGTTTTGGGATTTTGTTGAAAACCAAGATAGGGATGATTAATCAGATTGATGGATTGATGGTGATAACATTGTTGAGGATAAACAACAATGCAAGGATAGTGTTAAACAACACAAGGATTTCAATATTGATGATGATAAAATTGTTGAGGATAGACAACAATGCAAGGATAGTGTTAAGCAACACAAAGATTGGGAAGGATATCCCAAGATGATGATGGATTGGTTGGATTGGATTGATATGATTTTGAAGCTTGGCTTGGACAAAAAAATTATTTTGATGTTTTGATGTGATGTTGAATTACACATTAGATGCGACTGATATTGATTTTTTGGATTGATGTTCGATGAAAGATAAAGATTGATAAGGAACATTTTTTTGTCAAAATATGTCATGGGCTAGTGATTTGGATTTTGGCTCACAAATTCTTGACCAATTTGACTTCACATTTTCCAATGTTTGGATCACCACATAAGCTAGAGGATATATATCAAGACTTATTCCTGAAGCATGATGCAAGTATCTGCCCCCACTATCTAGCAATGTTTCAAAGGCCATGGATGGATTCTTGGATAGAGGGATGGATGGATGGGTATGGTAAGAATGCAAAGGATGCCAAGGATTATCTTGCGATAAGATAAGGGGTTAAGGTAGTGGATGTGTATTTGGATAGTGGTTCATAGATTAGATAATATTGGATAGGGTAGGATCAATTAAAATGACCCATGTCAAGATGTTTACCATAAGCAAATAAAGATTGTGGACCAAATTTTCTTCAAGATTAAGATAACTTGGATTATGGATGTAGATGGATGAAAATGGATTGGATAAATGGTTCATGGATGAATGGAATGCTAGCTTTATTATGGATGTGATAAGATTCTTTCTCCTAAAATAGTGCATGTAGATGCTTGATTCTTCACATGACACATGTTTTAAATTTTTTTATCATGGCACCTGCCCAAAGCGCCATCAAAGTGGTTTTGACTGAAGGACAATTTTTTTATTTACTGTTTTCAATCCTTTTTTTTTTTGGATTTTTATATTTTTTGGATTCTTTGTATTTTTGGCTAAAATATTCCAAACTCATGTTGAACCACCTAATGTCATCGATGTAGATGCTTCTGCCATAATGTTCCATTGATATCTTGATTGAAGAATTTTCCTTGCCAAGATACATGCACTTGACTGCAATTTCGAGATTTATGATCTGCTTTGTTGATACCAGAGTTAACTTTGTCTTTGTGCACACATCAAGATAAAGTGCCTTATGAATCCTTATTGTGAAAGGTGACTGCCAATACATGGTCAATGTGAGAATTGGATATCATGCGTGGAGGCGTGGATGGAGTTGTGTGTTTAGGAATATAAGATGGATTGGTTGACAGTTTGGAACCTTTGATTCTCCAAACTTGGGAAGATGAGAAATGATGGGTAGATATGGAAGTATGCATGGAATTAGAACCAACAACTCGATACACTTTGTATGTCACTCGAGAAGCTTGTGTTTTCCTTTGTGGACCTCTTTTATGGATACTTTCCCCCTTTTTATTTTGCCCCATTAGTTTCTTTGACTAATGGACTTTGATAGGGATAATTATTCTTTGTATTTTTTGGTATCCATGTGTATTTGATTTTTCCTTTATGCTTCGCTACTTCTTTTTCTTTGATGTCATTCTTCGTGCTTTGATTTAAATCATCATTTTGATGTTGGTCCCAATTCGTTAATGGGGTGATGGGTGGATGAAGATTCGTGACATGGCTAGTTGTAGTAGCATTGGTTTCATCATAAGGATTCTTTGAGCTCCATATGTTAGTGTTTTCTTGAGACAAATTTGCACCAAGTATGGTGGTAGTAGCATCTTTGTTCTTTGATCCTCACTATTTTGAGATTTCTTGTTCAAAATGCATTCTCTGATAAATGACCACTTCAGATGACGTTATTCCTATTTATTGATCTGATAAATTCATAATATCCTATTAATTATGACCTGTTTCCTTGAGTGGATAATGTTGGATATCTTCATACATGATGTCCTCAGTTTGATTTTGGGATATATCTGATCCTAATTTTGACAACTCAGTTTGACAGTAGGAATCAATATCCTGCTCTTTTTGTGTATTAATGTCAAGAGTAAAGGAAACATGTTATTAATGAAGATCATCTACATGTCCATCCATGGGAAGCATCTCATGGGTAGATGGATGCGTATTTGCTATGTGGATGTGATCATCTCTTATAGATAGGAGAGTGTCCATTATATCATTGTACTAGCTTGAAGATACAAATTCTTGATCTCAAATGATTTCAAAATTGCTTTCGACATGCTTTGGATCAAGTTCTTGGCATGGGTCAATTTCAAAGAATGGATTGCTTATAAGGGGTTCTTGGATATCTTCATTAGGCATAGGAGGTTTCTCAAATGTCATGAGGTCAAAGGATGTCCATATGTTTTGGAAGGATCATTTCTAGACCTTGGTGAAAGATGTTGATCATGCTTTGGAATAAATTCTTGAGATATGTCCTCTAACTCATTAGGCGATGTAGAGACATTTCCAACATGATCATTGGTCGAAGGATCTTGATCATCATTTTCAATGATTGTGGTGGTAATTTTTTGCAAGCTCTGTTGCACGAGTAAGGCTTGCTGATATGTCTGCATTTTTTGTTCCAACAATGCTTATTTTTGGTCTTTTTGTTGTTATGCCAACAAAGCTTTTTGTTGGGCTAGTAATCGGGTTGCTTTCTATTGCACTTGATACTGTTATAGGCCTTGTTGAAATGCCTATGAAATTTGAGTGGATTGCAATTGTGCTTGGTTTTGAGCTTGCACTTGCAATTTTTGAGCTTGGTGTTGGGCTTGAGCTTGAGCCTGTGCTTGTTGAGCTTATTGTAACATGATGCTGAATGAATTGGATGTTTTGTGCTTTGGTGGTAATGGTCATGGATTGGGAATGGTGTTGACCATTGTAATGAAATGATTGGTTGTATTGATAATCAGGGTTTGAGTTATGGCTGGTGTGATTGAGGTGCTTGGTCCCTGGGACACTTGAGGAGTGGTAGATGTGTTAACCATTGGGGTTGCTTGGATGGTCGATGTTTTTTGTTGTGATATCAATCGAACAATTGGAGCATTTTCTATGATGCTTTGGTTCATTCCTTGATTGTTTGGTTGATAGATTTGTAATTTTTGACTTTGATTTAAGTCTACCATAGGAAAATATGTTCCAAATTTTAGATTGGGAAAACTCACATTTTTTGTGCCATTGAGGTTTGTAGGAGATAATGATCCCATGTATGGATTGTACAAATGCAAGTTTTTAAAATCAATTGGCATTGTAAGGTCCTAATAGTTTGGTTAACTCGGATTACTCATCATGGATGAATCAAGTTTATATTCCATGTTCCTCTTTTGTTTGACCTTGTTGACCTCTGAGGGGTTTTGGACCAACAATGAGATGAAGGATGAAAGTGTTGAATGATATGGGTGTTTAAACTTTTAGGAACTTTGGATCAATGCTAGACTTTAGGACTTGTAGACTCTAGGAAGTTGTGTTATCCTAGGGTAAACTTGTACATAAGAGGATAATTTGAATAAGTGTGTTAAGTCAAACAAAGTGATCTTAGACTTGTAAACTCTAGGAAGTTGTGTTATCCTAGAGAAAACTCTTGCACAAGAGGATAATTTGGCTAGGTGTGTTAAGCCAAACAAGGTGATGTTGATTTTTCCTGAAAGTCTAGTATAAGTTATGTTTTCCAAGGTTCCAAAAGTTGCTGGTGAAATGGGATTTTGATAAATGTTTGGATGGGGTTAAGTGTTTGACTTGATACTAGATGAACCTAAGATGACTTGTTTACTAGACCAAGATATTGAAGAACATGTTTCTCCCTAAGACCGGTTCAAACCAAAAGAATAATGTTTGCATGAAAACCAAATGACTCAAAAGGGACCAAGAACATTTGTGGTTCAATTTTTCCATTATCTTGCTTGAATTTGGTTCTTTTCACCATAAACAATTTCTTGATTATTCTTTTCAAACTGAATGTCTATGTCTCAATTCCTTTTCATCCCACAAGTTCCATTATGTGGAAATCAAGAAAATCAAGGCAATAGTTTCCTATTTGTTGAATTTAGTGAAAACAAATGATGATTAAACCCAAGCACTTAGAAACCTCTAAGCATAGAATCCCTAGGGCAAGCAAGAGCACTTGTATTTTTCAAGGGTATTTTTTTCCCCCAAAGGGTTTGAAATTTTGAAGCTTTTGTGAACGTTTGTTTTCAATTGTTTTGAGACCCAAGGAAAGTGTTTTTTTATTCCAAGAACATGTACAATCTTGGGATGAAGAGACAATATTTTGTTGGGTTCCAACTTGGATAAATATAGTTGTGCATATTTAGTGAGGATGATTACCACACTAGCTCGCCTCCATGACACACACTTCTTGGGTCAGCCAAGCATCAGTACCCATGAGACTCCCATGGCATACTTTTCATCTCTACAATAGAACCACATGTATACATTGGGCAACATCAAAGGACATGACCTTTTCCACCAATAAATAGTTTAGTATTTTGGACTTTTCTAAACAAGGGTTATAATGTGGACATTTCATTCATGGGGAATATCCATGTGGTGAGAGACCATTGCTTTCCTTCTCTTTAGAATAATCCTGTGATATTGGCCTTTGTTCTAATATCCACACTTATATCTCAGGTGGAAGTTGATTGGCTTTAGTGTGTTCCCGGTTGGGTCATTCCCTTGGGTGATTACTTTTTCCCACAAGGCAGGCCTGCTAAGATAAAAAAAAAGCAAGTAACCATATCCAAAAAAACAAAGGGAGAACACTCGCAATATACCACACTCACACTTGCAAGATTGGATCAATTTTAATCCCCAAAATGAAATGTGGAGGTAATTACCTTACTCAACTTAATATCACCAAAAATTCTTTTGATTCTCAAGATCCCTGTGAGGTGCAAGAGAAGCACATACATCCTTTTGATGGTATTACTTTGAGTAAGCAATTACAAAAGAAAACAACAGTTGTTCATTTTAAGTCTACAAAGTAGAAGTGAATTCTTTTTATAGCACCAAATCAAATGATGGATTTTCCTTGTTCAATTGTTAAACCTTAAACAAAATCTAGAATTTGTTCTAAAGTTGTTTCTAAGCCCTTTGTTTTTAAAATTTGAAAAAAATTGTATTGTTCTTTTTATGGCCCAAAATGAATTTTAGTGTTCATCAAATTTCTTAAAAGAGATTGATAATTCTCTAAGAGTATTAAACAACACTAAAGTGTTTAAAAACACTTGGTATAAGATGAGAATGATGTCATAATGTAACCTTCCACTTTGATTTCATCCTTTCCCTAACCTGCAAAAAGATTAAAACCAAAAGATATAGAGACAACAAATAGGTTAATAGCTCAAAAAGCTGAAAACAAAAAGGCACATGTCAAAAGAAAATTAAATTTGAACTTTTTATTGTCACCCAGTGGCACAGTTAGCAAATGCGGTAGAGTTTAGAAACTCCAGTGGTGTAATAGAGCGCAACTAATGACTGACACTGGTGCTCTGCAATAGGACAGAGAGCACAAAGGCAGCACTATTTTAGCCCAACGACACAATTTGGAGTTTAGAAATCCACGATGCAGTTTGGAAATTTGAAATTTGTGGGCGGGAAGACTCTAGTGGTGGATTTTAGAGTTTAGAGTGATGCAATATAGTGCCACTTGACTGATAGTAGTGCAATATGGCACTACTAGACTATGAGTGGTGCAATTTCCTATACGCACAAAAAATGTCAAAAAACCACAAAAAATGTCAAAATAGTGATGAGTTTCTCCAAATCAGCCCCCCTTCTAGCACCAAAATGTGAACCCTGATCCTATACCTACATAAACACATCAAACAAACACATAATTAGGTTCATATGCAAGTAAGAACAAGGATTCCCCATGAAATCTATTTAAATTGCAAAGAACAAGAAATGAGATGAAGAACACAAGCAAACATAAACAAAATCTATTAAATATTATTCAATGTAAATCAAACTCTTGATCCCATGGGGGAGTTTTTTCAAATTATGTGTAGAAATTGGCCCTTTCCCAACTCCTTTGTAAGCTTGGTGATTATTTGATGAATATTTGATCCACTTTCGTTGAATTCCTCCATAACCTATCTAAGAACTTGATAAAAAAATAGATGAAAATGGATATGCTTGAAGATGAAATTGAGTATAGTAAGTTTACTCAATTTGTGGATGATATTGCAATAGAGGAGGCCTCTATTTATAGATTTTTAGAATGCAATATTGAAGGATTTGGATGAATTTGGGACAAAATACCAACCAATGAGAAGAGTCCACTTGTCCACATGTGATTGGATGAGGAATGAGCACATTTTGGTCAATGTGCATGATAAATGCCATGAAATTCAAATTTGAAATTTGAAAGTGAAATATTTAGAGGGAAGGGAAATGGATTTAATGTCACTTGGCTCAAGGCCAAAGACATGTAAGAAGCATTAAATGCCTTGTTGGAAGTACCCATCCCTTTTGGAGGGATTTTTGAAATGTTAGAATATTCCACAAAAGATGCCATTTTGAATGGAAAGTGATAATTTTATAAATCAAATAAATTGATTTATTGTGCAGGTTGCAAAATCTAGATTAATCATGATTTCATTATATTAAGTGGAAATTAGATGATTTGAAAAATTTGATTCACATTTTATGATTTATTTAAATCAAAGTTGAGAGGAATAATTATTTAGACTTGATTAAATAAGAATTGATTTATTTAACTAAGGAGCATGATGTTAGATTAAATCAAATAAAGATTAATTTATTTAATTTAAGGGGGTGAATTTTAGGGACTTAATGAATTATTTAATCAAATAGAGGCATAGGGTTAATTAAATCAAATTGATTAATTTAATTAACAAGAGAGAATGACTTAATCATATAAATAACGATTTATTCAATTAAGGGATGAAAAGTGATGATAATTTGAGAGTATGATTTAGGATGAAATGATGTTAGTAGTTAGGATCAAGTGTGTAGGATCAACTTGTATTATTTTTGTGTCTACACAAATAATGCTCCAAAAAGGGTCTACATTAGAAAAAAGATGAACCTTAGGTCAAGGCAATGTTGATTGCCTTGTTGAGGAAATTCAAACATGTGTTTGCATGGTATTATGATGACCTAAAGGCATTTAGAGAAGAGTTATTTCAACATGAAATACCTTTAAAACTAAATGCAAAGCCCTTCAAGAAAAAGAAGAGACCAATAAACCCCACACTGCAACCTAAGATGTAGGAAGAACTCATAAAATTAAGGGATGTTGGGATCATCAAGCCCATCAGACACTTAATGTGGGTTTGAAATTTGGTTCTTTTCAAAAAGAAAAATGGTGACATTAAGCTCTATGTTGATTTTATAAATTTGAATGTGTCATCATTGAAGGATAATTACAGACCCAAACATCGAAGCCATGTTACAAAAGGTAATTGGTTGTGAGTTGTTATCCATGATGGATGGATTTTCAAGCTACAATCAAGTAGTAGTCAAAGAATATGAGCAATACAATACAACTTTTAAAATACCATCGGGCACATATATCTATATTAGACTTCCATTTGGATTGACAAATACAGGGGCTACCTTTTAGAGAGCCATGGATGTGGCCATCACAAATTTTATAGACATATTTTAGCTATTTACCAAGATGATTTGACTGCATATAGTAAAAAGGAAAAGGATAATTGTATGTATTTGGAGAAGGGTTTTAAGAAGGCATTCAAATATGGCATATCTTTGAATCCCTAGAAGTGTGTGTTTGGGGTAAGAAGGGAAACTGTTGGGCCATATTGTGTCAGAAGAAGAGATAAAATTCCACAGCCAAATAATTCCAAAGGAATCCAAGCACTCTTTGGTCAGATCAATTTCTTATGAAGATTTGTAACTAACTTTATAGAGATTATCCATCCTATTTCTAAGAAGCTAAAGAAGGGAGAGAAGGTTATTTGGAGTGAGGAGCCTAGTCAAGCATTTAAAAGTATAAAACAAGCCATTAAGGAGGCTCTAGTGTTGAAATCTCTAGATTTTTCTAATCCAATGAAAATATTTTTCTTTGCATATTTTCATATAAATGTTTTTGTGTTGCTATAGAAAAATGATGAGGGCTTTGAACATCCCATTACATTTTTTAGAAAATATTTGCAAGTTGTTGAACTCAAGTATGATATGATTGAGAATCAGTCATATGAATTAGTCAAGGATGTAAAAAAAATTATAACATACCTAATGGGAGCTACAATCATAGATTATGTTCCAACTATTGTAGTAAAAGATATATTCACTCAACAAGAGACCATGAGTAGGAGATGCATATGGATCAACAGGATCCAAGAATTTAACATTGATGTTCAGATTACCAAGTTGGTAAGAGGGAAAGATTTAGCTAAGTTGATGGTTGAAACCAACTTGGAGGCCAACCAAGTAAATTGGGTTAAATTTGTAGATGTTGCACCTATATGTGACATGAAAAATTGTATTTTTTATAGATGGATTTTTCAGTATTTACAGACTATGTTGTGTCTCAAAGGTATGGTTGATAATGAGATAAGAACCCTTAAAAATGAAAGCTATTAAGTATTTCATCATTGATAATGAGATTTGGTGGAGAATCCTAGAGGGTTTGTTACTTAGATGTGTTGATGGAAAGTAGGAATTGGAACTCTTGCAATAAATACATAATGGGGTATGTGATGGCCATTAGATAACAAATACAACTGCCCACAAGATTTTAAGGGAAAGATTTTGGTGGCCCTTAGTTTTAAAAGATGTCCACAAGTTTGTTAAAACTTGTGATGCTTGCCTAAGATTCTTAGGGAATTTTCTACTTAGACCCATTTTAGTCCAAACCCCTTTTCAACAATGGGGTATTGACTTCATTGGTGAAATATCTGAGAAATCTAGTGGGGGACACTCTTGGATTCTTGTTGCAACTGATTATTTTACAAAGTGGGTGGAAGCAATCCCCACCAAGAAGGAAAAAAGAAAAGTGGTGATTGATTTTTTGATGAATAACATCTTAATCAGATTTGGAGTCCCAAAAAATATTATCTTTGAAAATGCTATTTTTTTTAGATCATATGAGTTTAGGGATTTGTGTGATAGGCATGAAATAAAAATATCTTATTCTTTTCCTTATCATCCTCAAGGGAATGGTCAAGTAGAATCAAGTAACAAAATTTTGATGAAGATCATCAAAAGGGTGATTGAGAAGAATAAGAAAGGATGGGATTCAAATTTGAAGCTTGTACTTTGGGCATATATGGTTACTATCAAGAAATACACTGGGAATTCACTAATTGGTTGGGTTTATTGTTTAGATGCTAGATTTCCTCAAAACAACTTGCTAAAAATGTACAAGTTTGTACAAGAATATGATGGTTACATATGTGATGAAATATAGCATATGGTCGATGCCCTGATACAATTGGATGAAACTAGAAGAGAAGCTCATGATAAAAATACTAAAATCTAGCTGCAAGTCAAGCATTTGTATGATAAGAGGGCTTCTCCTAGGAAATTTGAATTAGGGAGCATGGTAATGATGTGTTAATATTTCTAGAGCTTAGGATAAGGGAAAGTATGGGAATTTTGAGGAGCAATGGTTAGGCCCTTATCTGGTATCAAATACACATGGTGAGGACTCTTACTTTCTCCAAAGTTTGATAGGTGAAATTCTTGAACTGCTAGCACATGGACAATTCTTGAAGCTATATTTATCTTGAAATATGTTCTTCTCCATTTACATTGTAAAGTCTTTTATATTTTCTACATGGGTTTGCTTAGGTTTGGTCTTCATGCCTTGTCTAGGTAGGTCCTTGGTTTTTGGGCTTTATTTGTGCTTGGTCTGCTTCAACCATGAAATCTAAAATATTTTCATGCCTACAAGTGGCATGCATCCCCAGTCGGAGCCACTGGTGGAACCTCCAAAATTTTATGTTCCACTAACTTGGGAAGTTGTTTGGTTCTCTCATTATGCCTTGTGCTTGTCTATTGGTTGGGGTTTACATCATAAGGGTTTAGGATTTTATGTTGTGTAGTTAGTTTTACTTAGCATATTTCCCTCATTTTAATCCTTGTTCTTTTGACCTATTTCTTAGTTGATATACTAGCTAGGTTCTTGGTTGTCTAAGCTACATCTTAAGCCTATTTACTCATGTGGTCACCGACCCCTTTATGACTAGGTTTCTCATTTTCCCTATCATGTGGTATTTTCCTATTATCTTGATTCGGGGTTTGATATTTTATGAAGTTTGGGTTCTCAAATATTTTATCCTTCTATCCTTGGTCGATTATGGTATTAAGTCTTTTAAGTCCCCATCCCTCGTCTTTCCTAGGTGGCCCCTCTTTATGAACACCTTTTAAAGCATCCTCTCTTTATCGCTTGAGGTCTTTGTATCACTCATCGCTAAAACCTTATTACTCATCATTTTCATTTCCATGATGAGAAATAAACCCAGTTTCATTTAAATTGCATATCACTATAAGCATGTGGCTTTTCATTTCACTTCAGCAATGTGAAATGGCTTACATTCATTTGCATCACTCTTATATTTCACATTATTGAAGTCTTTTAGCCTGCTCAACCTGTTTCTGTGATGCATGATAACCTTTATTGTTCCCTTGCATTGTGTTGGCCCTTCACATTGCTGAAAAATATTTACCACTCAATTCATTTAAGTGATGAGCAATGGGAGGTAAACAATAATGCATCATGATTGTGCCACTTGTTAGCATCTTGTGCCATCACCCATATTACCTATTTTTGAAAGAAATTTTCATTTCAAATAAACTACAGTGATGAGCGTTGTGTGGAGGCGAGGTTATTTGCATCACTAGAGGTCTTGACATTGCCAAATTATGAGCTTCACCTTGAATTATTACTATGATGAGCGATGAGCAATGGAAGAATATTCTGATGAATATTATTTCCATTAGAGCCACCGTTCACATCTCTTTCATTTGGTCGAGTGATGGAGATTGCAATGATGATTGATAGCTAAAAAAAGGACTATTGAGGAGTGTGGAACAACCACATAGCATTTTCTTAAGGTTTCATCACTATTTTTAAGTACGATAGTGGAAAAAAAAAGGTGATGATAAAGGATAACCATTGATGATGTTTTAAATTAGAATGATCAATGGACTGAACTCAAAACTAAATGACTAAGTGTGAGTTCACTCGCATGAGACTTATTTCAAGCATTAATGGTGAAGATGCTCCATTTCTAAGTCATAAAGGAGGTAGTTGGTCCTTTTTCCTTCATAATTATAAGTGTTCAAAGTAGAAGAATTGTTC
This sequence comes from Sequoiadendron giganteum, assembly GCA_007115665.2. Classification (NCBI taxonomy): domain Eukaryota; kingdom Viridiplantae; phylum Streptophyta; class Pinopsida; order Cupressales; family Cupressaceae; genus Sequoiadendron; species Sequoiadendron giganteum. The sequence continues at coordinate 339,319,788 of CM021101.1, read as the reverse complement.
AAGTTTTAAAAAATGAGAAGGAAAGCTTCAGGTGAAGAGAATTTGAAGAGAAAAGTGTTGGTTATCCTAGGTAAGTCAATTTTATACACCCCTATGAGTAAATATTTAATACTAGGTAGATTGAAAATTGTGTGAATTGTCAAGGTTTGTAGTAAGGGTTGCTATTCTCTATTCAAAAAAATAATTGTAATTATTTATGCAGGGTTTGGGGAGTAGGATTAAATTTGTTGAACTTAAGTATAAATCCTATGACTTCAAGAATTAAGGCCATAGTTCTTTGTTATTATAAAACCCTAGTTTCATAAGAGCTTACAAAATGAGTCAACCTTGTGAGTCCACCAAACCTGGGAGGAAGCCCACATAGAAGAGAGTTAAAAAACCAAAACCCTGGGATGATTTTGCTAAGACAAAAGTGCCTGAAGCATCTGGGAAGAAAACGGTAGTGAAAAGATATTACACCACGTTTATGGAGGAGGCATCTAGGGATACTACCTCTGAGGTAAAACTAGTTGGGAAAAGTAAAACTAGTGAGGGTGTTCTCACAAGCCCTTTTCAGGACTTTACTGTTGGGGTAGGTAATTTTGTTGTTCCCTAGAGTGGTTGGGATCTCTTCCTATATGCTTTCAGTAGGATATTTTCCAGTCATCCAACATGTGACATTGGCAAGCTAGTTTTTCTTAATGTTTTCATGGAGATGGATTTGGTTTTGGAATTAGCTATGTGTTATGATCCAAATGATAGAGTAATCAAGATATTTCCATATGGATCTCCCTATGCTAGATATTACAAAGAGCCAAATTGTTGAGGTTTTCAATTTGAATCCCTCTACCACTGAATCAATTAGGTTTGGTGCCTTGTATTCAAAGTATGAGAAGAATAAATTTGATTAAAAAAAAATTTCTACCATGACATAGAAGAAATAATTTGAACAAGAAGGGTATACCTTTTGGTCCAAAGGATCTTGAGCTTTTCAATTGTGACAAATTTGAGGATTATTTCAAGAACACTGATTATTGCTTGTGCCAGGTTTTGCACATGAAATTTGATATCAAGATGAGTATTCCTCTAATGGTGATGGTCATTGATATACAAAATAAATATCAAAATAGAACATTTGATTATGCCTCCTACATAGCAGATGAACTTCATGTTGATTTAGTAAAATTGAAGGATGCAAAGCCTCCATTGTCTTACAAACATCATTCATTGTTAATGCATATGTTGTTATGGAGAGGCAGAAAAGTATGGAGAAATTTCATGAGATTGATAGAAAGGGATAGTCAGGACAATGAATTTCCTGTGTAGATGTGGATCCATATTCGGGATATGCACTGTCTAGACTCAAATTATGTTGCATTCTATAATGGTTTCAAATTTTCTGTGTTGGAGTAGTTGGGTTGAAGCCCATGTATAGGATATGTAGGGGTATTAAATAAATTTTGAGGCCTACAAAGTTTGAATAATACACAATACATAAGTTTACTTGAGGGGATTGGTATTAGCATATTGATTATACTATAATCAGATTTTATGGAGCTCTATTGCCACCCCATTGTCTACTAGTATATGTGTTTGATAGACTTGCATTCATGGAGATAATGTGGCATTTGGATATCATGGACAAAGAGAATTTTAGAAATGCTAGGAAGGCATCATTAATCAATCCCAAGTGTGCATTTTTCATGGTTTTTTGTTACTTCAAAAGAGGGGATTGATAATTTTGGCACCCTCCTGAATAATTATAGGATGAAATAGGAGCAGGTAAGATATTATAATCATGGGGAGTAATTATGCAGAAAGGAGAGCTAGAGGAAGGTCTGGTAGGCAACATCAATTCTTACATACAAAATATGTGATTAGGAATTTCTCCTCGAAGGTGGAAGTTGTCGAGAGATGGAATGAGTGGAAGAAAATTTGTTCTATTGAAGAAAATATATTAAAGGAGAAACCATTTTAGGTGAGTCCTTATCTTGAAATAAAGGACCAATATGATTAGGCTAAGATGATGTTGGGGGACTTCAAAGATAAAATATTTTTTGATAAAGTTAAAGAGCCTGAAGTAAAAGCCAAGGTTATGTAGGAGCATCATGATGTACAAGTGAGGAGCCAATTAGCTTAGTCTACATCTCAGAGCATTCAATTGTAGATGAAGGAGATAGGTAAGGAACCTATAGTCACCCCATTTGTGACTTATTCTAGAACTGATCAAGGTGGTGAAGATCATGCACAAGAAGAGTTTGTTGAACATGTTCCTAAGGAACAAGAGGTTGATCAAAGGTTCCCTTCCCCTGTGAGGGAGGATGATCTTGATATTGTTATTCCTACCATCAAGATGGTCAATTTGGAATATGATGAAGATAAAGATGATAACATCAAAATAAAGATTTGCAAGTATTTCATGAATGACAACACTTTTGTCCAAACTAAGGATTTTAGGGAATTTTTCATCCAACTCAAAAGCCATGACATCAAGAAGAGGATAGAAGATGGAAAGGAAAATGTTGATCCTTCATTGCTAAAGGAAGGTGAGAAAGAAGAAGATGAAATAATGAAATAAATTGTTGCCATAACACCCCAAATGTCAAGGGATTTGGTCAAAGGAAGTGGTAGCTTACTATTGCTTGGGTGGGAGCTTACATTTTCTATTGCATTGGATATGATAATAAAGGATCCTCATGCTTCGATTTCTGAAGAGCACTTTGACAACAAGGTGTTTGGTTCAAGGTTTATCCCAAAATTGCATACCCTTGCTATATGATCAATGGTGCCAAATACTAGGAAGCCCAAGGTGGTCAAATTTTTTAAGGAAGTTGTTGGTACCTTGGTTGTGAAAAGAGCTACTGAGATCACTTCTACTCAAGATACATAGTTAACCATGCATGTTGCCATGTTAAGTGTAGACACAACTCAAATTTCACAAGATAGATATGAGAAACTATTGGATAAGTACAATATGTTGTTGGATGAGTATAATAGGATGGTTGCTATTGCTGCTAGTTTAGCACAAAGTACTTTTCCCTCTCCATATTCATCCTCTGGTCCATTTACACAAGATAGGGAAACTTTTTCATTGAGAATCCAGAGTTTAAAGAAAGAATTACAAATAGAGAAATTCAATGTTAATTCTAAGGAGGAGATTGAAAAAGTGGCCACAAACATTTTTATGATATCTTAAGGCATGAGATTTCCAAGCTGATGCATAGAGCTGATAATATTTGGGATGTTTATAAACAAATCCATGAAGCTCACAAATGGTATGTGTAGGTTCAAAATTATTTTCAAAATTATTGGAGAAAGTGGAGTGCAAGGGTTGAAGCACTTAAAAAATGATACCAAATATGCAAGAGGATCTCGATGCTCCAACAAACATTCTTGATTTGATAAAAAGTAGTTGATTTGTGTGAAATTTTGAATTTCATGGTAAACTAGGTGTGAAGTTATAGAATAAGTTGAAAATGTTTAAATATATGGAGGGGCATGACATGCCAAAGATACTAAATGATGAAGGAGAACTAAAGGATTTTGCTACTTGGAAGGATGAGTTGGGAGGTCATCTCTAACACTTCAAGGAAGCAATCACTCTCACAGATTATATGCCATGTTGAATACTATTGTGGATGATATGATTGGGGTTGTAGTCAACATGGATGCATTTGTAAAAGAGGCCATGATATTAATTGATGCTATATATAACTAGCATAACATTAAGGTGTAGATATTGTTAGATACATAGTGGCCCATCGAGGAGGAGTATAATACATGGCTTAGAAATTTTATAGATTAAGCCTTGGATGATGTATTATAGAATATTATCTCCTCTCAGTCATGAATTTGATGAAAATTTGTGCTAATGTGGACATGATCTATGCTTTTACTTTTTATTTTTTTTATGATTTAAATTTTGCAGCCTTGGTGGGCACGTGGAAAATAATTTTTTTCATGGAAAAGAATCTTAGCTTATGGTTGGTGTTGCTGAAATGATAAAAGAGGCACTTTGGAGGACGAGAATTATCTTCTCTTGTAATATGCAAAGGATTTTTGTCTCATATGATTTTCCTCCTCTTCAAAATGCAAATAAAACTGCTTTGGGGATGTTTTGAAATCAAATTGAAATGTATGTCAATTGAAAATGTTACTAAATGTACAATTTGGCTTGAAAATTATTTTATCCCTTATTCTTATAAAAGGAAATTCAATGCAAATTGTATGGGTCTTTGGATGATAGAGTTTTGATCTCATTGTTAAGGATTCTATAATACAAGCATAGAGGAATAGAATTAGAGTTGATTCCTAGGTTTGAATTCGAGTATGTAATAGGTATAATGGTTTTACAATAGTAACAACATTTGAATGAGGAAGTAAAAATTCTGAAGCAGATTCTCTCCTTTCTTATTTTGTCATATAAATTATTAGTAAAATGATCAAGGATCTTTTGATTAGTCTTCAATTGTTTTAGGTTGAATGCATGGTTTTTCTTTTCTTTAATTCAAGGAATTAATTAAAATTCTCTAATGAAATCATAGGTTTGTATGATTGAGTATGAGGATTTGATAAGTAGTTTTTGTTTTTGGATATTTGAGTTCTCTACTGTAATACAGTATCACAATTGTCTAGAATGCTAAGTGTGGTCACTATTGTATTACAGTTTGTTGTAAATTTGAAGTTTTTGCCCATGAATAAGACATTATTCTATTGATTTGGTAAAATTTGATTTTATTAAGTCAACCCTTCCATTCGAAGAATAAATTCATAAAGAATAGAATTCATATATACCTTAAATTGTATTAAATTTGTATGTGAGGTCATCCATTCTTTGCTCTAGATGATTATTTGTTAAAGAATTTTCCAGATTCTTAAAGGATTTCATATAATTTGTAATCATATGAGAATGTATCTATTATTTACAATGTTTGTGTTAATTTGGCACAATAGTATCATTATGTACATTGTAGGGATTACCCTTCTTGGTCTTTCAGAGCTCAAAATGTAGAGGGAAAGCATAGAAATCTTTCACCTATTCGTTGGCCAATCCTCATAGTTGTTGATCATTAAATTTTGGTGAATTCATAGACAATTTATGAGATCAAGTTTTTCTCATTAAAAACCACCAAAAAAATCCTTAATAGGTGGAGTGGGGACTCAACCACAATGAGGGGAGAAATATCACAAAAATTGATTCACATTTGAAACCCACAAAAATTCTTCTTATTCACATTTTTACATGAACTTCCATCAACCCAAAAACCCCTTTATTCCTCCCACAAAATCACATATTGTATACTCTTATACAAGAATATTAGAATGGGGGTACTCTTATCCAAAAATTAAACCCCATGTAGTATCCCCACCTACTCAACCCCAATTACAAGGACTACCAGATGCTCTCAAGGGTGGTCAACTCCACACAATATAATAAATAAAAATTACAAAATTACAAAATACCACAATTTTTCCCTTTACCAAAAACACATCACAATTCCACAAACTTCATAAGTTTTTCATCAAAAATAACATATGAAAAGATACAAAACCCTTATAATATTTCACATACATAGAAATCATAAAATATTGAAAAAAGGGATCAAAATCCTACCTCTAAATCATTTTCCAAAGATTTGAAATTTTGAAGAAGAAAACCTCAAGCCTCTCCTTTCCAATCCTTCCTTTCTCTTCTTCCCAAAATTTCTTCATCCTTCCAACTTTTCCCTCCTCTACACCTCCTTTCTCCCTTCCTCTCTTTCTATAACCTTCTCGACTCTCCAACATAGAATATTTTCAAAGAAATGGCAAAAATAAAAAATATTAGAAGCCCCCTCACACTCTACAAAAAGAAACCTATAAAGAAATGGAAAAGTAACTTTTTTCCCAACCACCCAACCAACTAACAAACTCACAATTTCACCACTTTTCTGAAATGGGAAATATAAGTGAGTTAGAAACACTAATAAAAGTATTTATAAGGTAAAATAATTCCTAACCTATAATTCTATCACCTAGGAAAGTTTTTGGAGTACAAAAATAAAATTTAAATAACATAAAGAACCATACAATCATAAAATAAATCAGCATACAAAAATATAACTGAAAAGATAAATTGTAATACCCCTCCATTTTGCTTCTTGTTCAAGTGGCTTTATACTATGTTTGGTTGCAGTTACTTTGATACCGGATATATTTTGTTATGATGTGTTGATCGTTACCATTGAGCGACAACTATTATTGTGGGATGTAGTTATCTGATTATTGTTTCACATGCATTATGGATTAATGATGTTGTAGAGTTAACATGAGATATTATTATGAGATTATTGGAATTATGATGGAAGTGTCAGTTTCGATGAGTGTATTGGTGAAGAGGACGGTTTCGCATCACTCGCTTGCGAGCGCCCTGCGAATCCGTAATTCTTTCTTCATGGTGTGTATTATATGCTGGATATATTGTATGAGGTTGTTTACTTGGTTGCAGGATTGCAAGTACATGACATCGACTCCACCTGGTTTCACAGGTTTGAGCGTGTTGATCCAATGGTTAAGTTGAACAGGAGATAGTAGCTAGGTAACATGTGTCAAGTTTACACCCTAGCCTTAGTGTGTCGTCAGTTGTTTGTGTCGAGTCATTGTCTGTCTTGCTTTGATGTTCTTTAATTCTGAAGGATTATTGATTTGGAAATAGATATTTAGAATAATTGCATTTAAATCATGTTGATGGTTATTTAATTTAAATAATGCAATGTGGATAAAAGTTTATATTTAAATTAATTAATTATATTTAATTTATTTAATTAATTATATTTAATCCATGGGGGTTGAATTTAGTTATTAAATAATTAAATTAATTAATTAAACGTGATGCAAGAGAATGAAAGGAAATAAAAGAATTAAAATTAAATTTAGAATTTAATTTCAACGCGTGGGAATTAAATTAGAAATTGTAATTAAATGTTTATTTGGGAAATTAGTTGTAAATATTGAAATTGAAATTGAAATTGAAATATCCAATTTGCATGTAATGTGAATTAGGGTTGTAAATATTGAAATTGAAATTGAAATTGAAATATCTAATTTGCATGTAATGTGAATTAGGGTTGTATTAGGTATTTTTGATTTATAAAGAATACATGTTTTAATTTAAGGGCAGAAAAGTCTTTAGGAAAATTCATTTTTACAGCAAGGAAGAAATTTTGGAAAATTTGCACAAGGGTTTGAAGAAAGTTTGATTGTAGAATTGATTGAAGGAAATATTGTTTGCATTCGTTTGGTTTTGGATTGGATTCATTGGAGGATTGAAGAAAATTTAGGAAATCTTTGGAGGAGGCTTGCATCAGAAATTCATCTCTTCCTATAGCTTCTTGTACCAGGTTTTCCTCTTTGTGTTTTATTGTTCTTGATTGTTTTCTTTAGAATAGTAGTGATTAAAGATTTGTTTGTTAAATCTGTTTTAGAAAATAAATTTGATATTAGAAGAAAAGAATTAAATAAATTTACAGCCTTTGCTTGTGAAAATTCTTTAGTGAAAATTGTGAAAACCTCAATTGAATTTAAACTATTTGGGGAAATAGATTGTGTTGTTATTGGAAATCAAACATAGAGATTGAACAATGCATTTAGAATGTTTTTAGAAAATGAAACCTTCTGTTTATTATTAAAAAACGGATTTTAAAATCTGCAATATAGTTATATTTTCATGGTAAAATGGTCTGGTTGTGTCACCTATAACTCCACTTTCACAAACTAGGTTGTCAGGAAATTTAAAGGGTTTTTGCATTTTGAAATTTCCTTATCCTTGTCAAAAAATCACAAATACCCAGATTGTAGTTTTTGAGTTATGCTTGAAACATGAGACTGTTGTTAAGTTATTTTCCCATGGCTGCTCTGAAAATAAAATAATTATAAATTGATATTTATAAATATTAATATTTTATGTATTGTTATTATAATATTAAAATATTATTTGATAATATTTTATATTATAATTTATAATATTAAAGTATTATATTTATTTATATTATTTTAAATAAAATTTGTATATTAGATTAGTGGAATTAATATTTTATCTTATTTTATTCTGTTGTTTACCAATTGGATATTATTAGTGTTCTAAAAGAAATGATTAGTATGTGTAGGAAATGTATAGAGAAAGATATTTTTTAATAGAAGTAATTATTTGATTTAAAAGGAAATATTTATTTTGTTAATATGATTGGAGAAAATATATTGAAATGTATATATATATCCATGAGTATTTTCAATCAGTATTTACCTTGTTTTATTTAAGTGCATGTAATTTAGCTTTGCATGTAGAATTTAAAAGATAAGTTTTGAATGTATGGTCAAAATTGATAAGGAAAAAGATATTTAAATATATTGAAAAATTATAGAAATATTTATATTTAAATGTTTGTTTTAATTAATGAGATTTAATTAGAAACAATATGAATGTGTGGTCAAATAGATAAGCCAAAAGATATTTTTATACATTGATGAAATTGCATGTTTTTAAATGGATAGTTGAAGAGACATAGACTCCGGATAGAAAATTGAAAGGATTGTTTGCAATAGTGTTAGGTTGCATTAGAAGTAAATTTAGGAACTAACTATATTGAAAAAGACAAATAGTTATTATGTTTTATTTAGTTCCATAGAGTAATCTAGTCTTTGTGAATGAAATATTAAAGAATATATGTAATTAAATTTATTAATATATATATTTGGTGTCTATATAATATGGAGCATATATATATATATATATATATATAAAGTGTAAAATTCATTATCGTATTTTATTTTATTGAGATGCATGCAATGTATTATTGAATAGAGATTCAAAAATGGATTGATTAGTGTATATGAAAAATGGATAGAGAAACAATATGTTATTATATTAAAGTGATTGAATGTTTTAAATAGAAAATTGAATGAGATGTAAGAGTTGGTTAGGAAATGGAAAGAGTTTACTTGCATGGATTTGTGTCGATTTAAAAGTAAATTAAGAAGTTGTTTTATTGGTGAGACAATCAATTATGTTATTTATTAATTTCTATTTAGATTAATTGAATCATTGTGATTGGATTATGAAAGAGATATCGATTTAGTATATCCAAAAGTAGCATCTTCCTCATGATTATCTTAAAGGATTCAATTCTCTGTATTCAGTAAAGGGAAGTAAGTTTAATTGTTTTAGATTTTCAGTAATGAAAAGGGAATTAGGGGTATGATTATTTTAGATGATCTAGTTATTGTGTCTTTGACTTTGTCAACACTACCTATTGAATGAGTATGGATTTAGGAAATCCAAATATTAGATTTGATTAATGACTTGAATGCTTTGGTTTCTATGTCGTCAAGTTGCATTGTTGGTTTTGGGATTTAGTGTTAGTCCTAAATTATAAGTCTTCCAGAAGAACTTAGAGGATAAGGATTGTTGAATCTTCATGCCATCCAGTTGTTTTCCTTGCGTAGTGCATGGCGTATTTTCAGTTTTACCCACTTTTCACGAATGAGGATGTTTGCACCTCCTTGGTTTAGGAGCGAATTATGGGATCTGTGTCTCCTTGTATGGATTGACATTGTTATGTGGTTTCATCTTGTTGCCTCCTATGAAAGGAGTGGACTATGTGATTGTTGCCTCCAAGATGTTTGGAGTGAGTTTCTATTACTTGTATCCTCCTGGTGTTGGAGTGGTTATGATGCCTAGTTTGTATGCACTTGTGTTTCCCTTGGTGATTGGTTGTGAGGGCGTTGTCTATTAGAAGAGTGGCTTTTGATAGGGGCTGAAACCCAAAGTGGTAAATCAGGTAACCTTCAAAAGTGAGTTAATCAAGTGATAATTAAATTAATGTACTTAGATGATTAGGATGCAGTTCACACTAATCAAGATAATTTAATCCTCACTCATAGACACAAGGGCTCATTTAGACTTGGGATGAGTGAGAAGGCCTGGAATGGCAAGATCAACTAACTTATTCTTGCGAGAGGTAGTTGATTCTGCATGAGTGAGTATGAGTGCCGGGATTCAGTTGAGGCCACCAGGATTACTTGTGCCGGAGCCTATGAAGAATGCCTAGAGGAGATCTCATGACAAACCTTGCGATGACAATCTATCTAGGACAACTATTGTTAATTGTTTTACATGTATGGTTTTGTGAACATACTTGATCTACTTTATGTCTGGAAGTAATGTGACCTATGTCAGTGATGTTGGAGTTATACTTGTTTTGTACTTGTATGATGATTGAGTTGTACTTGTTAGTTCATTTGTTTGGTTATGTCAGTATGAGTCTGCCTTTGGTTTGAGGTAGTAGAATCTTGTCCATGTTACTTTGTTATAATCTCCTAGCATGGGGGATGGGCTTTCGGGTACCACATTGGTAGGGTGGAACATGCACCAAAGCCGTTGGGTCCCCATCTATCTGCAGTACTTGGTGGCGAGACATCCAGATGGACAGCTCGCGGTTCTTGTTGTAATTACTTGCATTGTAATATTTTAGCTTGTATAAGTTATTTTATCCCTCTTATGTTTATGAGGTGGAATTCTATAATTGTAACCTTTTGTACTATTGCCTCATTCTGGGAATGAGTGATGTAACTATTGGATTAAGATAATGTTTATGAGATTGTTTCTTGGTTGATTATCTTATTATGTTATGTGGTATTCTTATGATGTATGATGTTTATTTCATAAGTTATAATGCTACGGTTATATGTAATATGTATGTGTGGGTTTTAATAATCCTAACCGTGTAACCTTAGAGGTTGTTGTTAATTAGTAAGTGAATGTGTATGTTAAATGCACTTTATATAAAAAAAAATTGGTTCGCTTATGATGTTAATTGCAACTTCCTTTAAGGTTACTTGGCGGGGCATTACATAAATAAAATAAATTTTCACATATACACATGATAACACAACATATAAAATAATATTTCACAACAACAAATTACATGATCTTATTTCTCCATACAAGAAAAGGTGGGTATTTCATAATGATAAAATAATAGAAGTAGCTATGTAACCTTGTCCACCATTGGAAAAATCCATTTTCTCACTTAACAAAAAGGTTTCAGTACATCACATGAATAAGTATAGTTGAAACATCTATTATGTATTAAAATAACATTTCAAAATAATAACTATGAAATCAAATCAAATCAAATAACCATAACACTTATTGTACATAATTCACATCTTCTCAGTATCCACTCACATAGCCACTTAATGAAACCAAATGATAACTCCATCTAATCAATAATATGTAAATTCATCATCTAGTAATAATCATTCTATAGTCAAGACATCCATATGAATATAAAAATAACATCTATGTATTAGGAAACAAATATCATCTACAAATATCCTGAATATAATGTCCAATAATAAACACATAAAAATATCCTTGTTCAAAATCAGTGAGGATGTCATTGCGTAGGCTACAGGTTTGTTGTGTGAGGGGAAGAAATATCCTAAACACACTAAAAAACTGGACCATGAGAGCCTTAAGGCGTTTTTCAGAGGAGAGGAGACCCCGGTTAGGAACCAGGCAGGGTTTGAAAAGGAAGAACTTCCTAAGCCGTGGGACCAGGTTTGCATGGCACTGATGAAATATGTTACACTAAAAGGTAGATACAAAACTTATTTATTTTATCATTTCCCTCTGTTAAACCACCTTAGGCATAAAATGCTGCTTATTTTTCCATTTTTCCTTATAATGGACCTGGAAAGTTCAGTGGAAAAGTGTAAAGCATTGGCCAGCCCAAATTCTTATGATCTTCCATTGGTCCCACTCCATCAGGGGATAATCCTCTGCCTATATCACTTTCATCTTGCCCTATGCCCACCTAAAGCCATCACCGATGTCCGCATTGAGAACATTGAACCCCTCACTATGGTGCATATCTCCCCAGACGAGTCCAAGAGCCCTCCTCGGAAGCCTAATATTGACAATATGGGGAATGCCAAAACCAAATTTTCCACCAAAAAGCTTAAAGGTGGGTTAGCGAAGGCCCATGCCAATGCGGCGGAAGGGCTCTGTGAGCTAAAATCCACTTAGGCTGATACGGCTATTACTATCACTATGTTGAAAAAAGCTAAGGAAAAATGCATGCAGGCTGCGACTATTAAAGATGGCAAGGGTAAAAATGCAGTTAGGAAAGATTCTAGAGGGGACACGGTTGTGGGGAACACGGAGATGACTGGAGGGGAAAGTGTTAGGAGGAGATCTAGGAGGCTAGCTAAGAACAGCAAGCAGAGGTTAATCATTAAGGATTCAGAGGAGAACCAGTCGAATAGCAAGGGTTACAAGGAAGAAGAATCTAAAGATGTTCAAGAAGATATGGTGGAAAGACCCCAGTTTACTCCGGCGGACTGCAAGCTCCCTTTTGTTGGGTTTGGCTCGTACTCTCCATAGCCGCTAGTGGATGAGCTTGGTGAGGTTCAGGGTGTGATGGATGTTGGGGTGGATTCAGACAAGGCGGCGAAGAGATTGGGCACTCTGGACAAAAGGTTTTGGGGGTTGACCCGCTTCACCATGAAACTCGGGCACTTTGTTACAAGTACTCTGTCTAATTCCATAAAAGAGGAACTAGAGGGGGGAAATAGCTAGGATAACAAAGAGTGGGTGGGAGACAAGGCGGTGGACCTCCTGATTAAAAGCTAGGACGATGCCAATTAGTTCTCCTGGTGCTATTTTCTTGGCTATTTTTTGGCTGTTGATGTGCTACCTTAGGGTTGTCTTTGGTTTTTCTTGTTTATGTTAGTTGTTTAAGACTTTTCCTTTTTTGGCCCTTGTGGCTCATTATGTAGGGTACAACGCCCTGTAAATGTTGTTTATCTTTTCAAAAACAATAAGGAACATAAAGAAAATTAGGAACATAAAAGGTGGAGTCTCACATTACACATGCCCTAATCTTCCCTTGATTGGTTTATATTAGCCACTCATTAACATAAAATTGTGATGTTTTTATTACATCCACAACTATTTAGGTCAACTCAAAATTTAAAAATTAAATTAAAGAAAATAATGTTGTAGTCTACCAAATCACCTTTATACAGTCTCGTGATATTATTTTTAATCAAAATAAATAAAAAACAATAATTGTATTCATAAATATTTTCAAATTGAAAATATGATGTTTAATGACAAATAAACAATAATCAAAATGATGATATACAATTATCCTAATAAAATTAACAATTATTATCAAGATAATATCAATATAATTAAATATAAAATTATCTAACTTTAATTAATTATAAAACAAATTCCAATTGATTTTTTAGACTCTATGTATTTTAGACATCCAAATGCTAAACACAAAGATTTAATCTTTGTAATTCTAAAGAACTATAGTCATGACATAAGATTTAATCTTTGTAATGCTAAAGAACTATAGTCGTGACATAGAAAATGGAAATGAAACTAGAAAAGGAGGAGGGTGTGGAAATAGAATATTTCTTATTGATGTATTTATGTATTTAAAATTTTTTTTTTTGCAAGGAATTGGTATTCTTTTGGAAACATAGGAAGAACTCAGATACAAAGGTTGAGATTTCATTTTAGAAAAGAAGAAAAGTGTAGAAAGGTTGAGATTTCTACCTCATCAACCAATAATAAATCCATTTTGTTTAATTAATTTTCTATGGTATTATGGTAAGAGTTTCTAAAATTTTATAAATCCTTTTTATTTAAACCATTTTGTACATATCTTGTAATCATGGCCTTCCACAAGACCACATTAGCATTACATGTTTTTTTTGTCAAATTGCTTACATACCTTTGTGAATGCTCCATATTTAACATACATGTCTACTTGTGATGTTTAAACTATTACATCTTTCAATTTTTATTTATACACTATATTAAACATATATATCTAGAGAATGATTGTTCCCTTGTAACATCTTGTTAATCATATATTAATTTCATTAACTGGAGGTTTTTCCTAATAACAATGCTCAAAACCTGCCTTCTAGTCTATAACATTCTTTGATTTATTTCACTATAATGTTAAGATGTTTGAAAAAAAGTGTCATCTTAAACACAATTGGTAGGTCATGCCATTAGGTGGAATCTCACCAAATACCAAGTATTGTGGTTATCCAATGATAATACACATTGAATTAGTTACATTCATTATGCATTATTGAGGAATTCCACTTTTTTTGGAATATGTTGAACACTTACACAAACTTTACATTAACCATAGATTAGGCATAAATTCTCTTTACACTAACTCATCTTATCTTTGGATTATTGTCTCTCGGTGGTTTGGTATTTTGAGCATTGTTTTTTCTCTTTAAATTTTGTAACTACATTATTCTAGTGTCGTAACATTATGTTATACTTCTGGATGATTCATGATAAAAATAAGGAACATAAATAAAATTAGGCACACAAAAGGTAGAGTCTCACATTACACATTCCCTACTATTTCCTTGATTGGCTTATATTAATCACTCATTAACATAAAATTGTGATGTTTTTATTACATCCATAACTATTTAGATGAACTCAAAATTTAAAAATTGAATTAAAGAAAATAATGTTGTAGTCTATAAAATCACCTTTATACAATCTCATGATATTATTTTTAATCAAAGTTAATAGAAAATAATAACTATATTCATCAATATTTTCAAATTGAAAAAATTGATGTTTAATGACAAATAAACAATAATCAAAATGATGATATACAATTATCCTCATAAAATTAATAGTTATTAGCAAGATAATATCAATTTAATTAAATATAAAATTATCTTTAATTAATTGTAAAACAAATTCCAATTGATCTTTTAGACTCTATGTATTTTAGACATCGAGATGCTAAACACAAATATTTAATCTTTGTAATGCTAAAGAACTATAGTCATGACATAGAAAATGGAAAAGAAACTAGAAAAGGAGGGGGTGTGGAAATATAATATTTCTTATTGATGTATATATGTATTTAATAAATTATTATTTCAAGGAATTGGTATTCTTTTGGCTACATAGAAAGAACTTAGATACAAAGGTTGAGATTTCTACCTAATCAACTGATAATAAATTCTTTTTTTTTTTAATTAATTTTCTATGGTATCGATGCATATCAGGTGGTATAATATTATTAAAATCACAAATGAAGCAACTTTGCACCTTTACAATGCTAAATTGGGGTTCCTTCCTCAACTCCACCTAGTTCACTAGTAGGTCTTGGAACAAGGTTTTTCCATAATATCTTTTCGTGTAGGCCTCAAACCCAGAAAATAATTACATATTTGAGTACCCATTATCCTCTTTTAAAACATGTAAAGAAACAAAATAATATCTCTTTGGAAAGTATACTTCAAATCAGGCCTCCAACGTTGTTTTTAGGGGCAATTAACCTTGTTTTACAAAGCAAGTATGTGAAATATTCACCGGAAACTTCTAATCTCCACTCCAAGAGTCTTAAAACATCCCATAGGGTTCCATTATGAAATTTTTATCTCCACCTTTCATCACAATCTTGCTGCCCCACAAGTTCTTTAACCTACCTAATTTCCTTCATAAAGGATTGTCATACCATATCTTTTGAACCAGATCTCTCCTCTAGATTCTACATATATTTTTTAATACCCTTTTTTAATTTCTTAAACATATGTCAAAATTTTCATAGGTTATTTTGAAACATAAGCCCTTAAAATTGACTGTCTTGTTTTCAAGGAGGCTTAATTAAGCTAGTTTCATAGGGTCAGTATTGGATTTGTGAACTAAATGCCTCTACTCACCTAACTAACAACCTAGACACATCAAATATGGTCTAAACGGGCTTACTAATCCTTTTTCCATCCTTCCCCATTGACCTTTCTTCAAACCCTAACCTTTAGACATCACTTTTGCACAAAACAATGAGATTTCTCACCTAGGGCATCATCCAACTTATGCAATTTGCCTTCCCCTATACCGGAAACCACAAAAATCTTGAAAAAAACTCTAATCTAACCCATTCCACTGATTTAAAAAGTTCTCCATTGGTGGAATGGTTCCTTATTCCACTTTTAGACTCTCAAACCCTTAAAATGAGGGTTTCAGGACACTTGCGGTAAAATGGCACTAAAAAGTTTTAATCTTAATGAAATATCCTCATATCAAATTTATTTGAAATATAACACACTATTATATAAAATCCAATCAATATTATGACCTAATGATGATGTTCAAGATGTACAATTCTTGTAAACAATAAGGAAAACATTGAATCTGTAGAAAATAGGGTACTTTTATTCAAAATCTCTTCAAGATACAACTTTCTACCCTCTTCCTCACCTTCACAAGGCTCTTTAAACATATTAAAACAGTTATTTCAACCACCCCTTGAGTTTCCAAAACCAAAAACCTTCCCTTTACAAAAGTGACTTCACATTTCGTTTTCTTGCATTTTTGCAATTTTGACAATATTTGCAAGATTTTGCATCGTTTGACAACTTGACCCCATAATCACCTAGAAACCTAATAAAATGACTCAAAATCATTAGACATGGTCCAAATATGACCTCATTACAAAAAAAACACAACCAAACCTCAAGATTAGAAAATAACCTCATGGAGGCATGAAATTCACATGGTGCCCTGCACCAGGTATTGTGGTAAGAGTTTCTAAATTTTTCTAAATCCTTTTTATTTAAACCATTTTGTACATATCCTATATTTTTTTCCTTCCACAAGACCACATAAGCATTACACATTTTTTTCAAACTACTTACATACCTTTGTGAATGCTTCCATATTTAACATACATGTCTACTTGTGATGTTTTAACTATAACATATTTCAATTTTTATTTATACACTACTTTAAACCTATATATCTAGAGAATGATTGTTCCCTTGTAACATCTTACTGGTTAATCATATATTAGTTTCATTGACTAGAGTTTTTTCCTAATAAGAATGCTCAAAACCTATTGTATGTCTTCTAGTCTATAAAATTGTTTGATTTATTACACTAGAATGCTAAGATGTTAAAAAAAAAAAAGTGTTATCTTAAAAAAATTGGTAGGTCATGTCATTAGGTGGAATCTCACCAAATACCGGGTATTGTGGTTATCCGATGATAATACATAATGAATTAGTTACATTCAATATGCATTATCGAGAAATTCATTTTTTCTTGGAATATGTTGAACACTTACACAAACCTTACATTAACCATAGATTAGGCACAACTTCTCTTTACAACAACATATCTTATCATTGGATTATTCTCTCTCAGTGGTTTGGTATTTTGAGCATTGATTTTTCTCTTTAAATTTTGTAACTACATTAGGTATTCTAGTGCCCTAACATTGTGTTATACTTATGGATGATCTTTTTTAACTTATATAAAATAAATATGGTGTTACATGTCGTTGGTTTGGTTAAAATTCTCTTTAAATTTTTATATTTCACTACTATTAAAGTATATAAATCAAGGATTAGTAAAAATATATTTTTGGCATGATTATGATGCTATACATATAATCATTATAATTGAGCCTTTAATTAACCTTATTCTAAATGAAATAATCACTTGAAGTTAGCTACCAAGCATTTTTAGATGTGTGATATAATAGTATACCATTTTGTGAAGATTCTCATAAGTATAAACTATTTTGCATGAGACATAAGTTAATACTAATTGTTATTAACTTAGTTTTTCCCAAAGGAAAGTTGTAGATCTACTTGGTGAATCCATGTTACCCATTTTTTTATTTTGCAATAAAAGTACAAAGTTGTGTCACACTTACATAAAGAAAATAACCAACATTGAGCCAACTTTTAAACTTGAAGCATTAAGAAATCACATATATGTTTTGAAGTTCGACATGATGTAAATTAATATAATTCATGTATTTTTTTAGTATTTTTAGTATTTTTATTTTTTAAATTAAAAAATTATTTGAATATATTTTTCAAAAATTGATGTTATAACTTAGTTATTGATAAAAAATGAAGTTACATGAGACATCAATCTTTATAAAGTAATTTTTTCCTTCAAATTTTTTTTGTGTATTTATAACTTGAAACTTTAGTAAATGGATATATTTTTTCAATTTTGATAAATATAATTTTAAATTAATATTAAAATGTGTGTATTAAAACACAATTATTTTCATTTGATGTCAACTTTCATATTAACTATTTATTTAAAATAGAAAAAAATTATACCATCTTCATATAGATTTTTTTATATAATGCACCATATTTTTTCAAAGTTTTAAATAATTTTTAGTAGCTTTTCTTGACATGGTTATCAATCTAATATTTTTGTATTTATAACCTACTTTTAGTAAAAATAAAATATAAAATATAAAATATAAATAATAATTGAAATATTAAAATATATATAGTTTTGAAAAATACACTTATGGATCTACAAAAAGGCTTTTTATAATTAAAAAAATAGTATTTACAAGACTAGGAGTTGTTAAAATATCAAGTTTTTCAAATAATTTATTTTTTGGTAAATTGGTTTCAAATTGGTGTTACATATGCATTTAGCCAACAGTTTTAGCTAAAAAAATTATGGGTATATCTAACTTAGATAAAATGAATCTTATTCTCATATGTTTAACCAAAATTGATTTTTTGTTACAAATACGTAAATTCATTTGTGCTAATAAGTTGGTTGAAAGTGTGGTCACACAACTCTATACTTTTACCCTTTGATATTTTAAGCTTCATAGTTAGTAGTATAGGGAATCCTTATTGAAAATATTTGAATTGTCAATATAATGTTTATAATGTGTTAAGTGGATAATACTATTTTTTTAAGAATTGAGAATAAACTATATGATTGAATTCTAAGTTAAAACTAACTTAATATATCAATTACTAATGTTGTAGAATCTTGAAGTCTTTGGGAACCCATTAAACCTTCTTATTAATAACTAAAGTCAAAATCATTCTTAGGATTTATTATTTTCCCAAACATTCATGTTTATTAACTAACTAGGTCCTTTCAGAAATTTTATTCATATTAGTGTAGGTTTTTTATTTTCCTTATGTTAGGGGAGTTTCATTTTTACTACACATATTATTTAAGCTTTCTTAGGTTTATTAGGTATGGTTAATATGAAGACACATGGAAAAATACATCAACTATATGTGTCACTCTCTCCTACATGTGGGTAGCTGAGTTACACACCCTCTTTTGGATTATCATGAAGGGCACACAATCTACTGAGAGCGGGGGGGTGAATCACTAGATCAACACTATTTAAAAATATTAACTTCAACACATGTATCTAAACATGGAACTTAAATATTCATTACTACTAATCAAGCAACAATCATAAGCACACATTCATACAATAAAACACTAGATATATGTGGAAACCCAAGATGGGAAAAACCATAGTGAGAATAGTTGCTTGGATCTACTGTTTAGATCCAATATCATGGAGAAGAAATATAATAAAGGAGTTTACAATATGAAGTATGCACCAAACTATCAGAGACCCTAATCCGAAAAATGGATTTGTAGGCACCAACTTGTTAAAGACACCAATCCCCAAAACAATGATTTGAGCACTAGCTCCAAGATTAGAACACCATTCCTACAAGATTACAATGATAAGGCTTGTGAACCTTCAATGTAGATTACACAACTTACAAAAATTATTTACTTTCTTCAAAAACTATTCTACTCTTCTTATGATCTTCTGATGATGGCATGCAATTGAGATGCAACTCACATTGACTAACACTAGCTCGCACAATCGTTTCCTTGTATATTCACTCACCGCCGTCTCTTAAATTATACTTCACATTATGCATCTATAAAAATGTATAATTATATACCAAACATTACATTAACATTAATCCATGTTAGCTAGGGGTTGACAATTAACTAGGATGACATAAGGTGGACCTAAATTTAGACTACATGAAATGTGTAATAGGTCGCTACTAAATTAAATTTGTTTCCACCAAAAGAACATGATACCATGTGCTTTCACAAGAACCTTAACCTAGACCTATCTTAATAGCATGCACTAATTTTCAATGTCACATGCTATTAGTTGTTACCACATAGTTCTCAAACACCGACCAATTGACAAAAAAAAATAGAGAGTCTTTTATCACTTCAAACTTCTTGCATGTTGAACATATCTTTCAAAATATCTAGAATATGATAGAACATGTGTAGACATACTCTCCATTTGAACCACAAAGACAAAATCACCCTCAGGAAGTAATACTAAACATAATTGTATTTCCAAAGAAATTTCTCTTCCCTAAGAAATTGAACTAACATATTTTGGATCAGACTTTTGAAACATTTTTTTCAACATGAATAGATGTAGTATGATAATAAAAATAGTATTCAACTTGTTTTATCAACATAGATAGTAATATATACTTCCGCATCAACTCAAAATGATATGGCAATATAGTTACATTTAATTCTCAGTAATATCTCGAAACAATTCCTTTGAAAATAGTGAACACCTTTGACAATAATGAACTCCTTTGACATAATGACAACATTTGTTCAATAATCTCCCCCTTTGTTAGTGATGGAAAAAAAAATGTTGGCCACACACAAAGCTATATTTGATATTCAATTTCATTTCTCCCCCTTAGAAAATATATAATTTTGAATCTCACTTCTTCCTCTTTGATATCAATAGAAAATGTCAATATGAGAACATTCTAGCACTCTTCTCGATCTAAAACCTTGATTCCCAGATAGAATTCCCTTGTTTCCATACCACACTAATTTTGATAACATTATGCAAGACCATCAAGCCTTCTTATGATAGGGAGGCAAATCTCCCCTCAACTTGTACTTCCACTTGATTTAAGAGGAGGGAGCAAAAACTCCTAAATTCTTCTAGAGAAACTCAAAAGTTTTCTTATGACGTTGTTTTATGAAATATTTTCTACTTTCTCCTTAGTTTCAACATACTCAAACTACACCTCCTTTTCTACAACCTTATCCCTCAAAAAATAATACTTGATTGCAATATTCTTTTTTCTTGAATGCATTACTAGATTCTTTGAAATGTTTATAGCATCGGTATTATTACTAAGAATGGAAATAGGTTCATCAAACTCAATCTTCATCTCCTTCAAGTTCCATTTCATTCATAGCACCTGAGTGCAACATGAATCTACCACAATGTATTTTTATTCTATAGTAGATAAACATAATGAATCTTGTTTCATGTTTAACTAGGATACAAGACTATCACCAAGAAAGAAGCTCCACCACTTGTTCTCTTCTGGTCATCTATGCTTCCTACACAATCT
This sequence comes from Sequoiadendron giganteum, assembly GCA_007115665.2. Taxonomy (NCBI): domain Eukaryota; kingdom Viridiplantae; phylum Streptophyta; class Pinopsida; order Cupressales; family Cupressaceae; genus Sequoiadendron; species Sequoiadendron giganteum. Next base: position 339,298,533 of record CM021101.1, on the reverse strand, counting down.
ACATTTGTGTATACTATCAAAGTGATTTTTTCACTCTTGGGATACCATAAACCAAATTACATTATAGTCCAGGTGTATGATGGTATTGGAAAAATGATTTTGGGTTTAATTTTGAATTTAAAGGTTTAGTTGTATCCACATGTCTAATTGGAGGTAATTAAATTAAGTTATTACTTAGAAATTGTAACATGTTTACATTTAGAGAGTTAGAAGTGAATTATCTATTTCTCGGCCTAAATTGATAAGTAATTGAACTTTCTATAGTGACATGTATTTTAGAAATTTCAGGAGTGTTTATCTTAATAAAATTCTTGTTTTTCTTCTTGGATGGTTGATAATTATTTTGAGGTAGAGATTTGGATTGATGAGTAGGATTCAATGAAGGTGTACCTTAATATTGACTAATTGATATTTGATAATCATGAATAGCCATACACAGTTTTGTAAAGGATGGGTACTTCATCAACAATATCTTGTCTCAAATGTTAGGTTACAAATTCCTATAAACACCCTTTGGAAATCAGCATCAAGAAGACTATAAGATATTTATGAGTAAAGCAATTGGTATCATCCTATAAATTCTGCTATCTTTTCTTTAGGTCCTTATTTACACTAAGTCAATTAATGTCACTTGAGGACCAATATTTTATTTAAAATGGTGGATAAATGCACTAACAAATTCATTAAATAAATTTATGAAGTTATTTGGCAATAATCAAAACCATTCCAATGCCATATCTTTCAATGATCTAGGAATATTTTAGCTAGGAGCTCATATTTAAAAATAAAGTCACTACATAATGCAGTAAAAGTCAATACATGGTTGTTAGGATATCCCTTACCATTGTATTTCTCAAATCGGGGTATTTCCATGTTTTGAGGTATAGGTGTTTTCAAAATAGAAATTGATAATCGGTTTCATGCGAGGTATTGTGGAGTTTTACCATTTTGACTATAATTTAATATGTAAATTGTTGTTGAAGTGACTTCATATTTTACAAAAGTTGGTTTATGATAGGATCAATGTTTGACATTTTTTAAAAATTTGGTGAATATGGTAGGATTATGTAAGTGGTTGGTGGACTACTATGTTGCATGTTTATGAGGGATGAAAAATATTAAGGTGTTATGGGTCATGTGACAAAAATATAAGGATTCCCACTAAGAAGCCCTAATATTGGAGTTAGGCCATTGGTGTATTGTATTTTTGAAGCTAAAATTTGTGGTGTAAATGTAGGAATAGAAGGAATGGTTGTGAGAAAGGAAAATTACTTTCCTCCTTGGTTTTAAGCATTTTTTAATGCTTGAGTACAACTAGCTACTATAAGGATGTTAACATCTACTATATGAGCTAGGCTACACAACACCTCTATTCCTTGAGGATCATTAATCAGCTTCTTAAGGTTATCCATGATAGGCATCATTTGTCCCATTAAATATTTAGTGCTTAATTAATATTGAAATCCATTTCAATATTTATCCAATTGTTTTAATTTATCATCAAGAACATGGGCAATAGCAGTCTCAAAATCGACATAAATGTTTGATTGTGAAGTTTTAAAGGGTATTGTAGGATTAGGAATGGAGTCCAAAATGTGTTGGGTATTCAAAATACCTTGTATGAAAGAGTTGGAAGACTTGGGATCTACAGTGAACGTAATTATAGTGTGGGATGCAATAAGTGTGTAACTTTGTCTCACAAGGTATTAGCAATGGGACACCAATTCATAAGCTCATATGATTTTCAAAACACTTGGGTATGTCTACTATGAATGCTAGGGTACAAAACAATCACAACAAAACATATAGAATATAAAATCAGATAGTAGAACCACACAAAAACCATGGTAACAAATCTCTAATGAAATTTTGAGCCAAATCTAGTTGGTCAAGGTTGCAAGGACACCCTAGACTAACAAGTATTTTTTCTAAATTAAAACTTTTGATGTCAACAATGTTTAAATATTTTATTTTGTGACAATGTAAGTCTGGTAGTGAATGAATTTCCATAATTTGATTGATTTGTTATTTTGCAGTGTAACATGAAAGTATGCAAGAAATTTTAAAAATACTCAAGAAAAAAATGAGATTCCAAATATAATTTTCAAATCTAAAGTGTAGAAATTTATTGATATTGATGTGTAAATCTGAAAATGAAAATCTTGATGTCTTTTTTCAACGAAAAACAATGCACTTTTCCACCTTTTGACTATATGCTAAATTCCTATATGAATGTCTTGAACCTTTTAAGATTTGATTTCAGATTTTATATGACCTAATTTATATTTTTAAATACAATTAATATTTATATCCAACCTATGATGACTGAAATTTACCCTATTTGAACTTTAAATGTAATACGTTATGCAGTTAAGATTAAGGGGTCTTATCAAACTACCCAATCTTGCAACCTTAACATCTCATCCCACCCACATTATTGCACATATATCAAGGACCACATATATTTTGAAACATAATTTGAAAAATATATTTATTATCACTTTCAAAGGTACATCCAAAAAAAATCCTTAGCAACAATTACATATAGTGAGGATTTCAGAAAGAAATAAAATTTAAAAATTGTATAAGGGCTTCTAGGTACTTCATGCCTTCAAATCTTCAAATTATCTTGCCTTCACATTTATTGGCTTCACTCCAATTTGTAAATCTATTTTTTCCCTTCATCTTACAACTCTCATGGCTTCCCTGAACACATAAAAAACACCTAAAACTTTCTTCTCCTCATCTTCTATTCCTCCTCTCTTGGAACTAGAGAAACCTAAAAATTCTTTCCTCAAACTTGTTTCTTTTGATTGCTACCTCTTGAAACCATTAAAGTTTATATTTATATAGGGTTTCAACTATGTGGAACATAAAAAACTGGTTTCCAAATTGACTCTTTTTTTTACCCTTAAAATTCATGCAAAAAATAAAATAAAATATAGCGTGTTGTTTCCAAAAGTATCCTCCAAAGTTTTTTTACCATATCAAACATATTGCTACTGTATATTAATTTAAAAATGGATAAAATTAATATAAAATTAATTCTCATTCACCCCAAATCATAAACTGAAGAGTCATTAATTTGTTTCTAAAAATTACTATTTTTTTCTCCATTTTAAGAACAAAAAATTGAAAGAATAAGACCAAAATGGAATGACAAGATTTAATTGACTTATGCACAATTATATAGGCATCCAAGTTGATAAAATTAATTAATTTTCCTTCAAAATTCCCTTCCACCATGGTTATAGACCATTTCAATCCATAAAACTTTGAAATTATGCAATTTTATAAATCACATTAAACACCAAGTGCTTGACCTTGATGTACGGAATTGAAATAAAGTATTCATAAATAAGTAATAATATCCCTACAACACTTCACAATATTCTCTTTAAGCTCAAACCTACACTAAAAATACCAAATATTAAATATGAAAAGAAAAAATATTTTTGGTGATGCAAGATTGCTTGTGATCTTGGATGCTCATGCATCGGACACACTAGGTACGACATTTCTAAGCATGACTCACAAAATGGAGTTGAATGTTTGAAATACCCTTTAAAATAGTAAACTATTTTTAGCATACTCCAATTCTTTCATAGGTACCATGAAAATTTTCTTTCTTCTCATTTTCCAGTATTTACTTAGAAATCTTCCTATCTTCCTTTGCAAAATGTGTTTACAAATCCCTCTTTCACTTATGAATTTTTCCCACCATATATGAAACTCCTCCACCAAATACACTTTCGTCTCTTCTCTTATCTTGTGGGTTTTAACCCACCACAATATGTCTTCCTCCACCAATGTTCATCTACACCATCCCCTATAACACCTACACATAAATTAGAAATATCATGGAAATTAAATATTTCCATTTGCACTTCCTCTTCACACTCCTTTACAATTATTTACACCCTTTCATAAATTTCTTCTTCCAATTTCACCATCTCATCTTCACACAACTTAACATCATCTTCATCATCATAAAAATGAAAAAAATTAGCCATTACCTCTATTTTCACATTTTCTTCTATTGTTGTAACATCTTCTCCATTCAAATCCCTATTCATCAAAACCTTCATACCTTCACTAATACATGTTTTTTCTAAAATATTTTCCACTTCCATGCCTTCCAAAAGACATGCTTCAGTTGCAATATTACTCTTTCCTTTCACATCCTCTTTCAAGATGTTTTCTTCTTCATTACTATTTGTTGGAATCTTTGCTTCATCTTTTCTTCTACCTACACATGAAAGAGCATTAGAAAAATTATAAGAGTCAACTTCTCCCATATTCCTTTATTTTTATTTCATCTTTCGTTTCATAATAATTTCCTCCCAAATATCTAACCTCCTAGATATTTTTGAACACTTATTTTGAACAACCCAATTCTCTTCCTCTAAAATTATTTCTCTCCTATCAATAAAATAAATTTTTACAAACCTACCCAAGGTCAACCTCATACTCTTCTTCATTGACATTTCTATAAACACTTACAATCCACTCACAACTTTCAAAAAATAATTACACAAAAAAACAACTATCCTCTACCCAACAAATATTCTAGAAGGTGTAGCTCTAAAAACCACCTCTACCCACTTTCACATATTGGATGAAATTTGTACACCTTCTACCTATCCTTATATCTATTGGAGGATAGCCCAAAATAATTACAAAAAAAAAATCATAACTCATGAAACCCTATCTCTTTCAAATCTAAAATCCTTATCCTCACACACATTCTAGTATCATACTTGTGAGAATGATCATAACCTAAGCTAAACCTGCAATATCTACATGAAACAAACAAATATTTAGGTATTTAAGTCAAGCTCTAAATGAAATACTTGAAAACATCCAATGAAGAAGCCATTAAACATAAAATAAACAAGAAATACATAATAGAAACTAATTAAATTCCTCAAACCTCATACCATTAGGGGATTTATAGTACATTAATGTGGAATTTCAGCCCTTTCCCAATACCTATATTGAAACCAGATTTCAAAAGCATTCTATTGATGAATATTGACGAAAATTGATGAAATGTAAGCTAAAATGGATGCAAATCTATGCTAAAATGGATACTAAATGCTTGAAATGCTAATGGATAAATGCTCTAAAATTTTATGTAGTTTAATTACTCTAAATGAAAGTGGATCCATTTCTCATAGAAATGAGGAGTATTTATAAGAGAAATGGTTGAATCAATGGTCAGGATTGATTTGATCAATTAATGGATGAGAAGCCATGAGAGGAGATGACATGGATCTATAAAGAAGGGTGATTTTCTACTCATGAGTCTCTTTATTCTCAAGAGATTCCCACAGGGAAAATGCCCTAAACTACCTCAAGGAACAAAGCGAGAGTTCCAAAACTAGAAAGAGCAGGCCACATAGGTTTCTTGAACAAACTAACGACTTTTCAAACAAAGGATTCCAGCATGGTGAAAGGATGAAAGTGTGGGATGTTGGAGTCCTAAATGCAGCTAGCATCTCATACAAATAGAAATTTGAGAATGTCATAGAAAAAATAGATTGATTAATTCTAATTAGACTAATAGGAACTCTTAGAAAATGGGAAAGTAACAGAATATGATAGAACTAAAATGAAGTAAAGTAAATGATAGAACTAAAGAGGATAGAAAAAGAGAATGGTCACAACAACCCAAGTAATGAAGCCTCTAGGAAATATATATCTTCAATACCTACACACATAAGATCAAGGGAAAAATTTTGGGGCTATATAGGATTTTGCCTCAGTCAAACCCTCATTTTGGTGTTCCCACCTCCATAGACACCTAGATAGATAGATAGAGTTAATAAAAATAAATGAAATGAATGCAAGAGTGATAAAAGTAATCCCCGCTCAAGGAGGAGAACCCATATCACAAGGATATGAGAAATCCAAGGATGCTTGCAAGAACACAATAAAATAGATATCACCTATAAGGCTTAAGGAAGCAAATGGGAGCAAGGATGAAAGAGATGGTTGTGAGAGCCAAGCAGGCTATGAAGAGAACTGTAAGAGCTTGAGAGTGTTGCAAAGAGAGCTTAAAAGTTCTATTGAAAGCTATGGAGAGAGTTATGAAATCTTGAGAGAGTGATAAAAGAGAGGAGAGTTTAAGTTATAACCCAAGAAGGAAAAATATATTGAAAGGATTTTTTTTAAAGAGAGGAGAGAAGGGGAAAGAAGCTTCTCAAGCAGTTATTACACATCCTAAGATGTTACAACTGAAAAATCTTGTTGACAAGTGGAAAACATGCTCAAAATTGGTTGTTTGAACATCAAAAAATTGTAAGATTCTAGCAAGGCACATAGATGTACATGTGGCATGCTAGTGTCTAGACACATCATGCTACAAAATGACACAAATGGGAAAACACAAGGTTCAATGTGAAGCTAACACATGAAGGTGACTATGAAAAAGGGGTATTTAAGAATAATAAGAGGGGAAAAAGGATAATGTAGGGGATAAAATTAACCTCAACAAGTGATAAGGGATTGGACATTAAAATGGACACAAAAAAGCATGTGACATTGCAAGGGGTGCAATTTTACGATATTACATTTTTCCCTCACTTTAGCGGGAATATGGATCTACACTAATGTGCATGCTATAATAAATATACTAAACATAAATAACATAATTATACCAAAAGGATAATGTAGAGGAAGCAGATAGATCTTTTAACCAAGAAAGGATGCCCTTGGGATGAAGATATACAAAACAAATAGATTAGACAAGAAATATCTACACAAGACAACAATGTTAGAACATGAAAATTCATTACATCACTAGGTTAGAACATATAAAAAACACACACAAGCACATAAAAAACTAAAGGATTTTAGTTAGCAAATTGAAAGACACATCGATGTAAAAGGTTGTCTCAATACCATGTGTTGTCCCCAAATTAAGAAATAACACATAGAAGAATCCTTAAAAGGAGAAAATAATGTAAGGATCGATTGTTTCAAGAGAACACAACCAAAATTCAAGGAAGAAACCAATATCAAAGAGAGATAGAGCATATAATCAGGATGAAGAAGATGCAAATCTTCGATCTATTATACATAATTGAGAAGAAAGAGAATTTAAGAGAGAGATGGAGAAGCTAGAAAGGAATGAAAATTCCAAGAGAGATAGATCCATAGGTCCTCAAACCCAAGGAGAGTTGATAATTGTTTTTTCAGATATGTAGACCTATGAGAGGTGAAAAAAAGGCTTTGTAGGTACTCTCTCGTATAGAGTTGAACAAACTAAACAGGAGGCCTGCAAACCAATGGTGAAAATATCACATGGGATGAAAGTGCTTTATAGGTCCTCAGACTTGCAAAGAAGGCACCCCAAGTACTCTCTCCCGAGGGAAGCCCAATGTGAGAGGATCCATAGAGTCTGATTGGTCCTCACAGATGCTTGGTCCTTCAAGGTTGATTGAAAAGTAGCTTCATAAGTGCACAAATAAAGAAACATGTTAATCCAACGACTAATATGTTAGGAAAGCTTGAGCCAAATAATCTCTATAGGTTCTCAGTCTTGTAGAGAAAGACTGGTTAGAGAGCCTACTACAAGCTTCATTGCAAGAGAGTGACATAAAAGATAAGTCTAGTCAGGCTACCCCCAAGCTAAACACCAATGAATTCATTTGAGAGAAAATATTTTGAAGGGGGTCCCTCAAAAACCCTTCAAGAGAAAAAGGGGGCCACTCAAGGGACACTTCATTTGAAAGACATCTCCAAAACAAGTTATCACTGCCCTCAACACATAGGGGAGGAAAACCATGCAAGATACTAAAGAAGGGAGGTGCGAGAACCTCATGAGAAAAATCCTTAGAATGGACAAGATAGAGGTAGAGCCTAAAATTGCTTATCATATGGAGAAGAATTAGGTGCATCATCAAATAGATGAGTGATGGTACCATAATCAAGAATTTATTGTATTTTATCCTTCAAGGCCTTACATTCACTAGTGGAATGGCCAGGCACTCGATGGTATGCACAAAAAGAATATTTTTCTTTATCATGCTTGTGATATTTCTTACATGTAGGAGAAGGAAGAGTAATCAAGTGGGCTTTTAGAAGCCTCAACAAGATACACTCATGCTCATATAAAGAATGAGGATCAAGAAGCAACCCTTTATCTTGTGGAGAAAATCTTGACTTCTCACAAGATGAAGACATGAATATGGTAGACAATGGCGGATGAATTAATCAATGATAATGAGGCTAAGTGGAAATCATGTCCACATTCAACCATAGTTTTTTTAGATTATTCATTTGAGCAACTAATTCCCAAACTATTCTTATGAGGTACACATTATATAGGGATATGAATTCCTTTTTCATTAAGCCTACAACCTTTATTCCCATAGCCATATTTAGAAACAATATTAAAGCTAGTGTCATAATGTATTTTCAAATCTTGAGGAGGAGGATCTTCATAAAGATAATTATTCCAGAAATGGTGATTATTCTCCTCTATGGGATCACCATCAACCTTCTTGATAGGACTACAAACATTAGCCTCTTTAACAAAAGTGTGATCATCTTCCTTAGAAGGAGGATCAACACTGAGAACATTATAATTTATGTTCGTTTTATCCTGGGATGCGAAATAATAACCATCTTTGATAGAAAGTTCGGATGATGTTATCAAATAGCCTAAGTGGATTGGGTCAACTTTATTCTCTCCAACAAAGAATTATGTAAAGTCTGGAGAACCCCAAACATCACCAAGACATGCATTCCTTTGAGAATTAGAAGGAGAAGACTTAGGATTCATTTCTTTAGAAGGATCTTCTTCAGGGGAATCTGTCTCAAGAGTATCCTTTGCAATGGGTACTATTGGAGTAGACATCAATACATCAGAAAACACTAAAGGGATAATATTTTTAAGAATAGGTTTAATAGAAGCCTGACCAATAGCTACCATCTCACATAAGTGTATAGCCTCAAGATCAGCCTTGACTATGACTACTTGATTATTAAAAATAAATTTATTAGATTTATGCAAGGTAGATGGGACTATACCCATAGCATGAATCCACGATCTACCAAGAAGAAAATTATATGGTAATTTTTGACATAACATATACAAGGGTGGGTACGGTAATGAGTCTCAACCTCAAAGTAAAGACTATCGTGCCTAGGGCTTGTCGACCAATGTTATCAAACCCATGAATATCAATAGAAGCATTAAGAGAAGATGAATCAATATTAATATTGGGCAATAGATCAATGCTACATGCATTGAGCATTGAACCATAATCAATGAGAGTACATCTAATACCGATATTATTAATGTTCACCATAATCATCAAATGATCCGCTTGCTTTTGCACTTCTATAGGTGGGATTTCCTATGGATAGAATGTAATATTTGGTGAATCCACATGAATATGAGCTATCAACGCATTAACATCTGTCGGCCTGGTAGAAGAAGGAAAGAGGATATTTTCAAGGCTTCTTGAAGCATACCTTGGTAAATTAGAGCATACAGAAGCAAGTCCCATAGTGATATCTTAGCCAGAGTAACTCAGAGTTTCTCCAAAATATCATAATCCCTAGGTTATTTAGTCAGAGGTTTAGGAGCTTGAAAAAGGCTTGGTTTTTTATTCATTCTATTCTTATATGTATGGGCCATCACTCTATAAGAGGGATCCTTAGAAATATTGAGAGAATCACTATCAAATGTGACACTATCAATAGAACAAATCCTTTTGTGAGGACTAGATGGAGTCAGATAAATGATCGGTCTCTTAGGCCTTTGAGGGGCAACGGAGACATAGATTAAATGTATAGATTCATCACAACTAGTTGAATAATTATTGGAAGAAACATGCTCAACATATATCCTTGGAGGATCTTATGTGAGTGGAGCTTCATCATTCACTAATGCATCATCTCTAGAAGAGAGTGCATTGGAATATAGAAGAGATTCATCATTCACTAATGCATCATCTATAGAAGAGAGTGCATTGGAATCAAGAGAAGGTAGAGTAATGTTAAGAAAGGTGTCAATTATTTCATCTTCTTGCACAAAAATATCATTAGAAAGAATTTTAGGAGAGGGATCAACAAATAATAATAAGAAAGGAGAAAAGAACTCACTTTCACATGCTTGTAAGAGAAATTCTTGAAGTTTCTTAACAAAGCTAGAATGGGATGAAGGAAGAAAGATAGAAAGTTCATTTGGAAATAGAGATATGGACAAGTCGGCTAAAGGGCAACATATCACCCTAACAGTACGAAATGGGTTAATTACATTAGGTTCACCAAAATTTAGAGAAGGGGGATACGCACGAGTCTCTTTATTCTCAAGAGATATCCAAGGGGTGAACTATCCTAAAATACCTCAAGGAATAGAGAAAGAGTCGCAGAACTAGAAAGAGTAGGCCACAAAGGTTTCTTAGACAATCTAGCTATTTTCTAGCTAAAGGATGTCAACACTATGAAAGGATGATAGTATGGCACATTGGATTCCTAAACATGCATTAGCATCTCTTGTAGATAGAAAATCGATAATTTTACATAAAACATAGAGTGACTACTTATACTCCGACTACAAGGAACACTTAGAATATGGGAAAGTAAAAAAATGTGATAGAACTAAAATGAAGTAAAGTAAATGATAGAACTAAAGAGGATAGAGAAAGATAATTCTCACAAAACCCAAGTAATGAAGCCTCTAGCAAGTAGATATCTTCAATACCTACACACATAAGATCGAGGGGAAAATATTGGGGCTGTATAGGGGTTTGCCTTAGTCAAACCCCCATTTTAGAATTCCAACATCCATGGACAGTCTGATAGATATATAGAGATAATAAACATAAATGAAATAAATGTAAGAGTGATAAAAGTAATCCTTGCTCAAGGATGAGAACTTGTATCACAATGATATGAGAAATCCTAGGATACTCGTAAGCACAAGATAAAGAGATATCACTTGCAATGCTTAAGAAAGCCAATGAGAGCAAGGATGAAAGAGAGGGTTGCGAGAACCAAGTGAGTTGCAAAGAGAATTGGATGAACTTGAGAGTGTTGAAAATAGAGTTTCCAAGAGATCTTGAAAGTTCTATTGAAAGCTATAGAGAGATTTATGCAAGCTTGAGAGAGTGAGAAAGGAGAGGAGATTTCAAGGTAGAACCCAAGAAGGACAAATAGAAAGCATCACTTTTAAAGAGAGGAGACAAGGGACAAGAAGCTTCCCGAGTGGTTATCAGGTGTCCTGAGTTGTTACCACTGAAAAAACTTGATAAAAAGTGGAAAACATGCTCAGAATAGGTCATTTGAATGTCAAAACATTGCAGGATGCTAGCGTAGCATGTGGACATTTGTGCAATGTGCTAGTATCTAGACACATCACGCTACAAAATGACATGAATGGGAAAAGCCCAAGGTTAGATGCGAAGCTAACGCACGAAGGTGGTTGTGGAAAAGGGGTCTTTAAGCATCTTGAGAGGGGAAAAAGGCTAATGTAGGGGCCAAAACAAACCTCAACAACTACTAAGGGAGTGGAAACTAAAGCGGATAGCAAAATACATGTGAAATTACAAGGGGTGCAATTTTAAATAATTAAAAAATCAAGGATTCTCCTCAATGGATGAAATACAAATTGACACGGATCAAGGATTTTATCAATGGCTCTCAATGATTCAAAGAAGTACACTTTCTAAAAATTAGGAAGTTGTTAGGAATTTTTTTACAAGAATATACCATTTTGGAGGAGTTCAAATGGAAGAATATTCCAAGGGAATATTCCCTTGCAAGTGGGAGGGTGAGAGAAATTAGCTATTTGGATAATTTAAAAAATGTTTTAATTGTGCAAGATGGATGAAATTAGGATAACTTCATTCAATAAGTAACCTATTTAATAAAACGGAGTCTAATGACATTTAACTAAATAATAAATATTATTTAATTAAATGAGAAGACATAAGAAATTTAATTAAATAATTTGCATTGCCTGATTAAATAAGATAAAAATTAGCAAGAAAAGGGATGAATTAGCAGAATAATATTTTATCATTTGATTAATAGGAGAAAATGATGAGTTTAGTTGAGTAATTAAGATTATTTAATTAAACGATCGAAAAGAGGTAATTCGGGATGAAATGGTGTTAATAATCAAATTTAGAAGTGCAATATCGATCAAGATAATTTTAAGTGTCTACATTTTTCCCCTCTTTGAAGTAAGGTACCTATTATATTGGTTCAAAGACTAACACTTTTCAGATTTTCACTATTGCTTAGATAAAAAATGAAAAATTCCTAAATTTTTGGATGCCCCATTGTTGCCCCAGTGGAAGGAATTAAGTTGGTACCTTGCCCATTTGAGAGATCAGGCATAAATTTTAAATTTCAGGTTGAGATCGTGACGAAGGCTCAACATAGGTTCTAGTGGAACTTGCAAAATCCATGCCCATTTTGTCAAAAAATTTAGTCTCCTAAGGGCTAGGATTCACTTTTCATACACTAGGTTTCTATCTTAGGGTTTAAAATACCTCAAGCCTTCATTGTTTTCCAAAACCCTCCTTAAGCCCTAGCTGTTATATTCCTTTGTTGACTTGCTATATCCGGTTGTAGGTCATTTGAGTCACAACTTAAGCCATCAAATGTGTGTTGTCACTAGCCCCGTGGTCTAGGTTTGTCAGTCATTACATGTTACATCATCACTTTAATATTTCCTAGGTCAGGAAAAATATTTCTCATTTAAATGGCATGCATTAATTCCTCAACCATAAAGATCATGGTCTCATCAACCTAGTCGGCCCCCTCTTTATCAATAACCTTTTCACATGTGCAGATTTACCAATAGTTGGATCTGAGGATTTGATCCTAGCCATTCCCTGACAACCCCATGGGAATAAAATATTGTTTTTTTGGAAAGCAATGGGGTAAGCGGACTTCTACCATGTGGCATGTTTTTGGCATGGGTCCCACGTTCTTCAATTATGGCGATGGTGGTGGGCCCCTAAATCGATGATCCCTATTTGGTGACTTGGTTGCATCTTGACCACTCCCCGTGCTCCTAGCTCGATCTTAATATTCATTATAATATTTCAGTGGGGTGAGCAGGCTAGTAACGTGTGCCTCTAGTGGGACCTAGGTGAGAAGGTGGACAAAGTAATTGATGTTGATGTGTAGTTGTGTGGTGCTTCCTGATTATGTAATTGGTTGACTCACATCATTGTTATGAGTCATGCAGTGTTGATGGTGATCGAGCAGCCTAGATTTAAAGTGGTTTAAATCTAATTGTGGGGTTTTAAATTTATGGGTAGTGAGTGATGGGCGTTGGATCTTAGCGCGAGTGGGATAAATCAACGACCACAATTCAAAGTGTGATTTCAAAATGGTTAGTTTCTCTTGTTCACGGGTAAAGATTGTGTAGTAATGGTGCATCCATTTCTCAACTACCAGATTGACTCCAAATGCCTTCAAATTGCATTCTTGCACTTCTTACAAGGCCAAATTAATTATTGAGAGACACCATTTATTTCCTGAAGTGTTCCAATGATTATACTATTTTTTAGGTTATGTTCTTCTTGATCTGATTGTGGATTTCTTGGGGGTGTGATTCCTATTTTCAAAATGCCATCAATGTTGGAGTGGGGTCGAGGTGTCAAGGGCATTCATGTTTGGTTTTTGCATCATTTTGGGGGGAAATCTTTGGTGGACTGTAGTTTGATCTGGGTGCTTGGGTCCAAAACCCTAGTTTGGTTAGAGTCAGTAGTTTCAAATTCAAATTTGAATTATGCCTACATTATGAAGGAAGATTTTAAGTATTTTGTAGGGTTTCCATTCTCTCTAAATTTTTATAAGTCTTTGGTCTTAGTCTATATAGTGTTTTTTTCTTACACCAAGAAAGGAAATGTTTTAATTTTTTATCTATAATAATAATAGATAATGCAACATAATGAAAGGAAGCTCTCTAAGTGGTGGCAATGGTGGTGGAATTTTTTAAAATTGTGGAAAGGCGGGAATTCTTGATGGTTTCGTTGGATTTAGTGGCAGACAACTTGCTGATGTGAGCATGTTGTCAGGCGGGTTCTTTGTTGCAGGTAAGGATTATGGGTCCCTTTTGACGGGAAATGACTTTTTTGGGAGGAATGGGGCTTTGAAAGTTGCATCCATTACTCTTTCCCCATTGTTCTTTCCTAAAACTAGAAATCTAGAGGTAGAAAAGTTTGGGCTAGGTCACTTATCTGGTGCTTTTGATGGGACTCCTAATTATGTGGCCTTTGGGGCTGATAAGACTAAGAATGACCTTTCTTCAGGTTCTCCTATCCATTAGAAGAATCTATTTTGGATGAAGCCTTAAGGTAAAAGTACTTCAACACCTATGCCTTTTGTTGCTAATTCCTTAACTAGTTAATACTCTATCTTTGTCACAGACTGCATTGTTGATAAGAGTATGTCAAATATGGACATGGCTCTACTAGGTAAATTTATCGGTCCCCGACACCATATTGAGTTGGTGCATAAATTTGTTGATAGACAATGGTGGCCTAAGGGACAAGTTGATGTGGTGACTATGGCCAATGGTTTTTTCTCTTTCACCTTTAACTGTGAAGATGATATGATGGCAGATTTGATAGGTGGACCCTAGTTTTTGGGGAAGTCTTCATTGTTGTTAAACAAATGGGAACCTAGGTTTAACCCCAAATCCTATTCATTTGCATCTGCCCTGGTCTGGGTCAGACTTCTTAGGCTCCCATTGGAATTCTAGGATGAGGAAGTCTTTAAAGGGATTGCTAGTACCTTTGGTTTTTTGTTGTCGATTGACCAAATGATGGCATTTAGGAAGTGGTTGGTCTATGCTAGATTTAGTGTGAATTTTGAAGAAACTATTGATTTACCTACTATGATAAAGATAAATTCCAAGTTTGGTGTATGGGAACAAGAAGTTGAATACGATTCCATTTTATTTGCTTGCTTCCATTATAAAAAGGTTGGTCATTAGGCAAAGAAGTGTCCTCTTAAGACTTTGAAGAAGATGTCTAAATAATGGTGTGAGAAGGTGATGACCAATGAACAGGATTTGGAGCCCTTGGAAAAGGAGGGGCCTCCCCCAAGTGGTGTGCATGAGACCATTGTAACTAAAGGTATGGATCCATATTTAGTCAAGAAGGGTGAGCTTATAAAAAACAAGATATATATTATTGATCTAGATAAGGAGTAGGAAGTGGGTGGGTATGTTGTTGTGTCTCCTGTGAAGGTTTCTAAGGATCAACAGAAGGAGGCTATGAAGGTTTCTCTTGAGAAAATGGAGCTTACAGAATTGGCTAGAGCTTCTGTGAATGGGCATCCTCAGTCTCCCTTGGTGGAAAAAAGCATGATTTAGGTTATGGCTCAAAAATTGAAGGATTGGAGGTCTTGTCTGATGTAAGGGATATTGGTGATGTGGAGGACCTGGATAATATTCCTTATATTCTGGTGTGAGGACATAGAAAGAAGAATTCTCCCTCTCTAAGAGTGGTGACTAGAAATAGGTAGATATCGGATTGTGGATTAAAGTTGAGAGTTAGAGGTAGGCCTCTTGCAAATGTTACTAGGGAGAAGGAGTTTCGACTGGACATTGTGGATGGGATGCAATGGACTTTGTTGGAGATGTGCTCTAAGAGCATCTCCAATAATTTTTCATGAAGATAATATCCTAGAATATGTGAGGGTTAAACCACCCTCATAAGAATGATCTCCTATCTAATCTAGTTAGGGATCATTGGCCTGATATTGTTTTGATTCAAGAGACCAAAATTGGTTTTGACAAGTTAGCAAGATTTAAGAATAAGTTGTTTAAGGATTGTGGTATGCATAGTTCGGATGTTGTGGGTGATTCGAGAAGGATTGTGACCTTTTGGAATCTCAAGATTGTTCAAGGGGTGGAGGTTTTTAATGATGGTAATCATATTGCTAATTTTTCCCTTCACCTGAGAGATAATTTTGTTTGGACTCTTTCTAATATTTATGCCCCTAATATTAAGAGTGTCAGAAAATTTTTTTGGGAAAGTTTGGGAGACTTTGAATCTAGGTTCTTTGTTGGTAATTGGTTGATCATGGGGGATTTTAATATGCCTTTGAATGATGGTGATAAGGTGGGTTGATCACATATTTCAAATGATAGTAGATATTATTTAATGAGTCTCTTGAATGATCATGCCCTTCTTGACTTGGATCTCAAGGTTGTTTCTTTTACCTGGTCTAATAGGTGGGTGGGAGATGCTCTCATCCAGGTGAAACTTGATTGTGCTTTAGTGACCTCAGATTGGTTTTTGTCTTACTCTTTCTCACTCTTTGCATTGACTAGATTGGGGTCGGAT
This sequence comes from Sequoiadendron giganteum, assembly GCA_007115665.2. Classification (NCBI taxonomy): domain Eukaryota; kingdom Viridiplantae; phylum Streptophyta; class Pinopsida; order Cupressales; family Cupressaceae; genus Sequoiadendron; species Sequoiadendron giganteum. The sequence goes on along the minus strand of CM021101.1, from coordinate 339,282,202 downwards.
CATTTTCGCTTGTCTCTATCTTTGGATCTTTTGAGGGGGAAGAAAATTTTCCCTTTCAGATTTGAAAAGATGTGGACTTATCATCTGGACATTAAGAATTTGGTTTTGGATTGGTGGATCATTCAGGTTGATGGTTCTGCTATGTTTAGAATTTCTAAGAAGCTTTCCAATGTGGAGGAGAATATCAAGAAATGGAATAGAACATCCTTTGGCCATATCTTTTTGGAAAAGGAAGGGGTGACTATGGAACTTAGTGATGTGCAACATACTATTCAAGTTTTTGGGTATGATTAGGCCCTCGTTTTGAGAGAAAATTTTCTTCTTTCTAAACTACACAACATTGTGGCGAAGGAAGAGGAATTGTGGAAGCAGAGGTCGAGGATCATGTGGCTTAATAGTGGGTATAGGAATACAAAGTTTTTCACTTTTCTTCTCTGAAACATAGGGCTAATAATTGCATTAAGCTAATAAATTACAACAATCAAGTCCTAGAAAATGATGCTGATTTGAAAAATGTTGATGCCTCTTATTTCTCTAATTTACTTATGGCTAAAGGGGAGATGGATTTGGATTGTCAAGAGGAAATTCTTAGGAACATTTCTCTAGTCACTGATGATGAGACTAACAAGAAGTTAGTGGGAATTCCTTCAGCTGAGGAAATTAGAAGTGATTTTTTCTCCTTTGAAGGGAATAAAGCCTCGAGCCCGGATGGCTTTCCTATGTTCTTCTTTCAGTTTTTTTTGGAAATTATTTCCAAGGTGGTGGTTGCGGCTACTAGATAATTCTTTAGGACGGGCTCTCTACTAAAGGAGTTGAATTCCTTTTTTATTTTTTTGGTCCCAAAGAAACCGAGGGCTTATTTTTTTGATGAATTCCTTCCTATAAACTTATGTAATTCGATCTACAAGATTTTTTCAAAGGTTTTGGCGGGTAGGATTCAAAGTGTTTTGCCTCATCTTATTTCTCCTTAACAAAATGGGTTTGTTGTAGGGAGGCAAATTCTGGACTCTATTCTCTCAGTTCATGAGAATATTCATTGCTTAATTGTTAATAAGCGTGTTGGGTTTATTCTGAAGCTTGACTTACTCAAAGCTTATGATAGAGTTAGTTGGGGATTTATGTCCAAGATTTTTTTGGCTTGTGGATTTGGAGAGAGGATGGTGGATCTCTTGCTTCAATTAATTTTGTCTCCACAGTTTTCTATTTTTTTGAATGGTTCGACCTCCCCTTTGTTTGGGTATTCAAGGGGTCTTAGGCAAGGGGATTTGATTTCTCCCTTTCTCTTTATAATATGTTGGAATATTTGGGGCATCTTGTTCAAAGCTCTATTGATTATGGGGCTATGAATGGTTTGTCTCCTTCATCTGGGAATATCATTTGTTCCCATCAGCAAATTTTGGATGATTCTCTTATGCTTGGTGAGTCCTCTATCAAGGAAGCCAAGGCTATCAAATCAATCTTGCAGATGTATGATGCTACTTCTAGGTAGAAGGTTAGCTTAACGAAGAGTGTGATCTTATTTTTTAATACGTCAAGGTACATTAAGATTAAAATTTCTCAAATTTTACAATGCTAGATTGGTGTCCTCTCGACCTCTTATTTTAGTGTTTTTCTATGCTTGTTTGTCCTGGAGTCACTATGGCAGGGGCTGATTGATAATTTTAACTCTAAACTGGTTGGGTGGAAGGGTGTGGTGTTGAGTCAAACTAGGAAGGTGCAATTGATTAAGTCTGCTCTCCAGAATCTTCTTTTTTATGCTCCCAGTATTTTATTTATGTCGAGGAAATATGTGGATAAGTTGGAAGGTATTCAAAAAAAATTCCTATGGTTTGGTGTTGAGGATAGGAGACGAATTCACTTGGTGGCCTGGGATGATGTTTGTAGACGTAAAAATGTTGGTGGTCTTGATATCTGTAAAATCCATGATTTTAATTTAGCCTTTTTGGGTAAACAACTGTGGAATTTATTCTCTGATAAGAGTGAATGGATGCAAATTGCTCAGAGTAAATAGTCATAGGGTGTTGATGCTTTGCAATATTTTTTGAATCCTGATTTATCTCCCCCCTCTAGGTCTGCTCTATGGAATTGTATGGTTAAGGCACGTAGAATTCTGACTAAGGGGATTTTTTGGTAGTTGAGAAATGGGAGAAATATTCTATCTGGGAAGATAGTTGGATTAGAAAAAACCACTCAAAGTTGAGCCATGGGCCCAACCTTCTATGGAGTTCTATTTGTGTAGGTTTGGTAGATTTGTTGCTGATTATATTGTTGATGGGTGTTGGAAAAGGTTGCATGATGTTGATTCAAGATTGGAAGCCTTGTATAAGTTTTTGACCCTAGTTCATATCCCTTCAACTCCCTCTTTTGATAAATTTGTTTGGAAACCTTCTCCTAATGGTCAATTTTTTCGTTGCTTCAGCTTTCCATATTAATGTTTCTATTGTTGGCCCTGCCCCTTTTTGGGCCTCTATTTGGTCTCCTATATTAACTCCTAAGGTTAATATTTTCTTCTAGATTCTTTGTCAAAGTAAGGTATTAAATATTGATAATCTAGGCAAGCGAGGTATTTTACTTGTTAATAGGTTCTTTCTTTGTGAATAAGCATTTGAGGACCCCTACCATATGTTTATTGGTTGTAGCTTTGCTAGAAGGGTGTGGGCACATGTAATTTTTCTTTGGAATTGTAGCTGGATGTTCCCGACTTTGATTAAGGACTTATGGTACTAGTGGATCTGCCCTACTTCCAACCCAGCTCTATAGGTGTTGTGGTCTCTCTCTATGCCTCATGTTGCTTGAGGGTTGTGGCTTGAATGTATTAATAGGATCTTTAGAAACTCTACACTTCCTGCTATCTCTGTGGCCTATAAAGTTTCAATGACCATTAAGGAAAATTTAATGGTTGGGATTTCTTTTCATAATGGGCACAAAATTTTGTTGAGTCAGTATGATTTGTGTGTTGCCTAGAATTGGAGGTTGGCTTGTGATATTTCACTCCCTGTTCATAAAGGGAGAGCTTCAAGAGAGAATTTTTCCTAGAAAGCTCCACCAGATGGATGGGTTAAGTTTAACTTTGATGGTGCGGCTAAAGGAAATATGAGACCTTTTGGTTGTGGGGGAGTGATAAGAAATTCTAATGGTATGCTCATTTCTGTGGTGGCACTCCCTTTGGGAACCTAGAAAACCCACTTTGCAGAAGTAGCTGCTGCCTATCATGGTCTCAAATTGGCTCAAAAGAAAGGCTTTAAGAAAGTGTGGCTTGAAGGGGATTCTCTAAATATCATCAATAATTTATAAAATTGTGCCACCTCCTCTTGGACTATTGAAACTTTGATTAAGGATTTCATTGATATCATTAATTCCTTTGATGATTTTTATATCTCTCACATTTTGAGAGAGGGAAATAGTTTGGCCAATGTATTTGCTAACTTAGGGGTTCATGGTGCTCAGGAGTGGGATTTAAGTGACCCTCTTCCTATAGAGGTGATTGTAACTATTAATCATGAAGCACAAATATAAGAAAAATAATGGTGGTGTGTGGTGTTGGGTGTGCATGTTGTTTATCATGTGCAAGGATATTATTCGTAGGAGTGGTATTCAAGACTCGACTTTCTTTGATGGTACTAAGGTAGATATCTATAGGGAGTGGATTACTATGTCTATTAATTACCTATGCCACATCTATTCTCTTACAAGGATTGTGGGTATCCTTAGTGTTGCTTTATCGATAAGTTTCATCTTTGCTATGAAAGTTGCTAATTGACTTGGCTCTGTGAGTTTGGTTGCCATGGGTTGTGATAGGAACCATGTGGATCCCTTCTCTTGCAATGCTATTAAGAAAAATGATGAGGTGTGTGTAATTCTGGAGAAAGGTGGTTTCACTCCCTATATTGACAAATAGCATGGGAATAATCCCCACATGACTATTCTTGTTGCCAAACAATGAAACAATAAGGTTTTAAAACTTACAAAAATGAAATTCCACATTATTGAAGATCTCATCGCTCATATTCTTGGCTTACCAATGGAAAGAATGAAGTTATAAAAAGATAAGAAAGAGTCATAGAATGCTATGAAAATCTGATCAAAGAGGAGGAAGCCAAGGACTTGAAAGCGGCGAAGAGCAGGGGTTATCAGAGGAAGTTCATCAAGGCTCTTTGGGAAGATTTTTTTGAGGAGTTAATGCGGTATATTTCTTTAGAAGGTTGCTATTTTGCTGTGAATTACTATTACTTCATCCTTCTTAACCATTTCTGACACAAGAAAATAATTTATTTTCCTTTCTACTTATTGGCTTCATTGGATGCTGGTATCATTGACCACAAGAAAAAAATGAAGAACCTTGTTCTTCATGTGAGGTTAATTCTCCTTATCTCTTATTATTGCAAATCCTTTGAGGTGGTTATACCTATTTTGACTCCTTTATGAAAATTGATAAGGGTTATGAAATTGTTTCTGAGGAGGAAGTGGACTGTAAAAATAGGAAGAAAAGGAAGCTTATTTTGCAGAAGGAGTTAGAGTCAGAGGATGTGGATTTTTTATTGGATTCCCTTGATATTGTGGATGAGGATATGAGATCCATTTCTCTTGGGAAGTTTGAAAAGGAGGGGTCAAGCCTTCACAAGGGTTATGATATGAGAAATGGTGATCATGTGGTTTAAATGCTTTGTCGAAGTAGAAAGGATGCAAAGGATTTGGTTGGGGAGGTGTCATCTCCTCCCCTAGCTCTGAAAAATAGTGATTTTCTTGTGGGGGATAGTATGAGGAAGGTGGTGTGGTCTTCTTGTAAAAATATTGAGTTGTATACTCCTCCTAGAGTGGATGGTGGAAAAAATGTTGTGGGGTCTCTAAAAGGTAAGGAAGCTGGGGTTTCTTCTAGTGGGCATCAGGTTGGGCATTTTTTTGTGGAACCTCCTATGGTGGACCCAGAGAGGTGGATGAAAAGGATGGTGGTTGTGGCTGAGATCATGGAGTCCATCTGTAAAATCAAATCGTCAGCTATAATGTTGATTATTGTTGAAAAAGGTAAGGAGATTGTTGTTGATACTAAGAAGGTCTTCTCCTTTCATGAGGAGGATGACGAGGGTAAAGAGGTTTTGTATATAGGGAAAGATAATATTATTGATGTCTTGGGAGATGCTAAAGAGGGCTCTATTCTTTTTTATAATCTTTTTAAATGGATTTTCCATGAGATGAATATGACTAATGTGAAAGTGAGGGGTATTGCTAGCGAAAAAGAGGATTCCTTTGTTCAAGATCAAATCAATGATTTGATGAACTACTTGAAGATTAAGGTGGGGGAAATGCTTTTGATGAAGAAAAATCTTTAAGGAAGACTCCTTAATCTGGAAAATCTCATGGAAAGGATTATTGTTAATTTGGAGAAAGGTAAAGAGGGGAACAAAGTTGGCTTTAATCTTGATTCTACTGGTATGACTTCCCCTATGGATAATGTTACTAAGGGTAAAGATGTTTTTGATGATGATGTTGATGGTAAGATGATGGAAGGAAAGAAGATTTCTAACAAGGGCATGAGCTATGTTCTGATTAGGGAGGTAAAATCAAGTGGACCTGGGGTTCGAACCCGTAACAAGACCAAGGCCATATTGGTGTTGCTGTTAATGAGATGCCTGCTACTAGGGATGAAGGTGTTAAGAATGTGGCCTATGATGTTGAAGTTGTAGATATCCTAAATAATATGTAATGTCATTGGGTGGGTTCCTTCTTTTTGGCTGACTATTTGTTATGGTCTTGTTGTGGGTGGATTTTTTTATTTTGATGTCTTTTTCTTTTGTTAATAGCTATTTTTTTATGTAAAGTTTTTTCGACCCCTTCAAAACCCATTTTTTACCTTTAATAAAAAATAATAGATGACCCAAATTTTCATTGAATTCTACTCTTAAATATTGTATCATCTCTATTGTCCTCTCTGGTTTTGTACTCACTATCTTGGAATCAATATAATCAGGTAATTTTTTGGTTCTTAATCACATTTTTTGATCCTGAATATTTGATTTGTTAGTTTTTCTTCAAGGAGCAGATTAATTTCTTTCAATTCATATCTTAAGGTAGTGATGATACAATAGGTATTTCAAATAAGTTTGATAGTTCTATTGTTTTGTTGGATTCTTGTTGTAAGGAAACAATTTTATAAGAAGCTAGGGTGAGTCTATTGTAGGAGTGTTACTTCATTTTTGGACTCCGTATGGATAAGGTGAAGTTAGAGGTGGATCCAATTTCAATTCAAAAGAGAACCTTTTAATTTCTTGTATTTTATTTTATGTCTATTTCCATACTACCATAAGATATTGAAGACAAAGGAGAGTTGTGTAGATGATTTATCCCATCGAAGGATTTCCACCATTGTAGTATGATGATCTACCTTAATGTATAGGGATACCCACCTTGGTCCTGCAAAGCCTAAAGTGCATAGGAGAGGCTTGCTAATTAGTCATCTCCTATTCGTCGGCCACTGACCTAGTAGTAGCTACCCTTTAGGATATGTTAGACCATTAGATAGAAACATTAATAGATTGGTGACTTAGCTAGGGAGAAGTTGAGAAGATCTGGTAGAATACCACCTTTCCTTAATAGAGTTTTTGAATTTTCAAGGTTTTTTCCAAAGTGCATTAGTAGGAAGAAATATTATTCCCATTAAGTTGGGTGGCGACTCTATACTCTAAAGACTAGTTGAAAAGAGGTAGTTGCAATCATGCACAGAAGAAGATCAATCCACAATCCTAACCCTTCAAGAAGGATGGATGAGACACAAGAAGCAGAGCATCTTGGAGAAGCAAGAATCAAAATTATAAGAACAAGGACCCAAGTAAGTTTTATCCTACCTTTGATTAAAATATTGGTTATATTTTGGATAGTCAAGATAGTTTTTATTTTTCTTAAGAAGAATATGCTTTGTTAAATGAGGAAGAGGGATTAACTACCCTACTGATAATACCTACAAACTCTTAGAGAAGAGAAAGGCACACATGAAATATAGGTCAGGATGGGGTTGACCCTACTCAAGAACTTTTAGATTAGAATCCACACCTTGGAAATTTTGTAATACAAGAATTATAGGGTGAGCCTAATGCTAGGAAAAGTTACACCTTTTCTTTTGAAAAACTAGTTAACCTGCACAATACTGCTAAAGTCCCTAATCAAACCCATACCTCAAATGATATAGTCCAAACTGAGGAAGAATTCCTAAATGAAACCAGGGACGTGTTGTTTGAAATAGAGAGATTGAAACAAGAAAAGGATAGATAAGAAATGATAAAGAAAATATATGAAGCGAGGAAGGAGCTTGATGATTTGAGAGCTGGAAAAAATGTTTCTAGTGCTCTTATACCTACACCTCAAACTCAATCCAAGTCTAGTAGTCAAATAGGTATGCCTCTATGTACTTCCCACATGAGTACATGGACCGACCAAACACTACTTCACAAAATTTGACTAGTGCTACCTATATAAGAAACACTTCAATCAAAGGTTCAGGCCCTTCTAATTCCCAAAGTAATCAAGGAATGAGTTTTATACACATGATTTCTAATGTTCCAGTGGGCTCTTAGACAAGCCCCACACAAGGTCAGTATTTTCAACCTAATACAAATGATGGAAGTGTTTCCCAACCATAATTTGTGGGACAAATATAGGGGTTGGAAATTTTATTCCATGCACTCAATGATAGTTTCAGGGTGGTCCTCAAGTGTAGGGGAGTGTTCTACCTTATGTGGGAAACCAATATGTTCTCATACCACAAAAACTATATATATAAAAAAATATTCCTCATGGCCAAGGAGGTTATCATCACTTAAGAGGAGGTAATGTTCTTGGAAGGATACCCCTGCAGATGGATGCATATAGAACACTTGATTTTGGGGGAACCCGTAGATTTGTGAATCAAGTTCCCAATGAAGTAAGGCACTTCCTTTCTAAGTTGTCTGGAAGTTGTGCCATGACAGGTGAGGAACACTTAGGTGTTTTCATGAACTCATTAGGATATTTTGAAGTGGAGCGTGAAGATGTGATTATGAAGCTATTCATGTAGTCTTTAATTGTTGATGCAAGAGATTGGTATAGAATCATTTTCCAGGCTAGTGTTGGATCTTGGAAGAATTCCAGAGGGTTTTTCGAGAGCAGTATGGTGATAAAATAGACCGAAAATTCATGTTGAATGAATTCAATAACATTGCTAAAGGTCAAAATGAAATGGTATCTGAATTTAATATTAGATTCCAAAAGACTATGTCTAGGATCCCAACACATTTAAGATTGAATGAAGATATTTTTTGGTTACATATCTTAATGCATTTGATTCTAAAATGGGTTACCATCTCAGAGATAAGAATCCTCAAACCTTAAGAGACACATACAATATTGCAATCTATATTGAAAGAAATAGAAGAGCTTCATGTAAAGTAGGAAGGAGAGAAGATGTAAAACTTCACAAAAACCCTAAGGGGCACATAAGTGGAAAGGGTGATGATAAGAGAAAAATGGATAAAATGGTGATTTCCATAGAGAAGTTGACCTACAAGGTAACAATAAATGATAGAGGTTTATCTCATAATAAACTGACTTATCAAGAACAAGAAAGAAGGCCTAAACTTTCAGATCATCCATATAATACCAATTGGCATAATGGTAGGCCTATTCAAAACAATCAGAGAAACGTGTAGAAAAATGAGACTCCTGATCCTTTGGAATGAAGTAATACAAAAATTTTGGATGATGCTCCTTGGTGTGACCCTTGTCAGTTGCCACATTCTTCTTTGCAGTGTAGGGTTGCTTAGTCCTTGGAGGATAATCGTGAATCATATAATGATTGTGATGATTCACAAATGGAGGATCATGGTGCCAACATGTTGTTTTGATTGTATATAAATGTTGATGAGGAAGGATTCTTGTATGGGGATATTCGCATCAAAAGGTAGGAGGATCATTCTTATCATCAAATTTTTTTTCTTGATAATGAAAATAATGATACTGCTAGGGTAAATAATTTAGAATCAGGATAAAATGTGAGGCTAAGGAGGTATTTAGATGAAGAGAAATTTTTTTTAATTGATAATGCTATTGCAGAGGCCGGAATTTGTTACAATCTGAGCAGCAGGACAGTCAACAAAGACCAAGGTATCTAGGCAGCCTCTTCATAAAAGAAGGAGATGGTGATGCAAAGGGGTAGAATTCTACAAATAATAAGAACATAAAAGGAAAGGAGGTTTAAGGATCCTAAATATCAACCTGAGGCTTCCTCTGTTAAAGAAAAATTGAAAAGGGAAAAGGATAATCAAGGGAACCAAGGAACTACTATGGTTCAAAAACATTAATCTGAATCCAAGCAAACAAAAGAGAAAGAAAAGGATGTATCAAGCTTTGATATTCCAAAATACAATGTTGTTGACATGAAGCATATCTTATCACAAATAAAAGTAGCAATTCCTTTGTTATAAATGATGAGAATAGAGGAACACAAGGAAAATGCATTAGCCCTTATTATTGGTAAAACTATTTTTAGTGATAAGGAAGAGATGAACATCTTTGTTAAAAGGGAAAAGGAAGGGGTGAAAGATTTTGAACCTAAAAGAATTCATATTTATCTTCCTAAAGTATTGATAGGAACCACTTTAAATGCTAACCCCAATCGTATAGACCCATTTTATGTAACCTTGCAAGTTAATGACAAGTTGATCAGAAATTGAATGATAGATTTTGGTGCCTCCATAAATATCATGTCTATAGTAATCATGAAGGAGCTTGGGTTGCATGTCAGTCATACATATGGTAATTTTTTTTCTATGGATTCAAGGGAAGTCCCTATGGTTGGAGTTATGAATTAGGTTCATTTCAAGTTGGTTGAATTTCAAGAGAATAATTACACTATGATTGTAACTGTTGTTGATATTCTGGCTTAGTATGGAATGCTTTTGTCCAGGGGGTGGGCAGAAAAAGTTGGGGGAACTATAAATTTGGACCTCGTGTATGCTACCATACCTATGAATGGTAGGGATTTCATCCTAATCAGGGAGGAGAGGGATCAACATATAATTGAGTATATTTATCCGCATGAGGATATGCATTTTGTTGACATAGATATGGACAAATTTAAAGTTGTAGATGCAAAACCAGTGAGGGTCAAGGATGTACAAATAATAGAAGAGATAAAGTAGGAGGTTCAATCAAATGGTCTTCAGGCCATGAATTTTGATGGACCCTACTCAAAGGAAGGATCCAGATTAGGGTTGATTCTCATGTCACCAGGAGGTGAGAATTATAGATACACATTTTCACTCAAATTTGAATGTAAAAATAATGTTGCTCAGTATGAGGCTTTACTCCTTGGACTTAAAGTTGTTGTCAAGCATGAAATTAAAATTCTCAAAGTCTTGGGTGATTCTGAATTATTTGTCTACCAAATAAGAGAAAAATATGAGTCTAAAAATAAAAGGTTAAAACAATATAGGATGTTATTTGGGACTACATTTAAATTTTTTGATGCATTTTTCATTGAGTGGGTAGAAAGGGAAAAAAATGTGATAGTAGACTTCCTTTCCAATATTTCCTTGAGGCTGAATGATATTACCTACTTTGGTATATCAAAGGTTGAAACTTAGATAAGGCCTTCTATTCCAGATAATATTTAAAGTTGGAAAATATTCAATGATGATAAAGATTTGTAGAAGCTCTTGAATTGTGTGAGTGAGTATCACAGTAAGGAAATTGATTTCTAGAATTTTGTGGTGAAAATGGATGAAAAGGATACCATTCTTGGTAAGGAGGTTGTTCATCTCAGGACCAAAAAAATCCCAAAAGGATTGTTAGCCCTAGAAATATTTTTTGATAACTCAAACAAATGCAATATGAAGCATAATTCTATACAAGATAAAAATCTTGAGGAAATCAATTTGGGGATAGAGAGTGCACCCAAGAAGGTGTATATTAGTAAGGGTCTCAACCCTAGGGTTAGAGATATTTTGATCACTTTGATAATGAAATATAAACATGTATTTTCATGGTCATATTATGACTTAAAGGCTTAATTCTAGAGAAGATTTATTCCAACATGAGATCCCTCTTAAGCCAGGTGCAAAACATTTTAGGCAGAAGCAAAGGCCAATAAATCCTATCAGGCATTCCACTTGGGTATCAAATTTGGTACCAGTGAGAAAAAGTAATGGAGATATAATATTATGTATTGACTTCGAAAATATGAATATATCTTCATTGAAAGATAACTACCCATTGCCTAACATGGAGGAAATGTTACATAAGGTTACTAGTTGTGAGCTTTTAACTATGATGGATGGGTTTTCTGGCTAAAATCAAGTAAAGGTAAAATATTTTGAGCAATATAAGATTTCTTTTACTAGACCATGGAGAACATTCATCTATGTTAGAATGCATTTTGACCAAACAAATATCGGAGCTGCATTTCAGAGGGCCATGGATGTTTCCTTCATATATTTCATAGATGTTTTCATGGTTATATATTATGATTACCTCACAACATATTCCAAGAAGGGGGAGCATTGCATGTACCTAGAAAAGATATTCATAATAGCTTTGGAATATGATATTTCATTGAACCTTAAAATATGTCCATTTTGGTTTATAGAAGGAAAATTATTGGGGCATATAGTTTCAAAGGATGGTATAATAATTTATCCAAAAATATTTGCAGCAATTGATAAAGTCCCAATCCCTAAGTTAGTGAAGAGGATCCGGTCATTCTTCAGCCAAATTAATTTTCTCAAAATATTTGTTACAAACTTTGCTGAAAATATAAGATACATCTCTAAAATTTTGATAAATAAACAAATAATTGAAAGAGGTGATGAGCATATTAAATACTTCATTAATATCAAGAAGGATATCAAAGAGGCACCAGTGCTCAAGTAACCTGATTTCACTAAACCTTTTCATTTATTTTATTTATCATTCCACACTATTGTCAATGTCCTATTACAGAAAAATGATGAAGGGCATGAACAACCCATTGCTTTCTTTAGAAAAAATCTCTTCAGGTAGAAGAATTGAAGTATGATATCATGGAAAAACAAGCATATGCCTTGGTGAAGGCATTGAATAATTTTAGACCCTATTTGGTGGGTGATAAGATAATGGCTTATGGACCTAGTGTCGTGGTCAAAGATATTTTTACTCAGCAGGAAGTCACAGGTTCAAGGTGTAGGTGGATCAATAAAATTCAGGAATTCAATATTGATATTTAGATCACTACACTAGTTAGAGGACAGGGTTTAGCCAAGTTTATGGTTGAATCAAACCAGTAATTCAGTCAAATAAATCAACTCATTGAATATTTTCACACGAAGGAGTGCACAGTCCAATAGTGTGCTGGTTTTTTTTCCAACAGAACTTTGAAATGATCTAAAGGGTAGCCAACCCTTATTCTTAAAAATCTTCAAAGATTGTTTCCAACAAATGAGCAAAGGATTCTAAGGTCTTTTCTCCTACTCTTTTGGCTCTGTGGGACCAAGGAGGGTGTTCTCCATCATGTTCTTGTAATATTTATATAATGGAGAACACTTCTTTACACATTTTTTCCTACTAAGTGCAAGTAGACATTATTCATCAAAGGGTTGGTAGACCTTTGCATAAAATAACTGCCTATTGCTAGGAATTAAGTGGGACTTTTGGTTGTAATTGAAAGTATTTAATGATTTTCATTCTCATTGTGAATCCCTAGCTAGTCAAATCACTTACTCATGTATATATATAATACATAATAAAGAGACCAATGCTTCATCAATTGGGATGATGGATTCAAATTAGCAACAACTAGAAATACATTAGCCATTTATCTCAGAAATTTGTGGACTATTGTCATACTATCTTGTAGTATTAAACTCAATGTGTCTAAAACATAACTTCTTACCAAATCTTATTCAATTTTCTCACAAACTTGTGACTTCATTTAAGAATATGATCAATTCCTTGAATTGAAGAAAAAACAAACCCACTCATTCAATTAAAACAACTGAAGATAAAAAAAAATATCCTCAACCCTTTTATTCATAATCTGCAAGAAAATTACAAAGGAGAGCATACATTTTAGAACTAAGATTTTCTCTCATAATCACTAGCTTCTGTAAAACCATTTTAAGATCATTACATACATGATTCAAACACCAAGAAAATTACTATTCAATTCATCAATATTATTTACAATATGTATTTTCTGAGATTAGCTACTCACCCAGACCATTAGGACTCAAGAATGGAACCCTTTACAATGATAAAATAAGAGAAGATATAGAAGGAAGAAGAACCCAAAAAATAATCCATAGAAGACATTTGGCAGTTTCATCTTTGTTAATTAGAAAAAATAAATTGAAAAGCCTCTCTCTTATGTCTTCCTTTGTAACAAAAAACCATTGCCTTTGTATTTTTCCCATTTAATCTCTTTATTTATTCAATAGAAAATTTCCCCCGGCTGTGAGAAATTAGCACTATTTTACCCTATAGTGTGACAAATAGCTCTGCCCATGAAAATATTTTATGTATGCCCATTTAATTTTTCATATTTCACCTTGTCATACTTTCCAACCTCGCTCCTAGAAAATAAAATATATAACTTTAAAATGGATCAATTTAACCCTTCATCGTGTCCACAATATTTTATTTGAAATATATTTCCCCTAACATTAAAGACATTTTAAAGATGCCTCTAGAAAAGACTTACCCATACCTCCTATATTTACCTCCCAACAACAAAGAAGGCATTTTCTTGTAAGTTAGTATTTAATTCACTTTAAAAAAATATTTCTTATTTTCCTTTTCACCTTACCTTACACATTTAAAACAATGGCTATTTAAATAAGGTGAAAAATGCCCCTTATACATTTACTGGGTACTTCACCTTAAAATATTTACCAATCAAAATGTGAGGGTTATTTAAATTATGTCGGTCCCCCTTTTTTTCTTTTCACCACTTCACATTAAAAATCCTACAGTGAAGAGTTTAAAAAAAAATGATATCGGACATTAAAATAAATCTTTAGACTTAGCCCCTTTGAAGTTCTCTCAGCACATCGTGCATAAGCAGAGAGAATAAAGAAGGCAACTCGCAATGAGAAATGAGGAGGTTATTGTATCACTCATCACAAGTATCAAAAGAGAAAGGAGATCAATGCCTGTGATGGAGCGACCAATGGTGGGGATTTGGATACATTTTATGTTCATTGTTGATCGTTGATTTCATTTCTTCCCTATTGCTCCTCTTTGTTCTGTTGCAAATACTTGAGACCTTTCTTCAGCAATGGAAACACGGGAAAATGCTTCCCTCTTCATCTAGCATGGTGGTGGTTCCATAGCAACAAAAACATTTCAAAGTCTCTATGCCACATTTTAGGCAACACAATGTCTCTAACTTCTTCAAGGCGTGCTACCTCATGCTGCAGATCCATCCATTCAACTTGAAAAATGGTGGCCTCTTTGTTACATGAACACCTACCTTATTGCTGCCAAAATTTTACCATACCATTCAAATCCTTTCCAAAGCAAAGGAATGGTTGCATCCTTTGGGTCCTTCCTCAATGCACTCGAGCTATGTAAGGGTCTTCCCTATCATTCTATGCTTTGATGGATATCCATACTCAATTCCAGGGCTCCAACACTACCATTCAGAGCAAGCTTTTTTCTTTATTTCTCTTTGCATGCAAAGTTGTGTAAAGAGTGGAACAAAAAATTCTTGTTTTTAATATAATTCTTTTCATAATCTTCTCCACTCAAGAAAAAATTTCCAAGTGAAATATCCACATGGGAATTACTTTAATCTGGTTCACCTTGTGTGTATCCCCCAACTGTATCTTTATCCTTTGCAAAAAGACTTGAATTCCTTTATAGTCACTTCATGTTGTGATCTCCCACTTAATGGGTATGTGCAAGATCATGATGGGCCAAAAAGTGGCGATATGTGAGTGATATGATGGCCCATGTGGCTGACACCTTTTCTTTACCCAAAATATATGAAATGAAAAGGGTTTTTAAAGGATATTCTCAACTTTCCACCAATATAAATTATTCTTTACTTTGAATTTAACAATAAATTATTATTCATTTTCTATTTGAATTACGACTAAAGTCTTGATTGATAGGTTGATTGAAAAACATCTATAGCTTTCAAACGGTATCACATTTTTTGAATCCAAAATATGCGTCACATTATATGCTTCACATACTATAGGATTAAAAAAAATGAATTTCATGAAGTTTTGACCAAGTTAAGGTGGTCAGACATATGAGTTTTTATATTTTCAAAAAGTTGTAATAAAAAATTCATAGTTAATTATTTAATTGGAAAAAAAATAAAAAAAAATATGCATCACATTGGTACATGATTCCTCAACTTATATCTAAAATATTATAAAAAAATATTATCATTTTATTGTGGTTAGGGTGGTTAGATAGAAACCTACTTCTTAATTTTTCCCTGAAATTTAAGTACTATTGAATTGAAATTTCAAATTTTCACCAAATAGATTTTTTTGTTTTTCATATAAACCTAGTAGTTTAGAAACTACATTCAATTTTATACAAATTCTATTCTTACAAATTTTTGAAATAATATTTAATAACTTATTCAAAATTTTACGTCAAGTTGCCTAACTCTGATTTTCTGAATTTTCATCTCCACTTAAGGGCCTATTTTTTCCATGATGATCCTCTGCATACCCTAATCTTTCTTGCAACAGTTTAACCAGCCTATCCTAGTCATAGAAAAGGGTACTCAAGGTTATTGAAACTTGAATATTTTTTCTATTGTCACAATATGCTTACTCAAGGTGTTTAATGTCTTGATTTCCTTCCCCAATTTCTTGTCCATTTGTTCCATAGTTCAAAGAAAGATTCTACAAGATCATGCAATTTTAAATTCAAAGCCTCTTTATTATTCAGTGACTAAATGGTCTTTGATACTCCTTCCAATGCCTCATTTCTTATGTTCTATGATATCCTTGAAGAGGAAACAACAAAGGCAATGTATAATATGAATGTAATTTCACAAGAATGAGTACTTTCAGAAACAAGTATGGGGAAAGGTCTAGTGCTGTGAAACATGTCAAATGTGTATGTGATTCATACTAGGCAGCCCAAACATAGCCATTTTTGGTAGAGGTGAAAATTTTAAAACCAGTTATATGTTTTTCTTAGTTTCATGTTACCAAGTATGGACAAAAAATTTGATGAGTTTTATTCACTTTAAATGCATTCCCAATAATCAGGGAATATGCATCCACATAATGGGGAAACCCGACAATATTAGCCTATATACAAGATTTTATTTCTCAATATCATAGAGTTGTTCAATCAACCTATCAAGATTAAATACTATTATGACTTTATCCCATGGTTGTTCAAGTGAAACACCACTTTCTCTTAACCTTTTTCTTCCACTCTTTGTTGTTTCAAACTTCCTTCTCACTTGACACATTAGAAGAATCAATAGATGCATTGAATTAACCCATCTTGTAGGATTCTCATTGCTGAGATGAATCATAATCATCATCGAGATTATTTCTTGCGATCAATGTGTTTCTTTTACCAAAATTGAAACATTTACAACCTCATAATTGTGCAAAGCATGTTGGGTCCCCATGTGGGCCTGGTTTTTTTTTTTTGTTTTGAAACAAATTTTACCCTAAATTGATCTGAAGCTACTTCTACATGCTCTAATGATAACCTATTTCAGATCTATTGAAATGAGAGCAATAATACTTTCATCATTAAAATCATCCACTTGTGAAATATAAGCTCGAATTGGAGGGCATTTCGCAGAACTAAAAGTTCTGAAATAGAAAAACAGTGCCAAAACCCTCCAGCTTCGCTTGTAAAAACATTATCAAAACTCACCATGGGAAGCTAAAAAATGACATGAATATTCACATACGTCACATGAGTATTTCCACCAAGGATTTTCACTTGAAAATCAATAGGCTTCAAATTATGATCTTCCAAAATAGGTCACTTAGGCAAATTTTTTTAGGTGCACTTCTGAGTGTGCAAAGACAAAATTCCAAAATGGCACTTCAAATTTTTGGGAAATTTGAGAATGCCACCAAAATGCATTTGGTATAAATATTTTTTACATTATCTGAGATATATGTCTTTCCATGATCACATGACTGATAATGAAAAAAGGACCTAGAAGCTACAAGTAATCAAATATCCCAGAAGAGAAGATTCTTGAAGAGATGCATGGTGGATTTTGTGGAGGCCATTACATAGCTAAAACAACTTCCCATAAGATCCTAAGATCTGGGTATCGGTGGCCATCTCTCTTTTTTGATACACACAAAATTTTTAGGAAAGGTGATGATCGCCAAAGATTTTCTGGTAAGTCAAAGTTTTTTGGTGCTTTTCCCCTTAGAACACAAAATGTTGAGGCTCCTTTTCAGGAATGGGGCATAGATTTCATTTGTGAGTTCAATGAAAATCTAGTGGTGGTCATAGTTGGATACTCATAGAATACTTCACCAAGTGGGTAGAGGAAATTCCTACAAGGAAGGAAACTAGTAAGGGTGTCATTAATTTCATTATGGACAATATATTGATAAGATTTGGTACCCCTGGAAAGATAATTATGGATAATTCTATGTGTTTCAAATCTAAATAATTCGCTGATTTTTGCAGAATTTATGGAACTTCTATGTCATATTCCTCTCCTTACCACCCATAGGGAAATGGACAAGTTTAGTCGAATAAAAAAATCCTCGTGAAGATCATGAAGAAAGTCATGGAGAAAAACAAAAAGGCCTAGGATTGGAAGTTAAAATTAGCTCTATGAGATGATAGAAATATTATAAGTAAGGCCACATAAAGATCTCCTTATGAACTAGTGTATGGACTAGATGCAAGAATACCAATGAACAACTTATTACTAGTTTATAAATTCATCCAAGAATATGAAGAAGATATTGATGATAGCATGAGTAATAGGATCAATCAGCTAATAGGATTGGATGAATCAAGAACAACAACACAAGACATTAATCTAAGGAGGCAGTTATAGGTCAAATACCTTTTTGACAAGAATTCTACAAAGAGAAAGTTTGTTGCAGGACAATGGAAAACATGGTAAATTTGAGGCCCTTTAGATTGGAGATTATGTTGTTTGGGGTAATCGTGATGAATATTCCTATTGTTTACAAAATCTGATCTGTGAAATGTTGGAATGTCCAGTGCATGGAAAATTCCTCAAACCCTACTTTTTATTAGTAGGGCATATCCATGCACATTTGTATTGTAGTTTCCTATTTTTCCACTATTGTTTTAATTTTTGGTGGTCTGCTCTCTTAGAAATAATTGAATTATCCCTCTGCTTTGTCAAGTAGACGTCCCCAACTTGATCCACTGGTGGAACTTTCAAAATCCATGGCCATTTTGTCAAAATTTTGATTCTCCTGAGGGCTAGGATTAACTTTTCATGCACTAGGGTTTTGTCTTAGGGTTTAAAATCCCTCAAGCCTTCATTATTTGGCAAAACCCTCCTTAAGCCCTAGGTGTTCTATTCCTTCATTATTTTTTTATATCCAATTGTAGGTCATTTAAGTCATGACTTAATCCATCAAATGTGTGTTGTCACTAGCCTCATGGTCTAGGTTTTCCAGTCATTACATGTTACATCATCGCTTTAATATTTCCTAGGTCAAGCAAAATATTTCCCATTTAAATGACTTATGCATTAAGTCCTTAGCTACAAGGGTCTTGGTTCCATCAACCTAGTAATCCCCTTGTTTATGACTAGTGTTTTGCATGTGCAAATTTACCAATGGTTGGATTTGAGGATTTGATTCTAGTTGTTCCCCACTAGCCCCGCGGGAATAAAATATAGTTTTCTAAAAAGCAATGGGGTGAGTGGGATTCTGCCATGTGGCATGTACATGGCATGGGTACCACAACCTTCAAGCCTAGCGATGGTGGTGGGACCCTAGATAACCAATCCCTATCTGGTGACTTGGTTGCATCTTGACCGCTCCTCGCGATCCCTGCTCGATCCTAATATTCATTAAAATATTTAAGCAAAGTGAGCGGGTTTGTGACACGTGTCTCTAGAGGGACCTAGGTGGGAAGGTGGATGATGTGTAGATAGGTGGCACTTCCCAATTTTTCAATTAATCTACTCACATTGTTATTGTGAGTCACGCGATGTTGATGGTGATCGAGCGGCCCAGATTTAAAGTGGTCTAAATCTGACAGTCATGTGTTAAAGTTATGGGCAATGAATGATGGGCATTGGATCTTTCCATGAGTGGGATAAATTGAAAACCATAATTCAAAGTGTGATTTCCCAATGGTTAGCTACTCATGTTTGCGGGTAAATACTATGTAGTAATGGTGCATCCATTTCTCAGCTACTAGATCGACTCCAAACAGATGTAGATCATATTTTTGCACTTCTTCCAAGGCCAAATTAATTTTTTAGCATTAGAATTTATTTCTTGAAGTGTTACAATGGTTATACTCTTTGTCATGGTATTCTCTTATTTTGATTGTGGATTTCCCAGTGGTGCCACACCTATTTTCAGAATTCCATCTGGAGTGTGCTCGAGGTGTCGAGGGCATTCATGTCTCGTTTTTGCATCATTTTGGGGGGAAATATTTGGTGGAATGCAGTTTGATCTGGGTGATTAATTTTGAAATCCTACTTTGGCTAGGGTTAGCAGTTTAAAATTTAAATTTGAGTTACACCTATAGTATAAAGGAAAATTTTAAGTATTTTGTAGAGGCTCCATTCTCTTTGATTTTTTGTAACTTTTTGGTCTTAGTCTATATAGTGTTTTTATCTTACACCTAGAAATGAAATTTTGTAATGTTTTCTCTATAATAATAATAGATTACCCAAATGTGCATTGCATTCCACTCTTAAATATTGTATGAGCTCTATCATCCTCTCCAGATTTTTACTCACTATCTTTGAATCAATATAATAAAGGATTTTTTTGTTCTCAATCACATTTGTTGATCTTGTATGTTTGATTTGTTAATTTTTTTTAAGGAGCAGGGTAATTTATTTCAAGTCATATGTTAAATTACTGATGATGCAATAGGGATTTCAAAGAAGTTTGATAGGTATGTTCTTTTGTTGGTTTCTTGTTGTAAGGAAAAAAAATTATAAGAAGCAAAGGTGGTTCTATTGTAGTAGTGTTACTTTATTTTTGGACTCCATGTGGTTAAGCCACTAGTTATTCTATGTCCATAAGACTAAGTCTAAGGTGGATCCAATTTCAACTCAAAAGAGAACCTTTTAATTTCTTGTATTTTCTTTTATGTTTATTTCCATACTGCCATAAGATATTGAAGACAAAGGAGAGTTGTGTAGATGATTTATCCCATTGAAGGCTTTCCACCATTGTAGTATGATGATCTACCCTAATGAATATGGATACCCGCCTTAGTCCTAGAGAACCTAAATTTCAAAGGAGAGGCTTGTCAATCAGTCATCTCTTGTTCGTTGGCCACTGACCTAGGGTCTCTGAGTATAAGGAGTAGCTACCCTTTAGGAGATGTTAGACCATCAATTGGGAACACCAATAGGTTCAACTGCAAAAAATAAGCTCTAAAACGTGAGAATAACCTTGGAAATGTTAAAAAAACCTCAAAATAGGCCCTCTAGCTCAAAAATTGATAAAAAAGGATTAAAATCCCATTTCCCCCCTCAAATTAGGGAAAAAAACATAATTTTTATTTATAAATAGAGCTTGAGGGGTCATTTTTAATTCATTTTATCATTCACCTTAAAGAGATTCAGCTGATTTTTACTCTGACATCCTGAAGAAATGGGAAATCTAGTGCTTCTTGAGCACCTCATGGCCAGGGTACGAGAGTACCTACGGCTAGCCGATGTAGGACCTCTTATACACAATCCAAAAAAAAACTCATTTTTCACATTTTTTTGCATTTATTAGGCTTTAAAGTTAGCATAACAATAGTGCCATTGTATTGTGACACCTTTGTCATAGTTGGTGATTCTATTATGCTACAACACTGATTTTTTCATGAAGCATCACTATTGAAAAATAGTGATGCAATACAAAAATTTCATCCAGTGTCACCACTATTGTAATTATGACACGCGATTGTAATATATCATCACACTAGTCAATTTAGGTTTAACATCATTCGAAAATGTCGAAGTGCAATCGTAGATAGCGATGCATTAGGTTATTTTTGTTTAGCATCACACAAAAATGTTGATGTACAATTACATATAGCAACAAAATTGATTTTTTATGAGAGCAGCGCAATTGCAAAATGGCATGCAATTGCAAATTTAGGGTTTTGGAGTCTAAATTTTATCATTTTTAAAACAAATTGACACTATTTGCTTCAAGTGTTTAGGAGATCATTCAACCTATCATGTCTCGAGAGTGTCGACCTAGCCTTTTTCCCATATTTTCCATTTTGGGTATGACGAGGACTTCTTTCTTAGAGCAATTGGTCTTGGATTTATCACACGCATGATAGAGATTCAAACACACTTGGTAATGATGATAATATTGATTGAGCATTATCACAGTGAGACCTCATACTTCCATCTTCCCATTGGAAAGATGACAGTCACCCTATAAGATGTCTGACGTAATTTATGGATCCCCATCTATGGGGATAGAGTGATTTATGATATTGAGTCAGGGTCAAATGCGATCTTCGATGTGCTCAGGGTGGAGACCATTTGGGTGGATAGCCACTAGATAGACTTGTGAGACTATAGAGAGCAGGTGGTAGATTTGACATGTTTCATTGGTGCACTAATTTTTGGAGTACTTTTTCCTAACAGGCATGGCAAGGGACTGAGCTTTTGTTGGGGACTCGCCTGGGTGGGTATGGTGTAGCAGATGACACTTTATGTGTGGGGCCTTGTTATTCTTTCTTATTTATATCATGATATGTATCTGGTTGTGTACCTAAGGGGTCAAGTTATAGGGGGTGGAGTCACACTCCTTTATATTTAGGCCTAGGAGCATATTTCCATGCTTCATCTAATTATTACATTGGTTGATACTAATCTAGACTAGCCTGCAATCTACAAATATGGGGCTATGAACACATTAGAGCACACAAGTACCACATCTATCCCCTATTGGCAGTGTGTGATCAACAATATGATAGCTTTTTGATGGAGGCCATGGATACAGGCCCATCCCTGGTGTGACAACCAAGATCAGCTATTTTAAGCATGATAAACTAGATACATCTTGGACCGAGAGCATACTATGGTAGACAAATATCTCCCTGATCAAGTGGCTCATCAGTTTGGCGAGACCCAAGATGTAGTATAGCCTGCATACTTGGAACGGACTTCCAAAGAGAGTGTGGGGATAGCAGGTCCCACCACAGGTTGTGATTGATGATTTTAGGCAGCTTGACCCATAATCATGGGTATATGCAAGTGGACACTATGATGCAACAACCAATCCTACATATGATGCTTGGTTCCTGTATTTTTCCCTAGTGTGGCTTACTGATCTCATCGAGGGACAAGTTCCTAGGGGGCAGAGAGGTGTTAAGAAAATCCAAGGATAGGGTAGGGTATAGGGTAGAGGACACTAGTAGCCTCATCAACAGTCTCCCTGGGATGGGCATGATGGTCGGGTGCCTGGTTATGGGCACCAGTAGTAGCCACAAGATCAAAGTGTGGGGTAGGTGCTTGGACATGTACCATTGATACACATTTTGAGACAAGCACCTCCATCACCACCACCCCAAGATCAGAAAAATCAATGCTAGTAGCAACAGCCAAAGGGTCTTGACCCATAGGATGCCCAGATTCAGGCCCTTACTACACAAAGGGGCCAAATTTTATAGCAGGTCTAGCAATTGACAAGTGAGTGGGACACAACTCACGTACAAGTTCAACAGGTCACAAGAGAGCATGAATAGGAGTGGAAACAATCTTGAAACCTTACTATCTAGTTGGCCTAGGAGATGGGCTAGAGGCCACAGGTGCCTAGGCTCAGTAGGCACAGGGGTAGGTAGTGTTTGCACACATGTAAAGGAAATCCATGATGGAGGTCATAGATTTCCAGACCTTATGCTACATGGATGTTCCTTCACACTGGCGACAACAAAAAATTTCTCATCAAATTAGGGTGGCACCTAGTGCTTCAAGAGGCACTCCCTCAATACATCAGCCTTCAAGGATTGGACATCGACAGCCTTTGATGAGACACCCAGGACTAGTCCCAACATGATGATAGATAAAGCTAGGGTTGCCTCACATTTTTTAGAAACCTTTTTTGATGTATAGCTTTGATTTGTGATGTACAACATTCATTGGATTATTTTTGATAGCCTCATGTGTATATATTTTTCATGACATTACACATTGAGTTAGATTTTGTATCATAATAGTGACATTTTGTATTATGATATATATGAGATCATTTGATGTGACACTTTATTATGTGATGTTTTATGATCATGTATGGATGCATATGTTTGGATGGATGTGGATGTTTATGTTATGGATGTGTACATTTATTTATGCATATACCATGATGTTATGTATAATTTATGATGTGATGCCATATGATATATAATGTATGATTTATTTTATGAATGCAAAGAAATGGATGATTTACTTTTCCATTTTCATTATCTTTTCTATATGACATGTTATGAGATGGATGCATTTCTTTTTGTGTATTTCCCATATGATGATGATATGCAATGATTATGCAAGATATATGTATGTTAATGGTTTGTGGATGTTGAATGGATGCATTTTTAATTTTTTTGCCTACTATTATGATACTATGTTAGAATGGAAAGAAGATAGAAGAAGGGGATGAATGGGTTAACCATTGATTTCGAGATTGATTCAAAATTCCAAAAATTCTATGATTCTTTGAGAATTTATTAGATATGGTGATGATATTGATGATTTACTTGTTTCATGGATTGGGATACTTCATCATTTCATTCCTTATTTTTGATATAACACATAGACATGATCCATCAAGGTATCGATAACCAAGATGGTGTTGTATCTAATGAGATGGACTTTGAGTCTATGGATAGATAGGATAATCCTTGCTCACACCTTGACATACAGAAGCCTCATTGGAATTTAGTTTAGAAATTTAAAAAAATTCAGACCAAATCATATGCAATATTCAACAATCTATTCAAAATTACCTCCCCACATAGAACAAAGCAATTATTTGCCAAAGTTAGTATAGAAGAAAATCCCAAAAGCATAGCAAATGAAAGATAATGATCGATGCCCTATTCCTTTCTCTCTATTTTTTTTTTATAGACATCATCGAGAGGTCCTTGGAATGGGTCAAAAAGATAAATCATAAGAAAATATCAAAATGAACAAACAGTCGATGCTATTTATATCTCTTGTGAGAATAACATAGCTAAGGTGATTTATGATGATGATGTCCATTATAGGAAGGATGCATCCTAGGACATGTTTATCAAATGTTTTGACTAAGGCTTAATTGCTTGATATGATGTTGATGCAAACATTACCAAATTGTTTACTCATGATCAAGACTTTAGATTTGTTTACTTTTAGGTTCTCACTTTATGAATTGTCATACTTGTTTCCACTTGTACTACCAAAGGTTGATGGTGACAATTTATTTTTTATGGATGGAATTTTATTGCTAGTGAAAGTGAAATGGGCTGAATGTTTTTGGACCTTTTTTGGAAAAAAACAAATTGACATTTTGCAATGTTTTGAGGCTATTTTTTGTCCTTTCAAGTGTATTTGAATGTTTAGGTTTTCAGGTAATCTAACGCTATTTAGGATTTCTTGAATGTTTTCCACTGTTTTGGGGTTTTTTCAAATTTTCAATTTTTTTTGCATTTTTTGAGTTTTGACCAAGACCTAAGAGGGACTGACCTATGGCCCAGGGGGATCATCTAGTATTAGCCTTGCCTACATTCTAAACATAGAGACCAAGTAGTTTGATTGACTCTGACTAGTAACCATTTATTGATGAGATATGAAGATTGATGGATTGCTAGTTTATTATGATATACTCCTAAAGATTGACCTAATGCATTAGGAGCACATTGATGATGGCCTTGCCTACGTTCAAGTTCAAAGACAATGTAGTTTGACAACCATGTTTTTGATTTTTTCACTTTTTGACTTGTTTAGGGACTTCGATATGATTTGGATGTTTTGGATTTTTACTATACAAGATCTTGATGTTTTTGGATTTTTGATTATTTTGTGATTGTTTTTGAATTTTGGTGATTTTCATATTTTTTTGGTATTTTTTGAGAGATTTTGTGAATAACCTTAAGATATACAAGAACCCAATCTGATGCAAGTATAGACACATGCCCCTGTGTTCTATAGTAGAATCCCTCAATTTAGGAAGGAAAAACTAGCCTTAGGAATGCTCCAAGTAGTACTAAATGGGAATATGATACTTATGTAATATCTAGCTATGATATGAACACTGATGGGTGATGGAATAAATAGGATTTAGGATGCGACGTATGAAAGAAATGGATGATGAAGTAGGATAAGCCAAAGAGCCGATGATGGATCGATAGTGCTTATTTACATGAGGTTCTTATTTGAAAGGTTTACACCTAGGTACTTTCCCATAGCGCCATTGAGGTGGTTTTCACTAGATGATATTTTTTTACTATTTTCAATATTTTTTCTTATTTTTTTGGTTTTTTGTTATTTTATTTTTTTTATATATTTTTGGATTTATACCATTCAAGCCTAGGCATAAATTTTTTTGAGATGCAAGATATTGATAGGTTCCTACAAGAGTTCTCCTTTAGGTTTTGATAAATAATATTCTCATGAAACATAACTAGCTATGACAACAAGTGGTCCTAACCAATTAGGTTTAAACTCCCTTTGATATCCTAATCTGGTATGTTCTTATAATTCTCCTTCAATATAAGATCTCCCACCTGGAAGGAATGACTTTTAATTTTCATATTATAGATCCTCTTTAGTTAGTTTTGATATGCCTACAAATGATTCAAAGCATCAAGATGGCACTCATCCAGCAGTTCTAGCTCTTTCAGTCGAGACACCCTGTATTCTTCATCAGTAATTAGATTTTTTAATGATATCCTCAGTCATGGGAGCTTGACTTCAATGGGTAGGATAGATTTACTTTCATAGAATAGGGAAAAGGGTGCTGAACTTTTAGGTGTGTAGCAACTGGTTCTATAGGCCCATAGGATAGGGTTCAATTGTAGATATCAATCATAGCTAGCTTCATTGACCATATTTTTAAGTATTTTCACAATGGTTTTGTTTAAAGCCTCATCTTAACCATTTCCCTATGTATAGTAGGGAGTAGAGAATTGGTGTTGTATATTAAATCATTAGAATAACTCGCAAACATCTTGATTTTTGAAAGGTGTTCCATTATCTGAGATAAGGGCTTGTGGAACATTGTAGTGAAAAATTAGGTAATTCAAGATGAATGTGGAGATTTTATTTCCCTTGATGTAAGTCATAGGTATTTCTTCAACCCACTTCATAAAATACTCAGTGGTCATAATGATAAACTTGTGACCATTAGATGAGGTAGGGGTAATCTTTCCTATGAGGTCGAGTCCCCACTACGATAAAACCCAAGGTTACAATTGGTTAGAGTTATTGAGATGGAGCATAGATAAGGTCCCCATGTTGTTGACATTGCATGCACTTTTTCACATTTCATGAGCCTCTCATCCATGGTTGACCAATAGTATCTTATCCTTAATAGTTTCTTAGATAAGGTTAGAAAACTATAATGTGATCCACAAATTCCTTCATGCACTTCCATCAATGCATTCAAATCTTCCTCTTGGTTGAGACATCATAATAATGTCCCTTCGATAATTTAATAGTAAAGGGTGTCACCTAGGATAATGAATCAAGATGCTTTCTTGACAAAGGTTTTCTTAAGGTTTGGGGTAATGTCAATTGGAAGGATACCTTTGTTTAGGTAAGTGAAGATTTCATGATACCATGGGGAACTAGAACCAATGATTTTGCACACAAATTCATATTCTAGTACCTCAAATGTCGATACGAGAAGTTACTCAACGAGGAATTAAAATTGAAGAATGTTAGGTGGAATGTCTAACAAGGACCCAATGGTTGCCATGGCATCAACTATTTGATTGTTGACATAGGGTGTTTGTTGAAATGTTATATTCATGAATAAATCATTTAGAATTTCTACCATAATCTTGTAGGGTGTGATCTTATCATCTTTGGTTTGATAATCATCATTGAGTTGATTTAGGATTAGATATGAATCCTTGTAGACCTTTAATTCCTATATTTTCCACTGTACTGCAATTATCAACCCTATTATAAGAGCTTCATACTCAATGATGTTTTTGGTGCATGGAAAGGATAGTCGATATGATTTAGGAATACAATCACCTTGTGGGGTGAAGAAGAGAATGCCTGATCCTAATATGTGTTATGTATGTGATCCACCAAAGTACATCTTCCATTGATCCACTACATCAGGGATAATTAATGACTCATCAAAAAATTCAAACACTAATGAATTCTTTGCATAGATGGATGCCTTTTCCAAGTGGTCTACGATGAATTTCCCCTTGATAGCCTCACACTCTACATACTCCATATAAAAATATATTAGGATCATCACCCATTTATCCATTCATCTAGTGAGAGTTTCCTTGGATAATAAATATTTCAATGGATCAATCTTAGCAATGAGCTTTATCTGATACAAAAGCATGTAGTGTATAAATGTATATGAAGCGAATACTAATAATAGGCACGCCTTTTCAATGGGTGAATAATTCATCTTGTATCCAACCAATTTTTTTTTGATATAATAAATTTCTCTTTCCTTTCATGTTATGTCATGTTGAGCAAGAAGAGCACCTAATGTTGTTGATCTGGATGAGATGTATAGGATCAAAGGTTTATTCGGTATTGGTGGCATAAGATTTGGTATTGGTGGCATAAGAACAAGAAGTGTTCATAGATAATCCTTGATTTTTTGGGAGGATTTGTCACATTCTCATCCCATTTGTATGTTATTCCCTTATGGAGAAGGTGAAAAAAGGGTTGGATCTTATCTACCAATTGTGCTATAAATCTCCTAATAGATTGTAACCTCCCTTGCAAACCTTGCATTTTCTTTAATGTTTCTGGTGGCTCCATATATAGAATTTCTTTGAACTTGGCTAGTTCTATTTTGATTCCTCTTTGTGACACTATGTACCCTAGGAGCTTGCCTAATATGACCCCAAAGATACAATTTTTTTGATTTAACTGCACTTTGTGCTCTTCAAGCTTATTAAAGATTGGTCCTAGTACTTCTATATGCTCCTTCATTGTCTTTGATTTATCTATAATTTTTTCCACATTGGTCTTCAACAATTATTTCTATCATGGCATGGCTCTCTGATAAGTAGATTAACCATTTTTAACCCAAATGGCATCATATTCCAGCAATAGGCTCCCCACAAACATGTGAATTTTTTTTGTGTTGGTCTTCCTTGGAAATCATTATCTAGTTATATCCTAAGAATCCATCAATAAGTGAAAACATCTCATTTTCCACAGTTAAATCCATAATGATGTTAATGTGTGGTAGAGGAAATTCATCTTTGGGACATGCTTTGTTTAAATCCCTAAATTTGGTACATGTTTTTGATGCCTCTAGTGGGTTTAGATATTGGTGCCAAGTTTGAAACCCACTTAGGATATTCTATTGGTCAGATAAATCCCACATCAATATGTTTCTAAAATTCCAATTTAACCAACAATGTTATCTATAGGTGCATCTTCCCTAGCTTTTGTTTTACTTGTTTGGCTTCATGATAAACTGCAAGATGATGGACAACCAATTCAGGATCTAATCTTGGCATGTCTATATAATACCATGCAAAGTTTTACTTTTTCTCTTTTAAGAAAGCTACCAAGTTTTTTTTCTCTTCATCCAATAGTGGTTTTGTATAGAAGGTGATCTGAGGTGCCTCCTCCATTCCCACATTTACTAGATTACCCTTCTCTGTGAGTACAACTGACTTCTCTAAATGCATTGCACTAAGGGGAAGATTGAATCCTTCATCCTTTGGTAACTCAAAGAGGTTTTCACCATCAAATGCATCCTTTAGTTTTACTATTTTATGATCCAAAATTTACATATTGGTTTTCACTTAGAGATCTACACGTGATTCTCATATCATTTATTTTGTGACTAAGGGATTCAATCATTTCCCCATAGTAGGCTTATGTATCCAATTCTATTTCAAATTCAGCTTTATGATACCTATATGGAAATTTTTTACAAAGTCCCATAAACTCAGAGATCGCTTCATCATTTTTAAAAAAATATAGAATCAGCAGTCCTCTTTGGTCCTAATTAATGAGTTGAGGGTATACTATCTTTTGTTTTGTGATTCGGTTGTTTGGATCAAAGGATGTAGTAGTGATCATGAATATGGAGGTATCCTCAAAAAAGTCAGTAATGTCAAGGAGGAAGTCATCAAGGGTATTATCACGTGATGTAGGTACACAAGAGGAATGATTGACTCGTTTATTAGAAGCATCCTTGTCAAGAACGGTCACTTTGTTGGTAGTACATCCAAGACCAAGATTCTTTCATTGTTTCTTAGGAGCAAGGGGTTTTAGAAACCCATTTTTTGTTCTACCCCAGCTTCTCATTCTTTTTATAGCCCCACCCGTCATAAGCTACAATCATTTGTTATCATCTTCCATTGGAAGAATGGTCACGCGCCTATCATCTTGATATAACAATTTGGATACATCCTTCTCATTGATGACTTTGTTATTCAAATCTGCCCACTTGGTGAAAGTTGTAGATTCTACCTTCATCATCTCAAATACCATGTTGATAGGTTGAGGCTTCCCATTTGATTTTGGGTAAAGAGATAACTCTCCAAGCACAAAAGAATCCTTCTTCAAATTATAATCCCCACATCCATTATCCTTGATCACCACTTTGATGTGTGGTATGCTCTATATGATGGGTGTTTTGGATTTGGAGCTATATGCTATGGAAGATAGGTCAACGAATGAGGAGGATGTTTTCTTTCATAATTTTTAGGAACTTGAGAGATATTGTAGTATTTATCTTCAAGGTTATTGTAGTAATAGAATGGTTTAGGATCACCATGGATAGTAAATTATTTATCCTAATAAGGAAATTTGACACATTGATGGTATTTGGAAGCTATAGCTTGGATGGGATGGATCCATGGATGACCTAGAAGAATTTTATAAGGAAGATCAAGATCGAGTACTAGAAAGTGGTTTCAACAATGGAAGATCCTAATTAGATATGGATCTTTATTGTGCCTTGGGAAACTTGTTCTTGATCATAATATGCCCATATGGTAACACCTTTTTTATTTTCAATGGAATCTTTAGAGACACCCAGGTTTTTGATTAGTTGAAGGGTACAGATAGCTAGACCAACACCTACCTCCACCAAGACTTTTTTAACTTTGTTCTTGTGGATAACGACCTCAAGGTACAATGTGTGATTGTGTGATGGTTGCATTTGGAGGTCTTGCTCAAAGAAGGTGAGAAGATGTGGAGTGGTGATTTTTCCTATCATAGCTTGTAATTTATCAGTATTAAGATTCTTAGGTATGAAAGAGGTGGACAAATCCTTTTCTAAGATATCCCTATGCACGGAGATGGTTTCAGCAACTCCAAGATGGAGATTTGAGTAGGGGTTTTCTTTAATTGGTCTAGGAGACTGTAATCACTAGGGTTTGACTTTGGAAGTGATGGATTTTACCTAGGCTGTAACAATAATCCTTGGGTTGTGACCTTTCCTCAACATGTGGTGAGTTTACACTCCACACTAGTCCCTTTTATGGTGGTGACTGATATGATATTATCACAAGATGCAACCATATTGTTATGAAAATGACCCACATTGGAGTAATCCTTCCCCTTTCCATTTTCATTTCCTTTGATATGATATGGTATCATGCTCTTGTATATATTGAGGTCTTGGGTTTCTTGATTTTTGATTTACAACCATGTCTCCATTGTTGATTAGATTTTGGATGGTGTTTTTCAGTTTCATGCAAATTTTTGTCTTATTTCCCTTGATCTTATGGAAATCACAAAGATCCTTCTCCTTGTACCATGGTGGTTTGACTTGAGATTCTTAGTAATTTTGATAGTTGGGGAGCATGATTAGATTTGATTGGACCAACTTTTACATGAATTCTTCAATAGGTTCCCCCAATGGTGTGTACTTATGTTTTTAAGGGTAGTTGTTTCTAGGGGGTGGTTCTCTTTGTGTATTGGTATTATTGAATTGGTTGTTTTGTAGCTACGTGTTTGTTTGTTGTGTGTTCTACTATGTGTTCATTGGTTGATTGTTTGTTTTTTTGGAAGCACTTAGGACCACCTTTGCATCAATTACACCATCATTAGTTATGTTCTTGTTCTTGGCCTATACGTAGGGATTGTCATTGGAACTAGTAGATGGGTGGTTGGCCTTGTATGCTTGTGTGTTCCCTTGTGTGATAATGGCTCTTTAAATGTTAAGGGCCCTATCGATAAGCTCTTTGTATGATGTGACACATTTCATTTTCAATTGAAAGGATAAATCCATGTCCATGTTGGCAATGTTGATCCCTATTTGTTACTCTTCGAGAATAGGCCATTTTCTTTTGCTATCTATCTGCCTCATCATTGTAAGATATTCATGGATTCACCCTTGTTTTTCTTTAGGGTGTATAACTCTTCCAAGATTATGTCCATGCTAGGTTGTAGGAGAAATTATCCACAAACCGATCGAATATGTCTTGGAAGGTCTAAATTCCCAGAGGTAAATGTGAGAACCAATATATCATTGGGTCTCACAAACTATGTGGGAAAAAGGCACATCAAATAAGAATAATTGTAATCAACTTCCATACATGTTAATATAAAACTCTTTGGTATGATCCACCATATTTCCCCACCCTTTATATTAGTCAAACTTTGGGACTTCAAATCTAGACAAGAAAGGTATCATTGCAATATTTATATCAAAGGGCTATGTGCACCAGTCTCGTTGCATATGTGATTTCTTTGTTTTCCTCATTTGGATGTCTTGGATTTTCTATGTGAGTGCCCTAATTTGTGAGGAAAAATCATCTTGAGGGTTAGGTGGGGGAGTATATGTGATATATTGTGGAATGGAAGATGAGTTAAATGTGGGATTTTGATATGGGGTTTTTTATATAGGGTGTACAATGGATTTTGATATGGCATATGTGATGGTGATAGTGGTGGAGGTATGAATGCTTCTTGTACATTTGGGTTCAATATTTTTTGTTGTGTGCTTGTGTATGATTGTTGGGGTTTGTATTACAAGCCTTATTATTGTTGCTATTATGCAATCACTTACTTTTGAGCATATTGTTGTGCTTGAAATTGTTGGTCTTGTAACTGTGCTTGTTGTTTCTCATGTATTTGAGCTTGTTGTTGCACTTGGATTTGAGCTTTTTGATACACTTGTATTTGAGATTTTTTTTGTGCTTGGAGATGATATTGCAATTCTTCTTGTTTTTGTTCTTGGAGCTAATCTTTTTTTTGTTGGGCTTGAAGTTGAGCATGTTTTTCTTGTGCTAGTAAATGTGTGTATTGTTGTCATTCTATAAAATGAGATTTTTGTTGTTTTTCTAGTAATTGTGCTTGTTTTTTTTGTTGATTCATGGTAGGTTGTTGATAAACCAGTGTATTTTGTCCTTGGGATTGTGAAATGATGTTTTGGTTTGGGACAAATTGACTTGTTTACATGTATTGGCTTTTGATATTTAGATTTTGTGGAATGTGTGGTGGATTTTTAGGGACCATGATGTGAGTGATTTTTGGGATGATTTGATTGTGGGGTGGTTGGTGTGATGATATTTTTTAGGGTTGGGCATTAGATTTAGATTTTGTACATTTTGTCCTTGATTTTTTTCTATCATTCCTTGTAAGATTTAAGATTGGGGTGTAGGAATGTAGGCTTTGGGTCCCATTTAATTTTTCACTACTTGAGGGACCAAAGGTTGAGATGGTGCCACTTGGTGTTGTGATATTAGTGACATGATTTGTCTTTGGATCAATTGATTGGAAGGGTTCCATTTATGTTGAGGGACCAATGGGTTAGATTAATTTCCTTATTGTGTTTGATTTGGTACTAATGTGTTTCATTGGTTGATGAGATTTTTGAAAAAGGGGTTTCCATGGTTGATTTGAGGTACTAGTGGAATTTTTTGATTTGATGTGTCAATTGAATAGGTTAACGAAGATGGAACTTCTTGTTTGGAGGATTGACCTTGCATTATGTTGTTGAATTTTCCTTGTTGATCCACTTGAGGTATTTTACTCACTTGACTGGTTTGAACAATAGGAAATATTTGGGAACTTGTTGTAGTGGATGCATAGGGTTAGGCACAAAATTTTGATGTCCAACTTGTGTCTTGGGGGATGGTTATGTCTTTTGTTCCTAAATTTATGTTCCTTCCTGGATTTGGAGTGAGACCAAGGTCTGTTCCAAGTCAACTTGCAAGACTATTAGTCAAAGTTTGACTTAGTGTGTTTGATTAAGTTGGTTGAATGATAGGTTGAGTCACTCCTTGTACCAAGGGTTGTGTGATGGAAGCTTGAAGAATAGAAGCCACATTTCACAAGGGTTGTTCCTGTTGATGGTTAGAATGACACAAACAACATTAAAACAGAATATTTCTATTCTATTTCTCCTGAAAAAGAAAGACTACATGTAGTGGCCTAACTCCCAAGGTCCTAGTAGTTGGTTCTCAACTGTCTGATGTCACTCAATTGGTTCATGCAACTATAATATTCAAGGGGCCTGGGCTGGTAACAAAGGATTCAAGCTATGACTCTCTTTGTCAAAATAGTTTCTATAAATCAAGGGGTTTAAAATAAAGGAAAAAGATAGATCCAAGGGGTAAATCAGTAAGTATGAATTAAATTTATCTACTATCTAGACATATACTTTTAACAATGAATTTTTTCTTAACCGATCACAAAAACCATAACATGACACAACCCACAGTATAACTGTACCATCATATGCATCTTAGGTGCTTAATTCAATTCCTCTATTCGCCTATCACAAGTATTTCCAAGATCTCAAAACCACACACATTCATTCATCATTAAAACTATAGATCAACAGACTTTAATAACCTTAATTCAATGACAATTCAACAAGATAATCTTTAAACCTGGTTTCTTTTAAAGACCTTCATCATATAAGAAACTATCATGCTTCAGCACAATCACTGGCATTCAAGTGGATTATAACTCATTAACCTTATCAAACACACAATTCAATGCCAAACTCCATATTTCGTAAACCTACAATTCTATTAACTGTAAACAAGATTTGGTACAATGTATCTCTACAAAATACTCTATGAAAATTCTATCTCCTAACACTAGGTAAGCCAATCCAATTCTCAATTAGCTGACCCTTACAATGTAATACCCCACTGGTATTTATAGAATACAAAAAAAAAAAAGTTTGAACTTTACTTCTATCTTAGGCTTTCCACCTTTTTAGGAACAATCAACTGTCTTGGAAACTCAGATCAATTTCGATCTTGAGTTCTTACATTACACATTCAGTTTGATCTAACAATATAAGATAGAAAATAGGAGAAAAGAAGATCCCACATCCTTGAGACTGCTAGTGCTACATGCATGCAACATGCAAGGAAGAAGATCATCATGCATCATGCAAGGAAGAAGAATATCATGCATGCAAGATTTTATGCATGTGATGCTGGATCCGCTATGAACTCATCATAACTGGTGAAGACCTGTTGCAGCATATCCATATCTGGCACATCAATCCAGTTATCTTCAAATTTGATGCGATCCAACTCAACTGCAGCAAATTCTTTCATGCTTTTTACCTTGACCAACTCTCTTCCCATAGCTTTTATCTCTTCCTTGACCTCTACAAGTTGATCTATCACCAAGTCTTCTCCATCATCCTGCATGAGTCCTTGGAATCTTTCCTTCCATTTCTCTCTAACCTGACTTAACGGCATGCCATCTTTAGTCATTACAATCACATCTACTATTATAGCCATAATCGCTTCCAACTCTTCCAACTGCTCAATTAAATTATTAACTGCTCCCTGCATTTCATCCTTATGCTTGCTTAAGAAGCCAGTCCTAAACTTAAGGATACGAGAAGTCTTTTCTACAAAATCTTTATTATCATCTTCGAGTATAGATTCTTCTAAAAGAGTAGTTAGAGGCAATGTATTTATCTTCTCCAACTTTTCACTATACTCTTTGTACAATTCTTCTAACTTCTCGAAGGCCTCAATATATTGATGCATCTCTTTTATTACTCCTTCCGCCTCCTTATAGGTTTCAAACCCCTTTTCCAAAACCTCACCTACCTCCTGATTCACTTTGTCTATCCATTTTTCAACCATCTCCACCTTACCTCTAACCTACACCAAATCATCAACCTCCTTTTTGCTTAGCAAAACAGGAGTCTCAATCGCTGCAACCTTTTGTGACCTTGGAGAGGAGACATTCTTCAAAAATGAATGTAACTGATCTAATTGAGCCTTAAGCTCATCTTTCTTTTGCTTGTCCTTGATCATTCTGGATTTTGTCATTGAATCCACCACATCAATTAAATTCATTTGTTGATTTCTAGTGGGTCTTCCCAAGTTAACCGTACTCAATTGATAGTCTGTACGCTGCATATCCCCTACCTCCTTTTCAATCATAGGCATGACACATTCAGCAACTATCTCCCCTTTATCTGTGAGTCTGGTAGAGTGCATAACTTTAGCCCTCTTCTTAGGCCTTTCCTGTTCAATCTCCTTCATCATGTCCTCCCAATTAAGAGATTGAGGAGGTGTTCTAGCTCTTTTCTGTAGATCTAATTTCAACCAAGTAGGAGCACCAGGAGCCATCATCATGGAAGAGGAAGCAGCAACTATAGAGGATGGTTGAATATCTACCTTAGGTTGAGAATCAACCTTCGCCTTTTCTTCTTGCTCCTGCATACATGCAACTGCACCAACTTCTCAGCCTCCTCTCTATCTCTTTGTTCCTGCATCTTCCTGTCTTCTTCTTCTTTTCTCAATCTTTCCTCTTCCTCTTGATCCTTCTCCTTTTCTTTCTCTAAGGCCTCTCTTTCCAACCGTTCTGCCTCTAAAGCTTTAAGTTTTGTACCTTCAGCCTGTTCTTCTTTTTGCTTCCTTTCAGTTTCTTCCTTTTCTATCCTTTCTACTTCCAACGCTATGAGTTTCTCTGCCTTTTCCCTTTCTTTCTCAGCTAGCTGTTTCTTTACTAGCTCTTCAGCCTCTTTTTCTTTCCTTAGAGCTTCAACCTCTTGTTCTTTCAGTCAAGTCTCCTCTGCAAGCTTCAATCTAGCAACAAGGGCTTCCTTTTCCCTTCGGTTTCTTGCTTTCTCCTCCTCGAGATCATGGATCTTCTGTATCAATTCCAGCTTGTCATTTTCAGCTTTGACCTTGATCTCATGCTCTCATTGCTTCATTTTCTCCTCCATTGTATCAGTTGTTGTCCTTGTTTCAACTTCTCTTTCCTTCGATTGTTTTTGTTGAAGTAGAGCATTAGATTGCAACTTTGCCTCTATTTCCTTTTGTTTCTCTGCAGCAGCCCTTGCATCAAATTCTCTGGTAGCATCTTCAAACTGTTTTTGTTGCTCCTCCTGTGTAAGAATCTGCTCAATAGTAGGATCTAGAGGCATGTTTTCTTGCAAGTCCTTCTCTGACAGAGTTTCATTTGAATCTGTCTCAATTTCTACCAACTCTTCCTCCACTTCTTTTCCTTTAGTAGCTTCAGCCATGGCATAAAGCACTCCTTGAACTTCTTTGCTTTTCTTTCTTGTGAGTGGGGCTTGTGTAGATGACTCACCCAATGCGGGCATAGGAACAGAAAATTCAATTAGAACATCTCCCTCGGGTGTCTCTTCTTCTTCATCAACCACCTCCAACTCTGTTTCTTCAACATCCAGAGGAAAGAATTCCAATGGTTCCTTGGAAGGTGCCTTTCTTTTAATCCTCTTATACCCTTTACCTTTCTTGAGGATTGGTCCCTAAGGAGCTTGAGTCCTCATCATCAACCATTGCACATTTCTATCCAAGACTGTTCTTCCCAATTTCTTAATGTCAATCGTTTCTTCTTCACTCCAGTCTATTGGATCTAAGTTTTTGGTGCCAATATTCAAAGCTTCATATGAGGGATCTAATACCACTCCATCATCCACCAAAGTGTTAGGAATATTATCTTTAATGCCTAGCTCTACCATAAGTGAGACTGGTAATCTCTCATAATTCTTCCTCCTTAAGTCAAATTCATCCTACCTATCACACCAAAAATCCTCTAACAAATTAAAGTGTCTAGTAAACACTGAAGGTAATAAAGTATACATCTTCTTTTTCAGATCAAAATACTTACGAGCTGTATACAATCCCAATTTCAATTGTATCAACTCATTACAAACCACCTTAGCCACCTTCAAGTGTTGACAACCATATTCCCCCAGTGTCATAGGAAACTTATGGCATCCTGTCTTGTGCTTCATCCCAAATCTAGCATTAACTCCGATGGCTTGATATACAAATTCCATAAGCACTATTCTATTGCTGCAACATCTTGGAAGTAAATGAGGATGACCTTCAAACCCAAACAATCTGAAGTATGTAAATTTGGGGTATTGGATGTACCAACTTCCCCATTCAGAAATGAAAGCCATAGCTTCCTGACTTAACCTGTATCCTACATCTCCACTCAATTGGTTGACATCCACATATAAAAATGCATCATTGACTCTTCTGAAGTGAGTCTCAGCAACCTGAAGGGATAATTGATCATAGTGTTCCAATACCTTCTTTTGTCCATCCAAAACTCCCATTATACCTACCCTGTTTAATCCTGGGAAAATCCCCAATCTTGCTGCAGCATAGACCACATATGAAGTCATGAAGAAAGATTTGGTCTATCTGACCCTTGTGAGCTGATCATGTATGGCATCAGAAACAATCATGGACCAATCAAATTGATAATCACCCTGAAAAATCACTTGAATAAAATGAAACATCCATTCCTTGAAATGGAAGGCATCCCTCTTCCCAAACACTCTGGACAGCATCAATATTAAATCAGATATCTCCTTCTTGAAGTCTGCCCTCTTTGGTTGATCTGCCAGTTTGCTCAAAGACTTCTTCTCGGTACTTAACCATCTTTTGTTTAAATGAGACTTATTGGAGTCTTTATGCTTACTGTATTTCTCCAATGCCTCAGCCTTAGTTAACTGCACTAAATTCTTGGGATCAAGAACATTGAATATGTTTTGGAACATCTGCGGAGTAATATCTATAATTACATTATTCTGTGAATCCATGCATAATCTTGTAGCTGGATTATAAGTACTGGCCACTGTATATATCAACTCCGGACACTGAACTGACAAAGGAAACACAGTGATATGTGCAAGACCAGAGTCAACAATCCTTTGAGTTCTCCCTGTCAATTTTGCCCTTTCTGCAAAGGTCTCTTCATGTAATTCTTTGAAACTATACTGGCCCAAATTGGTATCTATGATATCTGACCAGTTTGATTCCACCTTGCTCACCTTCACCACCGGATTCCTATGATCATACCTTAATGTATAAGGTAACTATTCTGGTTTCACCTTCTTGATCTTTGGTGCAGGCTTTGATGTTCTAACCGGTTGATTCCTTCGAGTAGCCTCTCCTGACGTTCCTGACATCTCTCAAATATCCTGCAAGCAAACCCCTAATTAGACCCTTTCCAATAAATCATTATAAAACATGTTTTAAAAAAATACCTGTTACATATGTATCGGAGTTGGAGTCGGACAGAAACACAAAATAATCATTTTTACAAGACTGGTGGACTCAGAGCAAAACCCAATATAGGAACTTCAGCTAGTAACAAACGGGCTCGGAGTCGGAGTCGGGGAAGTTATCAAAACCGGGATCGGAATGAAAAAGGGATTTGGTTCTCTTCAAATTCCTCTCATTTCATATTCTATTTCCATTCCGCCTCCGCCTCCAATGTGTTTATCGTTACTTTGACAAAAGACTTTCCACAATATGCGGAGCCGGACATGGGATGAAAACGGAACTGATAACCTTTACAAACAAAATTCTCAAGTTTAAGATCAGTTTCGATCCCGCCTCCGCTAATTATCACATACTTCAATAAAACCTTTTTAGAACTCGAAATCACAAACGACATAGAAATGGAATTCACATCTTTGGTAAAAAAAAACTCTTATGCCAACACCCATTCCAATCCCGCTTCCGCCTATTCTAATCATGACATCATCAAATTTATTCATTTTCATCATAACTTCATGATTAAACCTAGGTCGCCATAACATAGCAAAGGAGCTTAAAAACTCTACCCTCATATGACTGTGGGGGAACAATTGTATTTTAGAGCCATTTATTTAAAACTTATTGCAGAGACTAACGAAACCCTAATCTAACAAACTTAATAAAACTAGGGCATGGGTTTTAAAACCCTGCCATTCTACCAAACAACGAAACCCTAAATTAAATAATAAACCTAATCTACCTCAACTCACTGTAAAAATCTCTAATCTACCTCACTGTAAATTCTTAATCTAACTTACACCACAATAAAAACCTTTAATCTAATCTAAATCTACTGCAAATCGAAAACGACAAGACGCGATCACGATTAAGTCATGAAAACGACAATGCCCAAAAATAGAAAGAAACGACACAACAAAATAAAACAACAAAGATAAAAATAAAACTAAAACAAACCAAAACAAGAACCTACTCATTCAATCACATCGTTGATCATAAAATTTCTTAAAACACAATGATTGAACATGCGAACAGATACAAAGCAAAACACAACGAACACAACCGCAAATAAAACAACGAACAACAAAGATAAAAGACCTACCTCAAATTCAAACAAAGCCATGCTGACTTTCTGAATCAATTCGCACACAATCCCTTCTCCATCTCGATGAATTTGCTCAAACGAACTCTACTATTGCTCTTCGCGCTCTCAGACTTGTAATAATAACAATAATAATCGACTTTAACCCTTAATAAAGAAAAATATGTGAATTTCTACCTACATCGGCAACCACCATTAATGCATTAAAACACAGTAAAGGCGGAGTCGGAACTGTAAGAGAACAAACACTGGTCTATAGTGCAACTTCTGTCAAAAATTCAACGACAAAAATTGGTGGGGTCGGAACCAAAATGGAAACAGGATCTTAAAATCATAATCTTTCCAAACCTTATTCCCATTCCGACTCCGCGTCCGACAACTAAAAACAAAACAAAAACAAAAACAAAAGTTAAGTAAAAGACCAACCTAATAAAACAAAACACAAAAACCGAGACAAAAAAACATTAAAAAGGGAGCGGAGTCGGAATCGGAATTGAATTTGATTTTGCAAATTTTGAATAGAACCATCCCAATTCCCACTCCTGCTCCGCTTCCGCTAAAGAGCAAAAACAAAGGAAAAGAAAAGACAGTCGGGATCAGAACCAAAAATACACCTCAAAAGACCTTTCAAAACCCGATTCAGCTCCGGTTTAGCTTCCGACAGAGAAAACAAATAAAAACAAAATATTTGGCAAAACTATACTCCAAATTTTGTTCCAAAAACAACTAAGTACAAAAACACAAAGGGGGACCCATTTTGACCAAGACAAAAGATGGGGTGGTTATGCAAGGCATAACAGTTCCCTAATTCTATCCAAGTCAAATTTTGAATGGAGTTTAGCTTCTTCCTTTGCTAAATCTATAATTTATTCTGTGGGGTTCATCTTCATCAATGTGGTGATGAGATGGTTTTTTTTGGGATCTTGCTGGTGCTCAAGTAATTCCTCTATGGTGAGCTCATGTGGGTTATTCGTGATATCTTCTAATTCATGTCCCATATCTAGTTAAGTTTGTGGTGGATTTTGTGATGGGGTGTAGTAGCCTTTAGGACCAAATTCTTTTTGGTTGGGATCACTCATGGTAGATTTTTTTTTTTTGCTGTCCATGTTTTTCTTGTATTGTGATCCTTTTGATAACATAAATTTTGGATCAACTATGGGAGAAGTGTGTTTGGATTTGTATTGTTGGAATTTTCTATTTGATTCAAATTTTGGTATAAGTGAGCCTCTAAGGTGTTTAGGACCAATGATTTGAATGGATGATGAAAGGGGTGAGTTTTATGGATGATGAACTTCTAAATTTTGGACAACACTTTCAACTAAAGGTTTGGTGTTTGATTTTTTGGATAAAGATGCTAATTAACTTGTGAATCTAAAGGTATACTTGTGACCTTTAGGATAGACTTGTTGAAAATTATTATGGCTAACTTAACTAAATGTATGAAAAAGGATTCATTTACACACATATAATTAAACTATGGGATTGATTGGTGATAACCTAAGTCTAGAAGGTTGATGTGTCCAAAGTTTCAAAGTTGTTTGTGAGGTGAGATGTCAAATATTTTGAGATGAATGTGATGGTTGATCCTAATATTTTGAACATAAGAGGGACTTCTTTTACTTGATCAAGGTAGTGAAAAACATGCTTTGCCCTAAGATCTCAATGTTTGGATGGTAGAGCTTTGATACAATGTTTTGGTATGAATTTCCATGTTTTCTTTTTGTTGCGTTGGAATTATAGATATTTGAAAATTAAACCAAGATGCACATGCTTTGTGGGTCCAATTGAGTTAATATTTGATTAATGAATTTATTTTATCACATCAAATATATTTGTTAAGTTTAGAATAAGAATGTCTATGGCAAGGAAAAATGTTTCCCACAAAAAGCTATAAATTATGGAAATCAAAGAGCTAATACATAGGTCCCTCGGTTAATTTTGATATATGTGAGTAGAGATATGGTAAAATATATTGGGAAACCACTGATATATTGTTTTAAACAAAAATCTATAGTTAGAGGTATGCAGCAATATATTTTCCTAGAAGTGCACTCACAAATAAACAAAGGGTTTAAAATTTTTGACCATGTTGATTTTTGTTTGAGTTGTTTTAAAACAAAGCAATGTGTATAACTAACTCAATAGGTGTGGGAGATATTTTTTAAGTATTCTTCTACAAGACTTACTAGTTCAGCTCAACAAAATTAGTCACTTTTCAATCTAAAGGAATAAAGGTACATCACTTGTTAGTAGGCTTACCTCACCCCCAAAGGAATGATGTAATCTGAATATATAGAGGGTTCAAATAGGCCATATCAAGGAAATGTATCATCTTATATTCTTAGCTTTGTACAAGAGAATTAACTCTTAAGATTTATGCCTCAACTATAAACCAGACATGGAAAGTAACTTTTGGGAGTGGTGTGCCTCCCATGCACTACCTCAAAGAAAATTTTGAAATACTTGGTTGGCCTCTCGACAAAGTTGTTTAATGACAATCGTGAACACAGGGGGTGTAGACCATACGTAAGCCACTAAAGGCTTTAGTTTCTCTTGACCAAATATTTACATTCAAACAAGGATTAGGCACTATTATGCTACCACACCCCCAATTTAAGTTTCTTTCTTTCGATTTCGCAAACTTTATATAGCCTACAAGTAAACATGCTTTTAGGTTCATTTATGAGTTCGTGCGTGATGTATCTCATATGTAGGCCCTTATCTAATAAAGACAAGAAAATTATATTTCTCTTCACCGAAGATCACACAAAG
Source organism: Sequoiadendron giganteum (assembly GCA_007115665.2). Lineage (NCBI taxonomy): Eukaryota > Viridiplantae > Streptophyta > Pinopsida > Cupressales > Cupressaceae > Sequoiadendron > Sequoiadendron giganteum. The sequence continues at coordinate 339,239,496 of CM021101.1, read as the reverse complement.
CACAAGGGGAGAGGATACATAAAAAATCCTTGGGGTGACTCAAAAAAAATGGTAAACTTAGAGTGTTTCTCTTCACCCAAGATCACATGCAGTGTAAGGGGAGTGGATATGCACTAAAATTATACACAAGCATGACAAGCAATGAATACATTGATTCGTTTTAAAGTGCCAAAATAGATTTTATCTTTATTTTAATTGCACCAAAATGAAGTGTAAGTTTGTGTTGTTCAATTTTAAACCAACATTGCAATGTGAGGATGTTTGGGTTTAATTTTATCCAAATTTGGAAAACTCATTGCATTTCAAGTTTTAAAGCACAAATTGAAATATAGTAGTCCTAAAGCATAAAATAAAGAGGCAAGATGGGTTGTATCATCCCATAAGTGTTTGAAAACACATCTACAATAAAGATCAAATGATACTATGTTCCTTCACTTCAATATTTTGCTCCTCTCCCAACATGAAAAATAGTTATCCTTAGAGAAAAAAATATGAAGTCAGTAAATTATTAGAGTAGATTAAACTGAAAATTTAAAGAAAACATGAAAATTTAACTCTTTTTTACCTAAAAATTGCATCATTGTGTAGACAATTGTGTTTCTCTACTTCAGGACAATTGCATCATTGTTTGCAAGTATGTCACTATGGTGAAATTCAATATCGTTGCTATGTTAGAAACCAGAGAGGTCAATTGTGTTGGATTATTGCAAATGCATAATTGTTTCAATTGTGTCACTCTGGTTGACTTGTAATCACAAAAAAAAATAGAATTATAAATTATGTCAGAATATCAAATGTGTTGCTACAAAAGCGTCACTATCTTCAACTACATCATAATATATGATTGTGTCACTTTGGTTAATTGGCAATTGCATGCCCATGCAAGAAATTACATCATTGTTTGTAATAGTGTCACCCTACTTCTGAATAATTGCATCATAGGGACCTGTAACTTGTAAATCATGGGAAACTCAATAAATTTTTGTTAAATCTGGTTAGTAAATCCCTCCTTCTAGTGCCAAAATATGAGCATGATCATAACCTAAGCTAAACCTGCAAGATCTACATGAAACAAACAAATATTTAGATAGTTAAGTCAAGCTCCCAATGAAATACTGGAAAACATCCTATGAAGAAGACATTAAACATAAAATAAACAATAAATGCAAAATGGAAACTAGTTAAGTTCCTCAAACCTCATTCCATTAGCGGATTGGTGTTGTATTGATGTGGAATGTCAACTGTTTCCCAATCCCTAGTTTGAAGCAAGCTTTCAAATGGATTCTATTGATGAATATTGATGAAAATGGATGAAATGTAAGCTAAAATGGATGCAAAGCTATGCTAAATTGGATACTAAATTCTTGAAATGATAATGGATAAATTCTCTAAAATTTAGTATAGTCTAGTTACTCTAAATAAAATTGGATCCATTTCACATACAAATGAGGAGTATTTATAGGAGAAATGGTGGAATCAATGGATGAGAAGCCATGAGAGGAGATGTCATGGATCAAAGATTCTCATCAATGGATAATAATGCAAGTTGACAAGGATCAAGGATTTAATCAATGGCTCTCATTAATTCAAAGAAGCACACTTCGTAAAAATTAGGAAGTTGTTAGAAATTTTATTACAAGAGTATTCCATTTTGGAGGAGTTCAAATCAAAGAATTTTTTTAGGGGAATATTCCCTTACAAGTGGGAGGGTGATAAATTATCTATTTAGATAATTAAAACAGTTTTTTAATTGTGCAAGATGGATTAAATTAGGAGTTCCATTAAATAAGTAACTTATTTAATAGAAGGGGGTTTAATGGCATTTAACTAAATAATAAAGATTGTTTAATTCAATTAGAAGACATAAGAAGTTTAATTAAATAAAAGGAAAATTAGTGTGAAAGGGGATGAAATAGCCAAATAATATTTGATTATTTGATTAATAGGAGAAAATGATGAATTTAGTTAAATAATGAAGATTATTTAATTAAATGGTCGGAAAGAGGTGATTTAGTATGAAACGGTGTTAATAATCAAATTCAAATGTGCAATATCGATTGGGACAATTTTAAGTGTTTACAATACATGTTTTGATATCATTTGATGCAATCAATATTAGCGGATCTTATCAAACTACCCAATCTTGTAGCCTTAACATCTCATCCCACCTACATCCTTGCACATATATCAAGGATAGGATATATTTTGTAACACAATTTGAAACATATTTTTATTATAAATTTCATATATACATCCAAACAACAAAATTCCTCAAGAACAATTACATATAGTGAGGATTTCAACAAGAAATAAAATTCAGAAATTTTTCAAGGGTTTCTAGGTACTTCATGCCTTCATATCTTCAAAGTGTCTTTCCTTCAACTTTATTGGCTTCACTCCCCTATGTAAATATGATTTTTCCCTTCATCCTACAACTCTTGTGGCTGCCTTGAACACATAAAACACACATGCAACTTTCTTCTTCTCTTCTTCTATCCCTCCCCTCTTGGAAAGATAATTTTCCACACTTTCCTTTATGTAGTACTCTAGAGAAACCTACAAATTCTTTCCGCAAACTTGTTGCTTCTTATTTCTTCCCCTTGACACCATTAAAGTTTTTATTTATAGATTGTTTCAACTATTTGAAACATCAAAAAGTGGTTTTCAAATATTCTATTTCATTGACCCTTAAAATTCCCGCAAAAAATAAAATAAAACATAGTTTGTTGCTTCCAAAAGTGTCATCCAAATTTGTACTATATCGAACATCTTGCTACTATATATTAATTTTAAAAATGGATAAAATAAATATCCAAGTCATTCTCATTCATTCCAAATTAGAAATTGAAGAATCATTAATTCATTCTCTAAATGTTACTAGTGTTTTCTCCATTTTAAGAACCAAAATTGAAAGAATAAGACCAAAATGGAATGCCAAGAGTCACTTGTCTTATTCACACTTCTATAGGAATCCAAATTTATTAAATTAATTAATTATAATTAATTTTCCTTCAAAATCCCCTTCCACCATGGTAAATAGACCATTTAACCCCTAGAACCTTGAAATTATGCAATTTTATTAAACACATTAAATATCTTGCTTGACCTTAATGTTTGAAATTGAAATAAAGTCCTCACAAATAAATAATCTTATCCTTAAAAAATTTCACAATATTCTCTTGAGTGTCAAACCTACACCAAAAATGCAAAATATTAAAAATGAAAAGAAAATATTTTTTTGGTGATGTGGGATTCCTTGTGATCTTGGTTGCTCCTGCATCAATATGTTATGCAATTTTTTGATTTCTTAAGTGTTTTTTCATGAAATGATAGATGCCTAAATGATGAATGTAAGGAAATGCAATATTAAACATATATACAAGATTTGATGCTTTATATTTCAAAAGGTATATAATATGAAATCAGTTGGGTTCATCAAAATGTTATATTGGAAAATGTGATCCTAAGTCTAATTACTAGAATCATTGTCTTTTCCAAAGATGTGATGTGTGATTCATAACATTGAGGGAATTCAAATCTACAAAGAGTAACAAAAAATTGACTAACAACCAATCTTCCCTTGGATCTAAATTATGATGATAGGGGGTTTAGAATTAGGTTTTTGATGTGATGTAATGATATGACTATGTAAACTATGAAAATAGAGAGTTTTGAGATGAAGTATAACAAATTGAAAACACAAAGATAAATTTAATTTCTACAAAAGTAGAAGGAATATACTTATGCACCTGGGGTTTAAATCTGAGTTGATTTCAGGAGGTCTAGAGTGCAAGGACACCCTATAATGAGCACCTAGATTTAAAAAATTATTTCACAAGCCTGAGGTCCCTCATCAATAGCTTCTTCCTTCCAATTTTGGTTGTCATATCTTGGTCTATTGCTAAGATAATGTAGATGTTTTATCTTGTCAACTTGTAGGGATAATAATGCATGAATGAGAAAATTATCTTCAATCTCCCTCCAATTCTCTTTAGAATTGTAACTTGCACACATGAAAGGAGTATAAGGTTTGTTCCATATAGGGGCTTACCTTAACCGAACCCTGTGTTGCTATTTCTACCTCCATAATGGTAAAGTTGATGATAAAAAGAGAGTGTATCCTTTTGAGGGATAAAGGCTAAATGGTAACAAGTAGCAAATTGATATTTTTTTGCAACTCTTCACTCAAATTTGATATCCTTGATGGATTTAATTCATATGCATAACCTTCAAGGATTAATTGCAACTTCAATTTATTTGATTTGAAGACCTACAAGTGTTAGTACTCAAAAATAAAATGCATGCAAAAAATGAAAAAACTCACATAAAACTTGACATGATGCTTGAATGTTGAAATACTACAATAATTCTGAAAAAAAAAATCTCTTGAATACTCTTGAATTGATTTTTAGGACCTTCACTTGCTCAAATAAAATTTCTAGGATTAAAATGGTTAAAATGCTTTGTATTTATATACAATTCTTCTGATTTTTCAAAAAATAAATCTTTATAGATGACAGTTAAAAATTGGAATTTAAAATTATAAATTACCAACACTAACATATTTAAATTTGGGGCCAATTTAAGAGGTATAGGGAATAGGTTTCCCTAGAACATGATGCAGGAGCATCCCTAGTTGTAAATCAATCTTGTATCAACCAAAAACATTTTTTCTTGCATTTTTGTCTGTAGTAGTTTCAACATTTTATTTTACCTTTCACCACATTATTGTTTCTCAACTTGAAAATTAGGATATAGTATCTACATGAGGTCATCTACATCATATCCAAATTTTAGATCATTTGCATTTGTCTACTAAAATTTATCACTCTCAAAATTTCATTGTAATTCATATTTAGAGCATTTGGGGCCAACCTAGTCCAGATTTCTTAGTGAGAACCTATTATAGAGCATGTGGAGCTTAATGGGACATCATACAATAATTTTTGGTCCAATGGGATCTATCATGGATATCCACAATACCTTTCATTTTATGAAGGATTATCTTTCATTTTTTAAGGCTGACCTTCACATTTTGTCATCTATCAGATTTGTAAACCCTTGAGTCTGATGCACACCTTTATTGGAGTTTGAGAATTATATTTAAGATCATTTTTAACTAATTGTAAATCAGTATTTATTAGTTGATAAATAGTTGACAAGTAATTTAGGATCAATTGTTAGAATAAGGCCTTTGGCCAGTTGTAATATTGAATTCCCTTGAGGCAAGCCTATGAGCCCTAGTTATTTTCCCATGAGGCATATGATGCATGCAAGATTTCCAATTCTATAAAGATTTATGTTAGAAAAATATTTCCATGTGTTATTTTCACTATTTTGACTCTAAGTTGCACAGTTGGACAGTTTTTTTTTGGACCCTCCATATGTGACTGCACCAAGTGGTATCTAAGTGATTTTGAGTACTAAAGGCATTCCTTGTGGTGAATAGATCATCGACCTAAAGTACACTATATGTGTTTTCAACTAATCACTGAATATGAGGCAGTTGAAACCCTTGTAGCTAGATAGCCAGATTGAGACACTTGCATCAAATTCAGGGGGAGAGATGCCACCAAGGAGAGCACCTAATATGACAAATGTCACTAGAAGAATGAATGAAATTTTGGATATGATGCAAGTAGTATGAGTCTGATTAGATGCATCTAAAGAAGACCGAAGGCGAGGCCTAAACCCTAGACATGAGGATGAAAGTGATGATGACCTAGATCATGTTGTGAATCAAATTGAAGAATCCCTAAATGAATAAAAAGAAGAATCAAATCAAATGAATATGTTGAAATTTATTTCCAAAATTGGCAAGAAACTTAGAGTTGAAATTCAAAATTATGCGAGAAATTTAAAGCTCGAAGAACTGATTGAATGGATCAATGAAATGGAGGAATACTTTGAATATGAATAAATTGAAGATCTAGAGAGAGAGATTCACAAAAACAAAGTTGAAAGGACATGTTCTTTTGTGGTGGAAAGAAGTTAAATTGTATAGGAATAGAAGAGGAAAGGAAAAAATCATAAAATGGGATAGAATGGTGACAAAATTGAAGAACCAATTTATACCTATTGATTATGAACTTGAATTGTTGTAAAGATTGCAAAACCTGAGCCAAAAGGAGAGATCTATGAAGGATGATACTAAAGAATTCTACAAAATGATTATCAGAACTGGACATAGTGAAGAAAGAAAAGAAAAGGTTGTGAGGCACATCAATGGACTGAGAGCATACATTCAAGAAGAATTGATCCTGGTGAAGATGACAATAATTGAAGAAGCATATCAATTTATGTTGAAGGTGCAAGAGAAGTTGAATAATAAGTTTGAACAAAGAAAAAGAAGTGCAAGAGGAAGATTCCAAATGAGAAGATCACAAACCGGAGAAAGGAGACCTTATGGAGATCAAAACAAAGATGGGAAACCATACCAGAGTGAAGAGAAGGATTGCAATTCATATCGTAGAGGAAGATAATATAGAAATTTATAGTGTAGTGAAAAAGGAGGTCATAATTCATACTGTAATTATGGATATTGAAGAGATGAAGGAAGATCTGAGAGGAGACAATTCAGAGGAACTTGTTTCAAGTGTGGAGGTGAAGGGAATATAGCATTTGGGTGTCATCAAGGAGTACTACTAAGAAAACTAAGCATACTAAAAGAGCATCTTTTGTCACTAGAAAAAAAACATAAATAAATGACTAAAAAACCTACTAAAAATTGGTCATGTGACCATTAGTATTTTATTTCCAGTCATTTATAATGTGACCAAATTTATGACAACCAATTTTAGTCATTTATTGGTTTTTTTGATTGATCAATTTGGTAGTATATTTAGTTGTTAATTTAGTCATTGATTGTTGTTAACTAGTCATTTATTTAGTCATGATAATCATTTATTTAGTCATGGTAGTCATTTATTTATTCATGGTAGTCATTTATTTAGTCATTTATGAACTAATAATTTCATATGTGTATATAAACTTCTATGTTTAGAGAATGACATTACAATAACTAGTCTATGAAATTTCAAACCAAGAGAATTTTGTTGTTATTGAAAGATATAAAACTTTAAGCTCTTATGTAATACTCGATAAATTAAACTGAAACAATCATTAAAATTCAACAAATTTTCTCAAAGGATCTAAACAACGTTGGAAAAAAAATCAATTATATAAAATATGTTACAAAGAACCCTATATATAGAGTTTTGATCACAAAATATTTCACAGTATGCAAATTGTTGATTGATTATACTTTTAAAATTGAAAAAAACTAAAACTAAAGCTAAAAATCCATCTGTGTGAATGCATGTCTTCAGTGATGCCACTGTTGCACATGAGGTGGGTTGTAAATACATCTAGTAAGGCACTAGTATTTCATTTTATCCTTGCTCTATACTTTTCCACAATCAAAAAATAAACATATTACATCATTTTGATGGTTGATTAAATGATTAGATTCCTCTTCTAACTTTTCCCATTTTATACTCCAATAATAAAATTGCTCAATGTGAGAAAAATATTGCTATCCTATTATAATTCTACACTCAACCTAATACCCTCTACATATGCGATGGGGATTATTTGCAACTCTATATTACCTCTATTCTATAACTAATCAATTCACAATTGAGATAGCCTTGGTTTTTACTTTAAGGAATGTATGCCAAAAGAAGAAAAAAATGGACACACAACTCACATCGTAATTGGCATTGTCTACTTGCAAAAAATCCAATCCAAATAAGCTCATTATATTCTTACTTTGGGTAGAACCCAAGTTAGCAATCTAGGAAAATGGTAAGAGAATAGACAATGGAATGTTGCACAGGGAAAGTATTCAAAAAAACTATAGAAATCCATATGCATTGATTAGACACTTTGAGGGAATGATAGTTGTATTTTATATTCTTGGTCCACCATTAAAGTTATATACCGCATATGTGAGAAAAACATTACTAGCACCGTAACATTTTATGCATCCATTTTTTTCTACTCCTCCCGTTGCTATTGGTTTCAACTCCTCCAAAATATTCATCACTAGTATTCACCTTTCACTTCTCTATTTTGGCGAGCTACAGCCTGAACATAAGGTTTCAACGAGGGTTTTAGAGTTTTTTTATTAAAGTGAAAAAATATAATAACAAGCACATTTACGTTTTCACATTACCCATTTTTTGTAGCCATTTTTTGTTTCTTTCTCCATTGCTATTGGTTTCAGCTCCTCCATAATTTTCATCATTGCTATTCGCCTTTCACTTCTCTATTTTGGTGAGTTGCAGCCTAAAAATAAGGTTTCGATGACTTTTTTAGAGTATTTTTATTAAAATGAAAAAGATCCCATAATGAGAACATTTAGGTTCTTACTTCACCTATTTTTTGCAGCCATTTTTTGTTGCTTTCCCCATCGCTATTGGTTTCGGCTCCTTCAAAATCTTCCTCGCTAGTATTGACTTCTCTATCAACACGCAATTAGGGTTTATGGCCAAGAATGAGGTGGGCTATTAGATTTTATTTTTTCCCTCTTAACTTTATTTTTCCCGCTTCACTTTATTTCAAAATAGAATCCAAAATAAATATATTAGAATACATAATTTCATGATTATATTACACAATAAATATTATTAAATATATTATAATATTATTATAACATTATATTAGTGTATAATATTAAATATATTATGGAGGTATCTTATGAGGGGGAAGATGGAGAGCAATGGTCATTTGCAGGTTGAGGGCAATGGTCATTTCTTGTTTGAAGGCGCTGCTAGGATTTTGGGCGGATCAATTCCATCAGGTCCGATTCAACAGGCAGAGACTGGTGGTCTCACCCTTAATGGAAGGTGCAAAATTGAAATGGAGGAATGGGGTAGTAAAAATAGTCAAATCGGAATTCCCTCGAGTTCGCATGGGGGAGACCTTGCTTCTACTATTGGTGATTGCAAGGAAAGCCAGAAGGAAGGTCTAGCAATTGCTACTATCCTGGGGGGTGCTGAGGATGTGAAGGGGGTGTCGTCATCTCTATTTGTTGGCTGCAAAGCAGGGGATGCTAAATAAAATTATTGTCCTCCCAGTAAGCATACAAGCGAGGGGAGTGTGAATGCTAAGCTCCTTCCCTCCTCCAAAGAAATCATAGTGGAACTCATTGAAAACCTGGAACAGGAAGTGTTCTCCAACGTAAAATTATTTGCTAGATTAGGACTAATTGGGAGGTTTAGGGGCTTCTGGCCAAGCCTATTTGAACTTCACCAATGGATTTTTTATCAATGGCAACCTATCTTAAATGGGTATGTTCAAATTTATCCCATGGCTAGGGGTTTTTTTATTGTGGTTTTTGAGAAGGAAGAGGATAGAAAGATGATCCTCTGTGATTATAATTGGGAGTGGGATGAAAAACATATCTTGATGCTAAAACCATGGCACCCAGCCTTTAGTCTAGCCACTGAAATTTTTGAGAGGGCTCCCTTGTGCATAAGTCTTCTCAATCTTTCGTTGCATTTTTGGTTCGAGTCTTGTTTAGAGGTTGTTGGGAATACCTTAGGAATATTTTTAATAATGGATGAGAGCTCTTCAAATATGGTGCATTCAACCTATACTCATATTTTGGTGGATATGGACATGACAAAGGTGCCTTTGGAGGTGATTCGACTCAAAAATTTGAAGGGAAGTTGGGTGTAGCCCCTCAACTATGAAGGTGTTCCTTTCAGGTGTAATATTTTTTTACAAAATGGGCATGTGGCTGTAGAATGTGGAAAACACAAATCAAATAAATCTTCCTCTTTGTGGAATGGTGTGACCCTGCAACACTACACAATGGAAAAATAAGTTTTGAATCAAGTGGGTTCCTAGGTTAAAGGCAGAGAAGAGGTAAGACGGGTGTCAAGGATTCCGTCTCCTGAAGAGGAAGTACAGTTGAAGCAGTTGAGTAAAGAGGATCGGTCTCGGAACAACCTTGATTCAACACGAGATCAAAGTTGGTAGAAAACAAGGACAACATTTTTCCTCCTGAAAGAAATACAATGTTAAACCTCAAAAAATAAGGCTACAACCCTAAAGTGTAGAAAGGAAAAAGGAACGATGAAGTCTTGAGAGAAGGAGGATGGAAAACAGAAGGTTGGTGAACAAGACCAACAAGTACTTAGTATAGGGAAAGAGGGTTGGCAAAACCACAAAAATATTGAATTGGATTGGTAGAAGGAGGCTACAAGGGTGGAGGACAGTTGGGAAATGGTTCAGGGGAAAAGAGAAAAGAAGGAAAAGAAGAAAGCCTTTGTTACGGTCCTCCGGTCACAGACCAAAGGCAAAATAAAAAATGCTCCATTTGTTTGACCTATTAAAGGGTTTCTTGGTATGTGGGTAGTTTTCCTTTTTGGGCAGATCTGTTGTAAGGATATTGTATCTTTGTTTAAATTGTAATAGAAGGTGGCGTAAGAACTATGGGAGCTGATTTAGAAATTATGTAGTTATCGTAGGTTGTTATTGTTGCTACATTATGAAAGTTATGTAACCTTGTCTTTTTCACTTTACTAAAATAAATCTTATTACCGATCAAAAAAATATATATTAAATATATTATAATATAATATTATAATATTAATAATATAATATAAATATTTTTTTATTTACGGAAGGCATTATGCCTATATATATTTATATATATTCATAATAAATTTACAAAAGTGCTTGATATATAATGACTCTTATCAATCAAATTCATCCCTTATCACCACTTATTCTAACTAAAATATAATTGTATCTAAACTAAATCCATTAACCCCAAAAATCCTAGCATATTACAAAATGTTTCTCCCAGAATATTAACTATAAAACCCCATATTATCAACAAAATAGACTTCAAAAACCCAGAATACTAGCTCTAAGAACCCATATTGTCAGCAAAATCAAATTTCAAGAAAACATTATTCTTCCATTTGGTCCACAATAATATAATATAAATATATTATAATATTATATAATATTATAATATTATAATATAATAAATTATAATATTATATACTATATTATTATTATATATAATATATTATTATATTATATTATTATATATTATTATATTATATAATATATAATATAATAATAATATATAATATTATATTATATTATATTATTATATAATATTATATAATATCATATTTTATTGTAGTGATATATTATTATTATATTATATTATAATAAAACTCACTCCCTCAATTCAAAATATTTTTTTTAATTATCCACTTTAATATCATATTGTCTAATTTTTATTTGTGTGACTAATTATTTAGTCATTTTTATTTGTGTGACTAAGTATTTAGTTGTGTTTTTTACTCGGTGATCAAATTAGTCACTTATGATGATCAAATTAGTCATTTATTTAGTCATGTATAATTGTTCTGTAAAAAATGAGTAAAATTTAGTCATCTTTAGTTGTTGTGACTAAAAGTGTTAGTCATGTAGTCATTTATTTTCCAAATTCTACTAGTGTGTGCATGAAGAACCTATTGAATCCCCTAATTTAGTTGGGAAACCTGAGAAAGGCGATTCAGTGGTAATGAGAAGAGCTTTGATGTATGAAGAAGTGATTTATGAACCACCACAAAGAAAGAGCTTGTTCATAACAAGATGTAAGTATGGAGGAAAGGTATGTAAAGTTATCATTGATAGTGGTAGCACTTATAATCTAGTTTCAGAAGAGATGGTAACCAAGTTTATTTTAAAGAGATTGAAACATCCAAACCCCTATAGGATATTGGTGAATGAGAAATGTTTGGTGAAATTCCATATAGGGTCATATAGGGATGAAGTATTGTGTGATATCATGTTTATGGATGCATATCATTTATTGTTAGAAATATCATGACAATATGATAGGAAAGAAATTCATGACGGAAGAAGAAATACCTATACTATGAATTCAAATGGAAAGAGAATTAAGTTGATCCCTTTGGAGGAAGAGAACAAGGGAGAAGTTTGTAGCACTACTAGACTATATTTGGTAGATGGAAGGAAATTTTAGGATGGATTGAATCATCAGAACCTTTTTTTGCATTAATTCCAAAGAAGAGTCGAAAAATGGAGGTAAAGAATTCTACTACAGATAATGCAAAGGTAGTAGAACTATTGATAGAGTATGGAGATATCATATCAAAGAATGTAATAGATGGCTTACTACCAATCTAAAGTCGCTGAAAAAGAATGCAGAATTAAACTAGAAGATACAAGAGTTGTTGAAGAAAGGATTGATCAAAAAAATCTTAAGCCCATGTGTGGTACCTATTGTACTTGCACCAAAGAAGTTGGAGAGTGGATAATGTGTACAAATTCAAGAGCAATCAATAGGATCACTTTCAAGTATAGATTTTGATTTCCAAGGATGGATGGCATTATGGATTCTTTGATTGGAGCAAAGTATTTCTCAAAGATTGATCTTAAGAGTGGATACCATCAAATCAGAATTAGAGAAGGAGATGAATGGAAGACTGCATTTAAGACTAATTCACATTAGGATTATATGAGTGGTTAGTGTTGCATTTTGGATTGACCAATGCACCTAACACTTTCATGAAGTTGATGAATGAGGTATTGAAGAAATTCTTGGGTAAGTTTGTTATTGTTTACTTGGATGATATTATAATTTTTAGTAAGACTAGAGAATAAAATTTGTGTCATATCAAACATGTATTGCAAAGGTTGAGAGAAGATAATTTGTTGATTAATGTCAAGAAGTGTAGATTTATGAAGATAGAGTTGGTATATCTAGTTTTTTTCATTTTTGTTGAAGGATTAAAGATGGAACCTAAGAAGGTTAGAGCAATAGTTGATTTTCCTACACACTCAAAAATGGAGAAGTAAGATCATTCCATGGATTGGAAAGTTTCTACCAAAATTTTAATAGAAGATTTAGTATCATTTGTACACCTATGATAGAGACAATGGGAGGAGATAGGAAAGAATTTAAGTGGACATTCAGAGCACAAATAAGTTTAGAATTGTTGAAGCAAAAGGTGACTGAGAAGCCAATGTTACCATTACTTCATTTTGACAAACTATTTCAATTCGATTGTGATGCAAGTGGAAATGCAAAAGGATCATTGTTGAGTCAAGAAGGAAGACCTATAGCTTATTTTAGTGAGAATTTGAATGATTCTAGAAGAAGATATTATTTTTATGATCATGTTCTATGCCATAATTAAAGCCTTAAATAAGTGGATACATTATCAGTTTCCTAGGGATTTTGTGTTGTATACTGATCATCAAGCTTTGTAGTATTTGAAAAGCTAGGGAAAGTTGAACCAAAGACATATGAGATGGGTTGATTTATTGCAGAGTTATACATTTTTGTTGAAGCATAGGAGTGGCAAGTCAAACAAAGTTGTAGATGCACTGAGAAGGAGAAGGAATTTTCTGACAAAGATGAGGGTAGAAGTATTGGATTTTGAAGAACTAAGCACATGTATGAGGATGATCTAGATTTTGTTGAAGTGTGGAAAGCATGTAAGGATCCAATAGTGAATGATCGGAGCTAATGGTTGGACTATTTAATTTAAGAAGATATGTTGTTCAAGGAAAATCGATTGTCTATTTTTAGGAGTTGAATGAGGGAGAATATAATTAAGGAGAAGCATAGTGGAAGATTAGTAGGACATCTCAAAGTGGACAAGATAGTATTTTTGGTGAGTGAACATTATTTTTGGCTGCAAGTATATAAGGATTTCAGGAAGTATGTTTAGAATTTTAGGATTTGACAAGTAGAAAAAGGGAGTAGTTTGAATACTGAATTATACAAAACTTATAGTACTAGAGAGACCTTGGGAAGATATAAGCATGGATTTCATATTACCAAGAACACATAGAGGGTATGATTCTATAATAGTAGTGAATAGAGATTTTGAAATGACACATTTCATTCCTTGCAAGAGGACTAATGATGTTGTGCATGTTGTTGACTTATTTTTTAAAGAGATTGTGAGATTCCGTGGATTACCTAAGAGTATAGTTTCAGACGTGAATACTAAGTTCATTGGATACTTTTGGAGGACATTGTGGAAGAATGAAGATAGATCTAAATTTAGTTCAAAATATCACCCATAAACAGATGGACAAACAAAAGTGGTAAATATAAGTATGGGTAACTTGTTAAGATTTTTTGGTGGGAGATAAAGCAAGAATTTAGGACATAGTTCTACTACAAGAAAAATTTGCATACAATAATTTTGTAAACTAGAGTATTGGGGAAACACCATTTAAGATTGTGACAGGAATACATCCGAGAGGATTTGCAGAGCTAGGAGATATCAGTATGGAGACTAAGAGGAGCAAAAAAGTAGAAGAGTTTGTAGAATTCATTGAGACATTGCATAATCAAGTTCAGAATCATTTGGACAATATGAACATTAAGTATAAATAAAAGGCAGGAAAGCATAACTTTCAGATTTCTTAGTGCAGACCTATTCTTACGAGGTCATCTACACCATATCTAGATTTTGGATCATTTGAATTTGTCTATTAGTCCAAATTTCTTAGTGTGGACCTATTCCAGAGCATGTAGAGCTTAATGGTACATCATACAAGAGTTTTGGGTAGAATAGGATATATCTTGAAGATCCATAATACATTTCATTTCCTAAAGGATTATCTTTAGTTTTTTAAAGTCGACCTTCATGTTTGATCATCTATCAAGTATGTAAAACCTTGAGGCCAATGCGGACCTTTATTGGAGTTGGAAAATCATATTTATGATCATTTATAACTCATTGTAAATTAGTATTCAATAGCTGATAGATAGTTCATAATTAATTTAAGATTAGTTGTTAGAATAATACCTTCAGCCAGTTGTAATGTTGAATACCCTTGTGATAGGCATGTGAACCTTGTTTATTCACCCATGAGGCATACAATGCATGTAATATTTCTAATTCAATAAAGATCTATGTTTGTAGAATATTTTTGTGTTATTTCCATTGTGTTGACTCTAAGCTGTATGGTTGAATAGTTCTTTCTAGACCCTCCATCCATGACTACACTAGACCAAATCCCTCCTTTTTTGGGATCCAAAGTTTTGGGCAAAAAATATTAAATTCATACTTTGATATTTTATATTTGATTTTACAATAAATGTTAAAAAAGGTTATGGAATGCATAATTAGGTCCAAGCACATAGGATGGAGCAAAACCTAGTGTGAAATTATCAAGGGTGGTAATTTACGATGCTACAATTTTGGAGGGTTAAGTCCAAGAATAAAGATTCAGTGGGACTTTTGTAATCTCACAATATTCCATAAAAAACTATGGCTATCATTTACATGGAATTCATAATTGGTCTTTCTATGTTGTTAAATAACCATAATTCCATCATGGTGAAGGTTGAAAAGATGGAAAAGGTTGCACAATTCTCCCCTGTGAAGAATTATTATAATGTCAGGATAGTGGTTAGGGTCTTCTTGGATGATGTTTTCAATTTACACGAGATTCATTATACAATTATTTTTGACCAAGATCTAGTTTCCACATCAGATTTTTAAAATTATTTTTAAGAGGCATTGGACACTTAACTCAACTTTAGTACAATTTATCACTCTAGGATGGATGGCCATTTATAAAGATTAAATTGGAATTGGAGGATATGTTGTATATATTCATGATGAACCAATATTCCAAGTGAGAGGGTTTCCTCTATCTTGTGGATTTTTCATATGACTTTAGTTATCATAGATCCTTAGTGATGGTGTTAGGATAGGTGACATTATATTTTCTATCCTAAGTTGATAATTGTGTGTCTCCACATTATTTGAAAAGTGTTTTAGAGGAAATGAGGGACAATATATTTATTATTTATTTTCCTATGATAAATTGTAATTGCATTCAAAGAGGTGGACCTATTATGGTGGTGGTTACAAAGCATCCTAGGAGAATATTCCTCTTGGGCATCCAACTTTATGAGTTGGGACCACTTTGGTGTGCATGTCTTTGCATGTTATTTACATTTTTTTCATGCTCTTTCATGGTTGGGCACCCCGGTTTGTATGTTGGTGCATGTTCTTGCATGAATCCATTAGAGTTGTAAGAGAGTTATGGAGCACTCAGGTTTGATCAATTATAATTGGATATGGGTTAGGCACCCATGTGAAGGCCATGTGATTATTCATTATTTTATTCCATGTTTATAAGTTGTTCACTAAGGGGTCCGTGGATTTTTCTAGGTGGTTTTTCTTTTTTTTTTGGGATACCATTATGGTATTCTCTCCCATAAACTTCTATATATTAGAGCCTTGATATGGTGGTTTGTAATATTTTGTTTATAGGTTCTTAGAGTCATGAATTTCTACTGAAATATAGAGAGGAGTGTTTTATTTGTCTATCTCATTTAAATATTAATACAAACATTGGATCTCTTTGGGTGTGGAGTTTTTTCTCGCAAAGGTTTCTCCATGTATATATTGTGTCACTTGTGTTTTGAAACTTTTGGTACTGTTGTATTTGCTTTCATAGTTGATTTTTAATCACATAATCTCTTTTTGGTAATCTTGGATACATACTTTTCAGATTTACAAACACTTTATTATGTTCTATTATTGCAATTTTTCACCTTGATTTTCCAACATTTGGTATTAGAGCTAACAGTTCTATTAAGAGAAGGATTCCTTTCTTTTGAGAGTTGAAGGTTTTTTGGTTGTAGTGGGAGCTTGTGCATCATGGGTTTTGTCTATTTTTGAAGAATATTGAAAAGCATGCCTTCTACCTCCCATCTATATATTGATAAGTTCAATGGAACTGGTTACGAGATGTGGAAGTTGAAGATGAAGGATCTTCTTGAAGAGAGAGATCAGTGGTTGGTAGTTTCAAGTGAAAAGAAACTAGAAAAAATGTTTGATGAAGATTGGAACAAAATGGACAAGAAGGCATGAGGAACCAATTAATTATTTCTTGCGAAAAAAATTGTCATGATTTTTTAGAAGAAAATCTACCGCATTCAAGTTGTGGAGGATAGGTGAAATCTATCAAACTAAAATTTTAACTAATAATCTATATCTCAAAAGAAGTTTGTATTCTTTGAAAATGAAGGATGGTGATTCTATTATAAAACATTTAAATGCATTTAA
Organism: Sequoiadendron giganteum; assembly: GCA_007115665.2. Classification (NCBI taxonomy): domain Eukaryota; kingdom Viridiplantae; phylum Streptophyta; class Pinopsida; order Cupressales; family Cupressaceae; genus Sequoiadendron; species Sequoiadendron giganteum. The sequence goes on along the minus strand of CM021101.1, from coordinate 339,222,394 downwards.
TATGATTATAAGTTGTCTTACATATGTAGATGTTAATATAGAAGAGGAAGATAAATGTATTTTGATGCTTTGTTCTTTAGCCGAATTAGGAAAATCTAATTGTTAACATAAGTGGTGGTGGTGTTATAGAACCAAAGATGCATAGCTTCATATAAATACTTATTACAAAATAAATAAGGATAAATTCCATGAATGAGGGCTCCCAAAATTTCTTGCATGTACGAGGAAGGTCCAAAGAAAAAGGAGGGCCTAAATGGGACAAGAAGAGAGACAAGTCTAAAGGACTTTCTAAAACCCCCACGAAGAGTAGAGTATAGTGTTGGAATTGTGGTAAGAGAGGGAATGTGAAGGAATATAGAAACAAGAAAGAGTTTGGATATTTGCATGGAAAAGTCCTCAGATGATGGTGATTTCGATGCTTTGTTTATTTCTACTTAACACTATTAGTGATGATGCTTGGATTATTGATTCAGTTTTATCCTACCATATGACTCATCAAAAGGAATGGTTTACTTCATATTCATCTTATGATGGGGCAGAATTTTTCCTTGGTGATAACAACACAAAGAATATTTTTGGTAAGGGAAAGGTAAAGTTGTTTTTCAATCATGGGAGGGTTAAAACCCTTGATCATGTTTTACATATTCCAGGAATTGTGAGAAATTTACTTTCAGTATCCAAGTAATGGTTTTGGAATGCATGTGGAATTTGACAAGTTTGGTTTCACATTGGTAAGAGGGAGTTTGGTGATAACTAAAGGATCTCATATTAGGGATTTTTTTTAGGCTTAATGCTTCCACTTTTTGTAACTCTGCCAATGTAACTAGCATTGAAAATGCATGTATGTTGTGAACCATATATTGGGTCACATAAGTGAAAAGGGTCTTAAGACCATTTGGAATAACAAAATTGTTGACAATATTTTTTATTATTATTTTAATAAATATGATCTTTGTGAGAAGTATGTGTTTGGTAAACAAAAAAATGTAAATAGAATAGATCATCATTTTCTAATGGTACTAATAAAGCTAAGAGAATATTAGAGATCGTTCATTCAGATGTGTTTGGACTAGTGGATGTTAACTTGTTTAGATAATCTTACTTTTATGTTATTTTAATTGATGATGTGTCAAGATACACTTGGATTTATTTTATGCATACAAAATCTAAATTTTTCACTAAGTTTAAGGAATTTAAAGCCTTAGTTGAGAAGCAAATGGATTATAAGATAAGGGTGTTGAGATATAAGAATGGGGGTGAACATTTTTCTAGGGAATTTGATGAGTTATGTGAACATTCAAGTATTATTTGGTAGAATACTACTCCTTGTACACCTCAAAAAAATGGGGTAGAAAAAATAATGAACGAAACCTTAATGGAAAGAGCTAGGAGCATGGTGAGCGGTGAGTGGTGTTAATATTGATAAAAAAAAATTAGGAGAAGCTATAAGTATTGCATGTTATTTGGTTAATAGATCTCCTTCTTCAACTCTTGTTGATAAAACTCTTTGTGAAGTATGGATAGGTAGAAAGCCTTTTGTTTCACATTTGAGGGTCTCTCATTGTGAGGCTTTTTTCATGTGCCTCAAGAGAATTTTCTAAGTTGGATCCAAAAGCACAAAATTGCATCTTTGTTGGCTATGACGAGAATGTAAAAGGTTATAAGCTTTGAAATCTACTAACCCATAAAATGGTTTTCTCTAGAGATGTGATTTTTAGGGAGTTTAGAGCTTACATAGGTGAACAACAACCAAAGGATAAAAATAAGACAAAAACAATACACTTTTAGACAAATATTTAAAAGAGGGAATATGCACATGTGGAAGAACAACCAAATTAATTAGAGGATGGAGAATAAGAAGAGGGTTCAGATAGTTCATATGATGTGTAATATGAGCATGTAGAAGAAGAAGAGAAACAAGAATCCCTTACTCCTACCTTAAGAAGATCCACACGACAAAACAATCTAGTTGACAGGTATAGCCCATCCAATTTCCATTGCGAATTTTATTTTTTGAGTACTGAAAATGAAACTAGATCCTACAGGGAAGCTCTTTCTTCAGAATAAAGTGAGTCTTGGATGTAGGCCATGTAGGAGGAGATGATGGCTTTGGATAGTTGAGATACCTAGGATCTTGTGAGTTTTCCCAAAGTAAGGAATCCCATTGGATGCAAGAGGGTATTTAAAAATAATTTGGAGTAGATGGCCAGTTAGAGTAGTACAAGGCTAGATTTATGGCCAAGGGCTACTCTTAGAGAGAGGGAGTTGATTTTGGTGAAAAAAATTCTCCTGATGTTAAGTTAACTTTTATTATATTCCTATTATCTATTGCTACTACTTATCATTTTAAAATAGAGAAAATGGATGTTAAAACTACTTTCTTGCATGAGGATCTTGAGGAAGAGATTTATATGCAACAACTTGATGTCTTTTTTGTGAAAGGAAAAGAAAACTTAGTTTGTAGGTTAAAGAGATATTTATATGGTTTGAAACAGTCACATAGGATGTGGTATCAAAATTTTGATTCTTTTTAATTGAAGTGGGGTTTTGTTAGGAGAAAAGAGGATCATTGTGTTTACATTAAGGTTATTGATGATCAGATATTGATCATTGTCTTGTATGTTGATAACATGTTGTTGATGGGTAATAACAAGGTGATGATTAGGGATATTAAGACTCAAATTTTTGGAACATTTGATATGAAGGTTTTCAGGGCTGAAAAATATATTCTTAGGATAGATATCAATAGAGATCAGGTTCACAAAAATATTTGGTTAAGTCAGAGTAATTATGTTGATACCATTTTGCATAGATTTAATATGCATGATTGTGAACTAGTAAATATTCCATTTATGGTTGGTACTAAGTTGAGTTTAGAAATTTTTCCTAATTCTAATGATTATATTGAAGAGATTATAACATTCCTTATGCTAGTGTCATTTGTAGTTTGATGTATGCAATGGTTTACACTAGACCAAATATAGCCCAAGTAGTGGGAGTTTTGAGCAATTTTATGTCTAACCTTGGTAGAGAGCATTGGACTTTTGTTAAGAGGGTGTTTAGATATTTGCATGGTATTTTTTATTACTATTTGGTTTATCATGGTATTGATGATGTGGATAATTCATTGGACATGCAAGGTTTTGCTGATGAAGATTGGATAGGTCACTTGGACAGTCAAAGGTCCACTAGTGGCTATGTTTTTACTTTTTTATGGAGGTACAATTAGTTGGATGAGTAAGAGGAAGCCTACAGTTGCATTTTCCACCACCGAAGTAGAGTATATGGCTACTACACATGCCTCTAATGAGGTAGTGTGGTTACAAATACTTGGTAATGGAATTGGTTTTGATTGTACAACTGTGAGGATTGGATGTGACAATTAGAGTGTCATATGTTTAGACAAACATCCTATGTATCATGCTTCTACTAAGCATGTTGATGTTCAGTATCACTTTGTGTGAGAAATGGTAGAGAATGGTAAGGTTTTGATTGAGAAGGTTGAGACTTTAGATAATGTTGCAGATTCTCTCATGAAGCTAATGACCATGGATAAGTTCTCTTGGTAAAGGAAGGTCATGGGACTTGATCACTACAATTGATTATATTTTATTTGTATCTCATGGATGTAATTTCAATGTATAATGTCAAGTGGGAGAATGTTAGGATAGGTAAAATTATAATTAATATCTTAAGTTGATAATTGTGTGTCTCCACATTCTTTGAAAAGTGTTTTAGAGGATATGAGGGACAAAATATTTATTATTTATTTTCCTATGAAAAATTTTAATTGAATTCAAAGATGTAGACATATTATGGTGGTGCTTACAAATAATCCCAAGATAATATTACTCTTGGGCATCCAACTTTGTGAGTGGGGACCACTTTGGTTTGCATGTATGTGCATGTCATTTGCATGGTTTGGTGCCCAAGTTTGCATGTTGGTGCATTTTCTTGCATGAATATGTAAGATCCGTTAAAGATTTATGGAGCACTCGAGTTTGACCAATTATGATTGGTTGTTGGTTAGGAGCCCATGTGAAGGCCATGTGATTATTCATTATTTTATGCCATTTTTATGGTTTTTCCACTAAATGGGGCATGGGTTTTTTTAGGTCATTTTTCTTATTGTTTTGGGATACCATTTATGGTATTCTCTTCCACAAACTTCTATATATCGGAGCGTTGAGATTGTGGTTTGTAAGATTTTGTTTGTAGGTTTTCAGATCCATGAAGTGCTACCAAAATATAGAGAAGAGTGTTGTATTGGTGTATCTCATTTGAAGATTGATACAAATATTGGATCTCTTTGGGTGTGGAATTTCTCTCAGGGGGAGTTGCGGTGAAAGCTATAATAGTTTGTATAGGCACCCTTTTCCCTTGATGTCAAAGGAGGATAGTATTTTGGAGATTTTTGGTATGTTAGCATCAATGAAAAAGGGGGATATTGTTGGAAGTTTTTCATTGATTATGTTGTTTAGAAACATGAGCATGGAGAGTAAATTATGATGTAATGTAGTGTTTTCATTGGTTTCAACATTGTTGTGGCTCATTTTGATTATTCTAATAGGTTTTTACAGTGTTAAGGAAGACATTTGTGCAAGATTATTTGGTCTAGAAAGATCAGTTGTGTGGAAAATTGACTAAGTGTCAATTTTGCGAATATAGTGTTACCATGTGTCATTTTTTTTGTCCACATAACTTTGCAAATGAAGATATCACTCCATGCTTGTAACATATTTTTTTTGGATGTTATATGTATCTAATTTTGAGATTTCATCATGTTTGGACAATTGGATTGAAAGTTATGAGTAATAGAGTTCAGCATGGCAATTCATAGATATTTTCTATATAGTACAATTATGTGTGAGATTTTGCATGTCTTCGCAAATGAGTTTTTGGCGATGCGCTTTTGAAGATAAGTTGTTAGATGTTAGTAGAGCATGAATTCCAATTAGCATCAAATTTTGAGTTCCACATGTCGAGATGTGGATGCACAGTTGAAGGTTTTTGGTTTTTAGGTCTTATGTGGTGTTGGCCTAACACATTTGGTGGTGTGCAAAGGTTGAATAATCATTGCTATCTTATGTGGGGTCTATTATAGGTCCATGTTGACCTATCTTAAGATGTCTTGAGTTTTTAATTGTGGTGTGTTGTGCGGATGAAATTTTTTGGAGGCAACAAGGTATATTTTGAGTGTTACATCTAATTAGGCTGACCTAATTGATGTTATACTTGATGTGGATATATATGTTATATTTCTTTTAGTGTTTTGAAAAATGGATGAGCGGCATGTGATGATATGATGTGAATTTTACTAGAGAAGTGAAAAGTTAAGTTGTGAATGTTAAGTTGAAGATCATAATTGTGTGAATGAAGAGCGAGGAAGAGTGTTGAATCAGAATCAAATAAAGATTGGTATTGTTCTTCAATGGAACTATAATTCATGCATATGTAAGATGTTATTGTAATAGTTCAAAATGGTTGTGAGCCACCATCTCTCTTCTATCTTTTTATATGCATACAATGATTCCACTTGGATATTGACTCCACCTGTAGTGAGAATTTTTGTAAATATACTATGGCCGATTATAATATATTGTGAGCCAACCTTCACCGTGGTTTTTTCCATTTAGGTTTTCCACGTAAAAATATTGGTGTTCATGTGTTATGTGATATTGTGGATGTTTCATGCTTTATTTCCTTACTTCAATTGAATTTGCATTATTGATTGGATGTTTATTGTTTGAATGGTTTAAGAGAATACCAATTCACCCCCCTCTCAGTATTTTGGGTGTTCAACATTCTTTAGATCTGAAAACTTAGAGATGTCAATTACAGCTTGCTACATGTTTTTTATAACTTTCGATTGATGAAACTTCCAAATATTACCTACACACATGAAAAGAGGGGGAAAGTTTGTGTTGTATAAGGTATTTCCTAAGTTAAACCTCATTTTGGTATTTCTACCTCCATGTATAGAAACTGATGATGATCAAGAAGGCATACCATAGGTCGGGCAGAGGCCAAAACAATAATAATTGACTGAAATAATCAATGATAAATGAAAATGTTACCTTAATGTGATTGATGAAGTGATGTCACATCACAAGTTCCACAAATTTTTATTGATGGATGCCTTGATTTCTTGATTTTCCTACAAAAGGTTAGTTCACGAAACATAATAGATTGTAGTAACTAACATGTAGAGGATAACTCAACACATCTTCATAAAATGACTTGATTGATAATGGTAACTTCTTGCACATAATTTCTTCCTTCTTACTAATGTATTTCAAGATTGAATTTGATTGACGAAAATGTTATAATAATGTTGCTTGTTTGTCCTTGAATTGTCTTGACTGATTTTTTGATCTTCAACTTGCTCTCCAAAATTGCTAGCTCTTATTAGAATTAAAATGATAAAAATGATTTGAATTTATATGTAATTCTTTAATTTCCCTCTAATTGATTACTGATATTTGAAAAATAAAAATGGATTTTTAAATGTTCAAATGCTGACACTGACATATGAAAAATTGGGCCAGAATAGGTTGGACAAGGGCATTGGGCATCCTGGTCTAGACTATTAAATATTAAATGTTTAGTTTCAATCCCAATTCTAATTTTTTTAATATTATTATGAAATGGGACAATTAAATGTATAATTAGTTCCAAGCACATAGGGGGAGATAAACCTAGTTTTAAATTGTCAATCGTGACATTATTTGATGCTACACTTGGCAAATGTGGATGTATATCTTCTTATATTTTTTATTTGTGAATAATGAATAAATAGTTATTTTTATTTTGCATCAATTTATCTAGTTTTTCTCTCATGTAAAATAATTATTGTAGAGATCCTTGGCTCATAAAGAGCTACATATGAACTCTAATATGGTATCAGGATAAAACCATAAAGTTGTGTCACACTTGTATAAGGGAAATTGCCAACACTGATCCAAATTTTAAATTTGAATCACTAAAAAGTGACATATATTTTTAAAATTGAAATGATGGAAACTAATAGAATGTGTATTAGTACAATTTATGTTTGTATTGTTTTGAAAAAAATATTTGAATATTGCCTTCTATAAATTGACACTATAAGGATAAGTACAAAAATATGTGACACAAAAAATATACCACTTTTTTTTTTTTACCCAAAATGACCATTTTGCAAGTGCTAAATTTGGGACTCTCCAAATGGCTCAGATGATCAAGCCTAAGTAATGGTATTTCACAATGCAACTCATTTGGCGAGTGCCAAATGTGAATCATGATTTTGTAGAGTATATTTTTTTGAAATCTTTCTTTTTTTCTTTGTCTTTTGCTTTGTCTTTGTCTTTCTCTTTCTCTACCAATGAAACTATATACATTTACATATGGACATTTACTTTCTTATACTTTAAGTTATACTTCATGTATATAGTTTCAAGATGTTTGAGAGTGGTTTCGGATCTCTTAGATTTATAATCCAAATTTTGCTTTTTGGAAGATCTTATAATTTTTTATACAATAAAATTTTAGTAATCAAGAGATCAAATTTCAATAATCAGAAAGTTGTATCATCTTTCACTCTCTCTCTATCTCACTCATTATTTACCTCTTATTCTCTAGACCTCTCTAACACTATCTTCATCACTTTATTTGACTCTCCCTTTAGCTTAAGAATTCTCTCTCTCTCTCTCTCTCTCTCTCTCTCTCTCTCTCTCTCTCTCTCTCTCTCTCTCTCTCTCTCTCCTCCCCCCCCCTCTCTCACACATCTCCCTCCCTCTCTCCTTCCCTATCTATTTATCTCTATATCCCCCTCCCTCTCTCTACCTACATATGTTTCTCTCTCTATCACCTCTCTCTTTGCATCCCTACCTCTCTCTCCATCTCTCTTTCCCTCTATACTTCTCTCTACCTACCTATCTCTCTAATACCTCTTTCTCTCTTCCTCCCTCTCTTAATCTCTCCACATTCCTCCTCTCTCTATTTCTCTCTCTATCACCTCTCTCTCACTTCTGCCTCCATCCCTCTCTCTCTCTCCCCTCTTTCTCCTTCACTCTCTCCTCTCTATCTCTATCTCTCCATCCTTCCTCCTCTCTCTTAATATCCCCACCTTCCTCCCATTTTTTTATCACTTCTTGGTGCACATTAGAGAGAGGGTGAGAGAGAGAGATAGAGATAAAGAAAGAGACAAAGAGAGGAAGGAGGGAGAGGTAAAGATGTATAGGTTATATAGAGAGGTAGGTAGAGAGAGATTGGTAGGTATTTATAGAGGGAGAGGTAGGTAAAAATATGGAGAGAGGAGATAGATAAAATTAGAGAGGGAAGGAGAGAGTGAGAGGTAGGGATAGAGAGAGCAATAGAGAGAGAGATAGGTAGAGAGGGAGGGAGATGTCTGAGAGAGATATGAGAGAGAGAGGGGAGGGAGGGAGAGGTAAAGAGGGATAGTTTAGATAGATAGAATTAGAGAGAGAGAGGTAATTAGATAAAGGATAATGAGAGATAGAAAGAAGGGGGAGTGAGGGAGGGAGATAGAAAGTAGAGGGGGGAGAGGGAGTAAGGAGGGATGGATAGGTAGGTAGAGAGAAGTAGAGAGGGAAGGAGATATGGAAAGAGAGGTAGGGATGGAGAGAGAAATAGAGAGAGATGGAGGTAGAGAGAGGGATGGGGAGATAGAGATAAGTAGAGATGGAAGGATAGAGGGATGGAGAGGTATGGTGGGTGGTAGAGATAGGAGGGATGGAGGGATAGGTAGGTAGAGAGAAGTAGGGAGGGAAGGAGAGATGGAAAAAGAGGTAGGGATGGAGAGAGAGATAGAGAGGTAGGTAGAGAGAGGGAGTGGGAGATAGAGATAAGTAGAGAGGGAGAGAGAGGTAGGCAAGGAGAGAGAGGGTGGGAGAGAGAGGGGAGGGAGGGAGAGGTAAATATTGATAGTTGAGATCAATATAAGTAGAGAGATAGGTAGGTAAAGAGAGAGTGAGGAGAGATAAAAAGAGGAGAGAGAGAGAGTTAAGGAGGAAGGTGAAGATATTCGGATGGGAGGATGGAGGGGGGGAGAGAGAAAGAGGTATAGAGGGATATGTTAGATAGAGAGAAGTAGAGAGAAAATATGGGTGGAAGGATGTGAGAGAGAGAGGAGGGATGGTGGAAGAGAGAGAGAGGGGGGGGAGGAAGAGGTAATTAAAGAGGGATAGTTGAGATAGGTACAAAAAGAGAGAGAGAGAGAGGTAGGTAGGTAGAGATAGGATGAGGAAAGATATAAAGAGTGGAGAGAGAGATTTTATAGAGTGAGATAAGTAGAGAGGGAAGAAGGTAGAGATATTGAGAGATGGAAGGAGAGAGGGAGAGAGAAACATGTATATATTAATAGGTAGGTGGAGAGAAGTAGAGAGGGAAGGAGAGATGGAGGAAGATGCAGGGATGAAGAGAGAGAGGTGAGAGATAGGGAGGGGGAGATAGAGAGAATTAGAAAGGGAACAAGCGAGAGAGGGAGAGGTAGGGATGGAAAGAGATGTGAGCTAGAGAGAGAGAGAGAAGGGAAGGATGTATAGGCAAGGAGATAAAGGTGAAATAAAGAGAAAGAGATTAGATAAGGAATGGGAGGGAGGAAGAAGTGATAGGGAGAGAAGTTATAGAGAGAGAAGTGGAGAGGTAAGGAGGGAAGGGGGGAGAGAGAAAGAGGTATAGAGGGATAGGTTAGATAAAGAAAAGTAGAGAGAAAAGGTGGGTGGAAGAGAGAGAGAGGGGGGGATGTGATAAAGAGAGAAATGGAGAGATGGAGGAAGGTGGAGAGATTGAGAGAGGGAAGGAGGGAGGGAGAGAGAAATAGGTATAGAGGGATAGGTAGCTAGAGAGAAGTAATGAGGGAAGGAGAGATGAAGGGAGAGATATGGATGGAGAGAGAGGTGAGAGAGAAAAATAGAGAGAGGTAGGTAGAGAGAGGGAGGGGGAGGTAGAGAGAATTAGAGAGGGAAGGAGAGATGGAGGTAGTGGTAGGGAGGGAGGGAGAGATGTGAGATAGAGAGAATATGGGAGGATAGGTAGGGAGAGATAGGTGAGATAGAGAGAAAGAGAGAAGATAGGGAAGGGTAGAGAGAGAGAATAGATAGAGAAGTAGAGAGTTAAGGAGTTAAGTGGAGATATTTAGAGAGGGAATGAGGTAGGTAAGGAGAGTGAAAGAGATATAGAGGGATATGTTAGATAGAGAGAAGTAGAGAGAAAAGGTGGGTGGGAAGGTGAGAGAGAGAGAGAGGGGGGAGGGAGGGAGAGGTAAAGAGGGATATTTTAGATAGATATAAGTAGAGAGAGAGGTAGGTAGAGAGATTATGAGGAAATATAGAAAGAGGGGGGAGATAGAGAGATGTATAGAGGGATAGGTAGGTAGAGAAAAGTAGATAGGGAAGGAGAGATGGGGGGAAATGTAGGGATGATGAGAGAGAGGTGATAGAGAGGGATGTGGGAGATAAATAAAATTAGAGAGGAAAGGAGATAGGGATGGAAAGGTAGGGAGGGAGAGAGATGTGTGAGAGAGAGAGGTTATATAAAGAGAGAAATGAGGTAGGGATAGGTATGGAGAGAGAGAGAGAGATAGAGAGAGATGAGATAGAGAGAAAGAGAGTAGAGAGGGAAGGGGAGCGAGAAAGAGGAGGGATGGAGGGATAGGTATGGAGAGGTGATATAGAGAGAAAGAGAATAGAGAGGGAAGGGGGGAGAGAGAAAGAGGGAGGGATGGAGGGAGAAGTGATAGAGAGAGAATTAGAGAGGTAAGTAGGAATTTGCAGATATTGAGAGAGGTAAGGAAGGAATGAGGCAGAGAGAAAGAGGTATAGGGTGATAGGTTAGATAAAGATAATTAGAGAGAAAATTTGGGTGGGAGAGAGAGAGAGAGAAATAGGTATAGAGAGATAGGTAGGTAGATATAATTAGAGAGGGAAGGAGAGATGGAGAGAGGAGTAGGGATGTAGAGAGAGGTGAGAGATAGGTAGGTAGAGAGAGGGAGGGAGGAGATAAAGATATGTAGAGAGGGAAGGAGAGAGAGAGAGATACAGGGAGAAGTAGGGATGGATGGAGAGAGGTGAGAAAGAGAGGATGGAGGGATAGGTAGGGAGAGAAAGGTGAGATATAGAGAAAGAGAGTAGAGAGAGAGGTGATAGAGATATGTGATAGAGAGAAGATTAGAGAGGTAAGGAGGAAAGTAGAGATATTGAGAGAGGGAAGGAGGGAGGGAGGGAAAGAGAAAGAGATATAGAGGGATAAGTTAGATATAAATAAGTAGAGAGTGATGGTGGAATGAAGAGAGAGGTGATAGAGAGATGTGATAGAGAGGGAGAAGTGGAGAGGGAATAAGGTAGAGATATTGAGATAGGTAGGTAGGGAGGGAGGGAGAGAGAGAAATATGTATATAGAGATAGGTAGGTAGAGAGAAGTAGAGAGGGAAGGAGAGATGGAGGGAGATGTAGGGATGAAGAGAGAGAGGTGAAGAGAATTTGGGAGAATATTTATGGACCTAATAGCTAGATCAAGTGTTCAAGCATATTCATTTAACAAATTAGGGAAAGCGAAATTATACCTCAATAGAAAATTTTTTGAAGTTGAGTCCAGGAAGAAAATACTTACAGATTGTGACCAGCTAATACATGTCCTGAGATTCCCAAAAGAAATACTTTCCAATCAAGGGTTCCCACACCCCTATCCAAACAAAATCAACTCAAGTTTATATGTTAGGTTCCTTCAAATGTCTCTACCTTTTACCCTTTTGTCATCAATTTTTTCATTTATGTTTTGTCTTTTTTGAAACTACAACAATTTTTCCTAATTGCATAATTCACCTAGTTCACTTTTAGATCACCAAAATTCACAACCTCCCATCCAACAAAGCCCAAATGGGCCAAAACCTTGATCAACCATTCTGACTCTTCCTTGACAAAAGTATCCAAGTGGTCTTGTATGATCATTTTTTGTGCCCCCTTTTAATGTGATGTAAGTGGAAGGAAGTGATTTAGATCCTAGGACCTCTTTTCCCACACCACAACCACGAATAATTTTTTTAAGCTATGAATATTTTTCAACCTCTTTTCGTTTCTTAAAAAAGACAATTTGAAGGGCATATCACAAGCATATGGTGTCATTTTGTTGCAAATGAAGAGGTGTCAAAAAGTTGGTTATGAGCTCTTCATAGCAATACTAGTAAAAAAAATTTAAAAAATACTATGGTTTATTTTAATTTTTATTAAAATCTTGATTGCCTTTTTGGCTTACAAGTTCATACCTTTCAGATATAATCTTTGATTTTAGAGATCAAATAATTGTTTAAAATGTATTGACAAGCTCTTCTCGACCATCTATGTATTTTTTCTAAATTCATCCAAGTATTATTTATTTAGTTTGTCAAATATTTGTGTTCTCGTTGATATCCTAGATATGTTGGCACCTAGAAAACATATGTTTTCTCGAGTAGACTTAATTCCAACTTATTGATATGTATTGATATTACTTATTTCTGATTTATTTTCTTGAGAGTATCATGGGTTTTCTTACTCATCCTTCAATGGTAATTTTTAATAAGGATAATTATGAGTCGTAGAAAAAAGACACCCTAACACATTTATGTGACTTAATATTTTTCTTTATTTTTATGGACTCATACTTAAACTCAATACAGTTGGGTAGAAGTCAACATGGGATATATTATTTGATTATTTCATAGGTTTACTTTGTTCTAGTGTTGATTATTACAATATGTGTGTTATTCAAACCATGAGTGTTGGTGCAAACTTTGGACTAACATTTGGGAGATATATGAAGATTTTTATCACATCATTCCCAAATGATCCTACTATGGATTGTCTCATATCCATTGATGATGCAAATAATAACCCTATGATTGTGAGGAGCTTGAATATTTTGAAGTTCTGGGTTGTTCTGATGATACAAAGGTTTATCATGATTCTCTTTCACCTCCTATTGATATCACATCTCAATCACTTGTTGCTACTTTAGAATCCAATGTTGTCACTTTGATAGCTTACATTGACTCTTTGTAAGAGAACAATTTCAATCTACCAAATCCACATTATAGGATTATTATTTATCAAACATGTTATCCTTGTTTGTGGAGTCTCACATTCTAATTTGGGTGATTCACTAGAAGATTTGCATTACCTTTTTCAAGGCAATGATGTCATCATATCTTCTATATTTTTTAATGCAATTTGAATTTTTCCCCTATTGATTTTACCAACATTGCATTTAGAGGAAACTATTTGGATTCGGGTTCTATATGGATCCATCTAAGATCATGGGGGTCCAAAAAGTGGCGATGTGAAAAAAAGGCATTTTTAACTTGCTCAAAAGTATGAAAATCTGCTTTGACTTTTTCTAGGCTCGGGTATAAATTATTGTTGCAAGTATGAAGGTGTTTTCATTGATGTCAATTAGCTAACTATTTTTCCATTGATGTTATGAATAATGGTTATTGGTTGTTTATGTCAAGGATATTAAGAAAATATTAATGAAGAAAGGTTGTATCAACTCAGTGGTTGCTCTGAGTTTAACCCTAGGATTTTCTCATATGTTCATGTGGTTCAAATATGTTAATCATGATTGTTAGAAGTTTCTATATCCAGATTTTGGGTTTTTGGATCATTATTCAATGTGAGTTATGTTCACCAATTGTGAACTACGTTTTTTAGTGTATCTAGCGGAGGTCGAAGAGAAATATAGTTGCTTTGGATGTCTTCTTGTTTGAGTCTTATGACTTGCAGTTTTGAGGATAAGCTATTGGGAATTTTTTTAAGTTAATTTTGTTATGTGGAAAGTTTGGATCATGTTAATGTTGTGTGTGCTTAATTGATTCATGTGTTTTATACTATTTTGGCCGAACTTGTGTTTAACACTACTTTCGATGCTTATGGAATCATGTTGAAGCATGTGGTTGTGTTGCCCTCATTCTAATTCCACCCAAGAATATTTTGGCATCGACCTAATTTGAATTTATAAATGAAAATGGTGTGTGGCCGACTTTGAATATGTTTCAAAGTTGAAAATGGTATAAATACATTATGAGACATTGGTGAAAAGTGTGCAAAGAAATAGAGAAAGATAGATGCAAAAATAGATGTGAAATGTAGTGTGTGGCTAAGCATATTAGTGCGAAATATAATTGTCGAGTTTCCGAATGCAATGAGTTGAAGGTGTACTCTACAATTCATGCATGTCTGCAAGTGTGTGAGAAAATTGTGGTAGAAATATTTGTTGCATTGGGATTTTCTTCTCTTTGTAATGAATCTCTTTTATCTTCTTTGTATCTGTGTGGCAGTGAGCCCTCCGAGTGGTTAACCCTTGTTGGACAGTGAGTCCTGATTTGGACAATGATTCTTGTTCTTGGTAGTGAGCCTTCTCTGGCAATGAGCTTTTTTAATCGGTTTTGATATTCTTTATATTGTGAGCTAATCCTCACAGTATTTTTTCCCTTATTGGGTTTTCCATGTAAATCTAGAGTTATTGTGTATGTGTGATGTTTTTCAATTTTTTCTTTTGCACTTAATGATTAATCACATTAGTAGAGTAAAGGATTTGTATTGATCTATTTTTTAGGTGGAATATCTTAAAGGTTAAAATTTTGTTACAACTGATTCACCCCCCCTCTCAGTTGTCTTGTTCAACAATTGGTGTTAGAGATTCGTTCCTTGGAGAGGAGCTTAACCACTTAAGGAAGGTCCAAGATGGTAGGAAAGTATCTTAGGTTTGATGGAACTAATTATGCTACATGGAAAACATATATGGAAGGATATATGGAGTATTATGGATATGATGTTGAGAAATGTCATAAGACTACTTACACTCCTCCACCTAAAGGTCTGAGTACAACTAATGAAATCAAGGTGCATGAAGTAAAAAATAATGTAAATTTCATTCTGAAGAATAGTCTTTCACAATTCGAGTTGATTAAAGTTCAAAATATGAAGACTACTAAAGAAGTATGGGATGCTTTAGAGAAGACACACGAAGGTGATGAAAAGGTCAAAGAAGAAAAGCTGTGAAATTTGGAGGCACAGTTTCAGATCCTACATATGTCTGAAGATGAGAATATTAAATCTTATGTGCAAAGCATAGATGAGTTGGTAGGTGAAATTCGATGACTTGGTTCTACAGTAGATGAATCTAGGATTATGAATAATATTCTTATAACTCTTCCTGATGCATACAGTGAAAATGTATCTTCTATTGAAGAATATTTGGATTACAAGACTTATACCAAAGGTCAACTATAGGTAACTCTAACATCTTTTGAGATGAGAATACCAAATTTGAGAAATGGATCCAAATCAGAAACTATTTTCAAGGTTACAAGAGCTGAAGATCCGGATGAAGAAAATGTTGATGAAGTAGTAGCTAACTTTGTGAGAAAGATGAGGAAAGGCTCCAGTAAGTATGAAGTTAAGTTACCCTTTAAATTCTTTAGTTGTGGAGGAATGGGTCATTATGCTTCGAGATGTCTAGAAAGAGCTAGGAAGAACAAAGAAAGATTTAACAAAGAAAACAAAGGTAAGAAGATCAATAGATCATATTATGTGAATGAGGATGTTAGTATTTCTAATGAAAAATCTGATTATGGAGATTTTGGCGACAATGAATGTTTGTTCTTGGCTATAAAAGATGAATCTACTTCTGCTAATACTGAAAGACAGGTGAAGGAATCCTCTGGAGAAAGATGAAGATACTGTAATATATGCCCTACATGTTAAACAAGAAAACAACTATTGGGCTATTGATAGTGGTTGTTCACATCACAAGACTGATGGTAAGAGTAAGTTTGCTAAACTTTAAAAATATGATCGAGGCTTAGTTATGTTTGGAGATGATACTGGTGCTGAGATTTGTGGGATAGGCTTGGTAATTTTTGATAGCAAGCATAATACTGATGATGTTTACTATGTTAAGGGTTTAAGACATAATATCTTGAGTGTTGGACAAATGTGTAGTAAAGGATATAATCTTGTATTTGAGGATGAGAGATATGAAATCGGGAAAGGATACATAACAATGATTACTATAGGAAAGAAGTTTGAAGGAAATATATATCAACTAAAGGGTGTTGATGGATGTTTCTTATCACTCATATTAATGGAAGTTGGCTATGGAACTGGAGAATGTGTCATTAATTTTGATAATTTGGCGAGGATCAGTGCAGTGCAATCCGTAAGAGATTTACCAAGGATTACAAAGCCTAATAATTCTATGTGCAAGAATTGCCAGTTTGGAAAGCAAGCAAGAAATAAACTTTAGATCAATGGAACAATCTACTACCGAACTACTGGATTTAATTCATATAGATCTTTGTGGTCCTACAAGAGTGAGAAGTCTACAAGGTGAAAGGTACTTTATGTTTTTGATTGTTGATTACTCTAGGTATACATGGGCTACCTTTCTTAAATAAAAATACGATGATTCATTAGATAGATTTAAGACATTCAAAGTTATGATATAGAATTAAGTAAATTTGAGAATAAAGTGTTTGAGATTTGACATAAGTGGTGAATTCACCTCCCATGAGTTCAATATTTTTTTTGAAGTACATGGAATAAAAAGATAGTTATCTAATCCGAGAAGTCCTCAATAGAATGGAGTTGTTGAAAGAAAGAACAAAACAGTTCAATAGGCTGCAAGATCAATGATTATTGAAGTTGGTCTATTGGAAGTTTATTGGAGATAAGCTATACACACTATTTTTTATGTATTCAATTGAGTTCAAGCGAAAGAAAATAGTACTAAAACTCCCTATGAGCTTTGGTGTGGAAGAATTCCTACTGTTAAGTATTTCAAGGTATTTGGAAGCAAAAGTTATATTAGATAGGATGAAGAAATTTTAGGGAAGTTTGATGCTAGAAATGATGAAGGTATTTTTCTTGGATATTATACTAAGAGTAAAGCTTATAGATGTTTCAATAATACCGAGGAAGATTGTAGAAAGCACAAATGTCAAGGTTGATGAATCAATGAAGAATTCAATTGAAGTTGATGGATATGTATCTGTACGCACATAAAAATGCTTTGAATCATAATTAATTATATACTTTTTATTTAATTAATAAATTCTAATTCCTCTACTATTATAAATAAATTGAATTTATTTATATGATTCATTACCTTAATTTTTCCTTTTCCAAAAATTGTTTTCCTTTTAAATTAATTAAATGCAAAAATTAAATAATTTGTTATTTAATTAATTTCCCTCTTCCATTTAAATTTGAATTTTTAATTCAAATTTAGCACATGTTTCCATATTTATTCTAACCACCTCCAACTCACCTGCCACCTCACCATGTGTCACATGAAATTGAATTTTCTAAATTGTAAAATGATAATTATCATCAACAAACTTGCAACAAATTTGAAACCACCTTGGACACATGGCTTCTTCTTTCCTCTGATTCTCTTCGACACTTGGCAAGGTGTTTTCTTGAAGGGAACCACCTCCCTAATTCTCTCCAACCTCTTTGTGCTCCACCATTGATGCGTCAGGATCACAATCTCAACTATCCATCATTGCCACATCATCTTGAGACTAAAAAAATCTATAAATAGAAGGAATTCTACAACTTTTGATATAGATTTAGATGACAAACTGATGCTGCAAAATTATTAGTGCAATTTGAGAGCATTTTAGTTAGTGTTTAGCACTTCATTTCATAGAGTGTTATCATAGCATTTCAATTTTAGCATTTTACTTTATTGCATATTTTATACAACATTACCATTAGATTTGCATAATCAATTTTAGAATTATTTGAGCAATTAGTACTCCATCATAGATCATTTAGCATTGAATCATAAAAAATAAAAAAACATAGTGATGTAGGCATATAGTTTGCATTGCACAATAGCTTCTCATTTCTTAGGTTGTCATATTTGTAGATTCATGTGCAACATTTAATAGATCTAAGAGCGTGAATTTCAAAGGTCCTTAAGACTAGAGAACCATGGAATGATTTGAAAGGATAGTTGTAGTCATTTAATTCTTATATTTCAATTCATTTTATGTAACACATTGCATGGATGTGTGTTTTGTTTTATCATATTGATACTGATATTTTCACCACACAATATCTAATGAACCCGATTGTGTAGGAGTTGAAGAAGTTGTGGAAGAACAGGAGAAGCATAATTAAGAAGAAGAAAAAAACTCTAGTGGTGTCCCCAAAGACATCTAAATATGTGTAGAAAAATCATTTAGGGGTGATCCCACAATACTGCTTTACAATTTTTGGCCAAATTGGACACTGAAATAATTTTTTCTAACTAAATCTTCACTTTCATGCACTTATAGCGGCTAAACTGTAAGGAATTTGAAAATGATGCAAACTAGTGATTTGTGACATTTTTTCTGTAGATTCTAAATATATATTTTTCAAAATTTTGGAATTAGATTGCACTTCTTTTTCCATCTCCTTCAAAAACTAGTTTTTTCAGTAAACAACATTTTTAAGCAGTGATTCTCACCATATACAACATAATATTTTTTCCATGAAGGATAATTCTTATTTTCTTTAATTTAGATTTGTAACTACAATATCTAGTGCCCAATTGGTCTCTTAGTGTTTTATTGAACATTTTTTCCTTAATCAATTTTTCAATTCAAACCAATTATAATTCAGACATAGGCAAATCGTATACAATGTAACTTTTTTTGTATGTATCAAAATTATTTTTTTTTGCTGGATCAAGGACTTCAATATCTAGTGCACCCAAATTTTTCAAAAAAAAAATTTGATAATCTATTATTTTTCCACATTTGCAGATTAGAGAGATTGATTTTAAGTGAAAAACCTAAAACTAAAAGAATAAATACATAATAAAATCAAAACATATTAAAATTATATTTGTTGGATAGTTTGTTCTGAGGACTACCATCATCAAGTTGGGTCTACGAATTCTCCTCCATTTTTACCCTCAACTTGAGCTTGAAAACACAAAATTCTAGACTTTTTTGGTGCTTGAGGGAGAGAAGGGGGAAAAGGGGGTAAAAGGGGGGTTCGAGCAAACCCGCTTTCTTTTACCATTTTCTTTTCTTTTTTTGAATGGGAAGTGAGGGGCCAACATTTAATGGGTTCACTCAAACCCTAGTTCAAGTGAACCCCTTTTGGGGTCATTTTTTGCAACTTTTCCTTCCTCACTCGAATTGTAAACCACTTTTGCGGGTTTACCCTTAGAAGATCAAATCATTGGAGACAAGAGGAAAGGAGTATAGATAAGAAGCAGAGTTGTTGCTACTGGTGAGATAAATCTATGTTTACTTTCTGAGATTGAACCGAAGATTTTAAGTGAAGCGTGTAATGATGAAAATTGGATGAAAGCTATGGAAGAAGAACTTATGCAGATTGAGAAGAACCAAACTTGGGAATTGGTCCCTAGACTGATAGATAAAACATAATTGGATCAAAATGGGTATTCAAAAACAAGCTGAATAAGAATGGAGAATTAGTTAGAAATAAAAGCAAGGCTTGTGTGTAAGGGTTACTCACAAGTAGAAGGTATAGATTTTCAGGAGACTTTTTCTCCAATGGCAAGAATATAAGCTATCGGGATGTTTTTAGAGTTTGCTTCTCATAAAGATTTCAAAGTCTATTAGATGGATGTTAAATATGCATTCTTGAATGGTGAGTTAGAGGAAGATGTCTACATGGAACAACCAAAAGGATTTCAGTAGTCAGATCAACTAGATATGGTTTGCAATTGAAGAAGGCTTTATATGGATTGAAGTAAGCTGCTAGAGCTTAGTATGCAAGGTTAGAAAAATATTTGATTTAATAAGGTATCCACAAAGGTACGATAGATAGTAATCTATATTTCAAAATTGAAAGTGACAATATCTTGATAGTGGTTGTATATGTTGATGAAATTATCTCTAGAGGAAATGAAACTATGTGCAAAATGTTTGTTGAAGAAATGCAAAAATAATTTGTGATGTCTATGTTTGGTGAGATGAATTTATTTCTTGGTCTACAAATCAATCAGACAGAGAAAGGAATTTTTATTTCACAATCAAAGTATGTAAGATAAATGTTGAAGAAGTTTGGAATGAATGGTTCCAAACCAATATGCACTCTTATGGCTATTAGTTACAAATTGAGTAAAGATGATGATTCGCCTAAGGTTGATAGGAGAAAATACAAATCTATGATTGGATGATTTTCATATTTAACTGCTACTAGACTAGATATCATGCATGGAGTTTATCTTGTGGCTAGATTTCAAGAAGATTTTAAAGAAACACATGTTGTTGCTATTAAGATAATTTTTAGATATTTGAATGGAACTCTAGATTATGATTTATGGTATCCTAAGGATACTGATTTTACACTAAGTGCTTATACTGATGCAGATTGGGTTGGTTGCGTAGATGAAAGAAAAAGTACAAGTGGTGGTGCATTTTTTCTTGGTTGCAGATTGGTGGCTTGTTTAAGTAGAAAGGAAGATTTAGTTTCCGTATCCACTGTTGAAGCTGAGTATATTGCCACAACATCTTGTTGTACACAAGTTCTGATGATGAAACAAACATTGAAAGATATTAGAGTAATGTATGATGCTGGACTATTTCTATCTTTTGTGATAATACACATGAAATTAATATTTCAAAGAATCCAGTGATGCACTCGAGGAAAAAGCATATATCTATCAGGTATCACTATTTGAGAGAGAAGGTTGTGGAAAATGAAGTAAACTTGAGTATGTACCTACAAAGGATCGAGTTGCTGACATATTTACAAAGGCTCTTCCTAAAAATACTTTTGATTATCTCTAAGATATGTTAGGGTTCATTGCCCCTACTTTCTTAAACTAGATGCATATGGACTGATGTTTTGGTGGCTACCTCTCAAGGGGAGTAGGTAGTGTCATGTGTTGTCATTTCAAGAAAGGGTATTGTGTTCTTCAAAGGAGAAATCAATGTAAAATATCTTTTACTTTTTCCATTGATGTCAAAGGGATAGATAAATCTTTGTAAGAGAAATTATCATGTGAAAGATTATCTACTAAGGGGGAGAAATAAAATTATAAAATTATGAGGAAGTATGTTTAGATTTGGTGTGTTGTCTTTGATGGTTTTTCACATCATGTGTTGCCATCAATGACAAAGGGGGGTTATTGTTGCAAGTATGAAGCAAGTATGAAGGTTTTTTTATTGATGTCAATTGGTTAACTATTTTTCCACTAATGGTTACTGGTTGTTTATGTTGGGGATATTGAAAAAATTGTAATGAATAAAGGTTGCAGGTATTCAATGGTTGCTTTGAGTTTTACTCTGGGATTTTCTCCTATGTTCGTGTGGTTCAGATATTTTAATCATGATTGTTGGAAGTTTCTATATCCAAATTTTAGGTTTCTAGATCATTATTCAGTGCAAGTTATGTTCACCAGTTGTGAACTGTGTTTTTCAGTGTATTTGATTGAGGTCTGGGAGAAATGTTGTTGCTCCAAATTTCTTCTTATTTGAGTCTTATGACTTGTGGTTTTGAGGATAATTTTTTGGGAATTTTTTCAATTTAATTTTGTTATCTGGAAAGTTTGGATCGTGTTAAGGTTGTGTGTGCTTAATTGATTCATGTGTTCTACATTGTTTTGGCTAACCTTGTGTTTAACACTACTTTCAAGGCTTATGGAAGTTTTCTAAAGTGTGTGGTTGTGTTGCCCGCATTCTAATTCCACCCTAGAATTTTTTGGGGCCGACCTAATTTGAATTTGTAAATGCAAATGGTGTGTGGACAACTTTGAATATGTTTCAAATTTGAAGAGGGTATAAATACAGGATGATATATTGCTGAAAAGTGTGCAAAGAAATAGAGAAATATAGATGTAAAAATTGATGTGACATACAATGTATGGTTGAGATCAATGTAAAATATAATTGTTGAGTTGTTAGATGCAGTGAGTTGAAGGTGTACTCTATCATTCATGCATGTCTACAAGTGTGAGAAAATTGTGGTGGAAATATTTGTTGCATTGAAATCTTCTTCTCTCTGTAACGAATCTCTTCTATCTTCTTTGTATATGTGTGGCAGTGAGCCCTCTAGGTGGTTAACCCTTATTGGATAGTGAGTCTTATTTTTGGTAGTGAGTCTTCTCTGGCAATGAGTCTTTGTAATCGATTTTGATAAAATTCATATTGTGAGCTAATCCTCACCATGGTTTTTCCCTTATTGTGTTTTCCACATAAATTTGGTGTTATTTTATATGCGTGATGCTTTTCAGTTTCTAATTTTACACTTAATGATTAATCACATTAGCAGAGTAAAGGATTTGTGTTGATCTAATTTTTTGGTGGAAGCTCTTAAAGGTTAAAATTTTGTTACAAGTGATTCACCCCCCTCTTAATTGTCTTGTTCAACAAGTACATGGTGTCATAACAAACACCAAACCTAAATGGATATCCATTCAAAATGGATATGTGTTTCAAAACATATATCTGTTATAAAATGGATATCCATTTTGAATTGGATATCTATTTTTTTTAGGTTATTTTTTTTAATTTGGTCAGGTCCGGTATTATATTAAGTTTTTTTATATACTTATATAATATTAAATATTATTTTATATTAAATATATTATAATATAATATTAAATATATTATTATATAATATTATTATATTAAATATATTACATTATATTATTGTATAATATTATATTATATTATTATATAATACTATATTATTATATATTATTATATATTATTATATTATTATATATTATTAAATATATTATAATATTATACTATTATATTATATTATTTGTAATGATGGATATTTTTTGCAAGGTAAAACTAGGTTAATAACACATGCATATTAAATTAAAATCCTCAAACAATTGAATCCAAAGGAGAAATAAGAAAGAAATAATGAACTAGACTGAAATGGGCTCACCAAGCCTTTCTCCTCCATGGTTGATTTTCATTGTACCTTCTTAGATTATTGTGATGAAGAATGTGCCCTCAAATTTGATAAGCAAGTTCTATAATACCTAAACCTAAGAAAAACTTTGAAGGGTCTCTTAAATATTGTTGCACAAGAAAATTAATTCTAGAATGCAAGTAGTTAAAATGATAATAAGTATGCAAGAAGATAATAATAAGAGATTGCAAAATTAAGAGATGTCGAAAATGAGGACAAGATTGCCATCTTATAGAAAATGCAATCTTGAACAGACAGATGAGATGAGAGATTGAGAAATTCCCTAGAATCAATGATCAAGATTCAAGATGACAACTCTCAATTAGGGTTAGGGTAAAAATCCCCAAATGTGTGGACAAGATTTAATTTAGGAAATTAAATCAATGATGGAAAATGAATGTGACATTGAGATGAAATTAGTAAAAATCAGAAGATAAGAAGATGAGATTTTAGAAAATCAGTAATTTTAGAAATTACTTGATTTATAGAAGAATATTTCCATTTTAAATTAAATTAATTCAAAATATGGATTTTGTGAGATAATAAGTAATTGATTTTGAAATTAATTACTAAAAGAAGAATCAATTAACCATGTGAGACATTTTTAAATAAATTGTTTTATTTTAAAATATGGAAGTGTCACATAAAGCAATTAAATAATTAGGAATAATTATTTAATTTAGAAGAGGTAGTTAATTAATTAAATAAATTAATAAATCTATTTAATTAAAA